>VWZG01005804.1:205467-239662 GCA_013396735.1 Grallaria varia | reverse complement strand
TTTTTTTAAATGTATTTATCTATTTTTATGTCCTGCGAGCGCATCGTGCGCCCGGGCAGCTTTCTGGAACAGTCGCTGCGGGTGCGCGGCGCTGCGCGGGGCGCTGCGGGAGGGCCGGCCCCGCACAGCACCGCACCGCACCGCGTCCCGGCGGGCTGCGGCGCCGGCAGCCGCTCCCCACGAGTCGCTGCGGAGCTCCGCGGGGTGCCGAGGGTGCCCTCGCCCCAGCTCCAGCCGTCCCGCGTGGATCGCTCTGCGGGGCCAGAGGGGAGCGGGTGGGCTGCACCCGCGAGCCCCCCGGCCCCTCCCGAGCAAACCCCCGTCCCCATCCCTCGGTGCCCCCCCCCGGTCAGTAACTTTTCCAGCCGTGCCCACGGCGCTGCGCGGTGCGGGAAGCGCGGCCGGCCCCGCCGTCTCCGCGCCCCTCCGCCAGGCGGAGAGAAGGGATGGAGGGGGAGGGTAGGATGCGCAAGGAGGAGGACGGGCTCCTCCTCTTCTCAGGACCCGAAAAGCTTCGGCTTTCCCGGTTGGAACCGGCCGGCATCTGCCCGAGGCATGCGCCGTGCGCGGCCGGTGCAGGGACGGGGCTGGGCTGGGCGGGGAGACGGGAAGCCCCGGACCTTGCCGCTCTTGTGCGGTGCATCCCCGGGGAGCTTACCTGCGCCTCCCCCTGCCCGCTGACAGCCCCCCGCGGTAGCGGCTGTGCTTCTCCTCTAACTTCACCTGTGCATTCCCCTGGGACTCGCAGCCCCGTGCGAGCCTCTGCTGTGCCTCCACCTGCAAGGTGCGCCCGTACGCCCCATAAAAGTTTCATCTGTGTCTCTTCCCCCCCGGTAAGGTGCGCGTGTACACCTCCCTTGCACCCAGCCGCCTTGGAGTTAACATCCCTGTATCCCCTCGCCAGCTGCACGTGTCCCTGGGAGGTGCGCGCATAACCCTCTCCCCGAACTTCGTCCCCGCATCTCCCGGGGGATGACCCCTGCCCGTCGGGGAGCGCGGCTGTGTCGCTGGCGGTCTGCAGGATGTGCCGCCCCGGAGCTCGTGGGGTGCACTTTGGTCCCCGGGAAGATGCAGTGACCGGGTCTTTGCTTCAAGCGAAAGCTTGATTTCACTTTGTGTGATGATTTCATTGTGGTTTCATTGCTTCACTTTTCTATTAAAAATTGTTCAGGAGTATGAGAGAGGGGAAAGGACGAAGGATTAGATAAGGACTTGGAAACCTTCCCACCCGGCAGAGCAGTGCCAGCACGCCACAGGCTTGTGCTGCATCGGGCGTCCCTGGTGGGGAGCTGCTCCTCGGGTAGCGGTGGGACCTGCCCGTGGCCAAGGCACTGCAGCGCTGCCAGCCTGCTGGAGAGCCCGCAGAGTTCCCGTTTCTGTCGGGCACCGTCTGCAACTGCAGCCGGAGCAACCCCCAGCTCCCAATGCCTGTGACTGCCTGCACTGGAAAGCAAAGTGCAGGATTATAAAAGTAAACGCCACGGGTACGATAGTGGACCAGATGGCCAAGGGAGCATCTCCTGCTTGGGACTGGAGCCTCCCATGGGAAGAAGATCATCTCAGTGAGGAGAGGGGAGGTGAACAACATCCCTGCATCTCCCCATCATGTCTCACCTCGTCAAGGAAGGAGCAGTGGGATTCCTGCACTTGGTGGATTTGAGGCTGCCAGGTATCTCCCAGCACAAAGAAATCTGTGGATGGGGGGGAAAAAAAATTAAAGATCAGAGCAGTGTTTGCCTTTGAATTCTGTAAGCTTTGGGCCAAAGATAGGAGGTTGCTGTTTCAAAAATATAATTAAAATAATGCTTAGTTTCCATATGCCTGGGTTAAGCAGGCTTTTATTTTTGTTTTATCCTTTCTAGTCATATGCATTCCTTATTTATGAAATTACTACAGTAATAAAAACAACCCATTTCTTTAAAAAAATAAACAAAATAAAAAACAACCTACTGCAGTTATGTAACAGCCAAGGGAGCTCCCAATTCCAATCCCAGGCTATGGACCTGAGTATTTGCAAATGAGTTATCTTTAGAAAGGCACTAAATACTTGTTTACTATTTATGCTGCCACATTTGAGCATCTAATGAGCAGTAATTAATATCTCCTGTTCCCCTAAGATCATTCTTGTCCACACTGAGGGGGAACTGAGGCACAGAGGGGCGCACTAATTTATGCACCATCATGCAGTGACTCAAAGAAGACACAAAGTGCCAGACCAAATTTCCCGAGTTCTTCCTCTCTGTCTGAATGCCAAACTTTGCCTTTCTTATTGCAAAGCCAGGATTTCAGCCTTCTCTATAAACAGGAGTGAAGGGAAGGCTATGGGGATGCTGCACAATTGGTAGCAGGGAAGGAGAAGGAGCTGAAAGCTGTGACTGACCGAAGCAAATGTCAGTGAAAATTAAGAGCCTCTCTGAAATCAATTGCAAAAGCCAGTCAGGTTTGCAGACAGCAGATTTGGGTCCCTGGAATGAAAAGGATATTGTTAACAGCAGCTTGCTGGCAGGGCAACTGCTCTGCCAGGAGCTTTTGGTCTTTAAGAACACAGTTGTCATCCCAAGTCACTGAGGATTTTACTCTTGGGTTTACTTCTGCTCCTCCAGGACCTGAGGGTAAATCTCCCACATGCCATGACCGACTGCTGAACCTCACGGATAGAACTAATTTAATTAAGATGGACAGTTTAAAGTTTGAATGTCGTGCCAGTGCTCTCAGCAGCTCTTGCTCCTCAGTATAAAACAGGGGATTGTACAGATGTTTGATCCTTTGGTACGTCTGTGAAAAAAACCTGGGATAATGAGGGCAGGCTGTGTGGCTCTAGGGGCTGAGGATGTTTGAGTGTTTCAGTAAGAAACATGCTTTGCCTTCAGCAGGTCTGCTTTGGGCTAACTTTGCTTTGGCTTAGCACATCAAACCAGTAAGCCTTGGAAATGACATTATTTATCCTGCCCCAAACGGCAGCTCTCATCTTGGGTCAGGGGGTGTCACTCCCTTTCACGAGTTGTAGGAACCACCCAGCAAAGGTACAAGAGAATTTCCACTTCCCCTGCTGGCAAGCTCCCACCCTGATCTCGCTCTGAAATTTTAGGGTTTTGGTCCGATCCCGGGCTTTGCATG
The DNA here is from genome assembly GCA_013396735.1 of Grallaria varia. NCBI lineage: Eukaryota > Metazoa > Chordata > Aves > Passeriformes > Formicariidae > Grallaria > Grallaria varia. The sequence goes on along the minus strand of VWZG01005804.1, from coordinate 236,545 downwards.
ACTTGAAACATCTTCCAACTAGATTTTACTGTAACTCTTGGAGCAATGAGGTCTGTGTGATTGCAAATGAAGCTAACAATTCAGGATGAGCAGTTGCTCTCACAGAGCGTCTATCCCTGAGGTGGGGAACACCAAGGCAGGTCCCCTGCAAACCTCCCTGACCCACCACTCAGTATCTGTTGGACAAGGAGAGAGGTTCTGCTGGCTCTTTTTTCTGCAAAAGCTACAAGCAACCACAATCCTTTGCTCATCAAGGGCTGTATCTATCAACCTCAGAGATTAACTGGTTGACAGCAAAAGCTGCCCCAGGTTATATTAATGCAGTGATTCTGAAGCAGCTCATCCCAGCAGGATGAGGCTGTCAGGGATGGCTCCTACCCTGTCCTTTGCAATGTCTCTATCAGTGAACAAGGGAGGAAGGTATTCAGCATTAAAGATCTTCTTCTTCTCAACTTACCTCCAGGTCCTCCTCCAACCTGGACCTTGGTAATTTCAATTGGTTTTTCCATGCTTGACCCAAGATGCCCGGAGCAGGCTGAGCACCCCCAGCACCACTGGCTGTTTGGTCACAACAACCTCCCACCCTCCAGCCTTGCTGAGCTGGGAAAAAAGTAAAAACTTCTTTGTTGACTGCAGATGTGCATATGAATGTGAGGCATTTGCCTAATAAATATCTTCCCAAAGGGGGATTAATTAGCATCCCAAGATTTGCTCTCACTGCACTCCCTCTGTCTGCAGCAGCTCTGCAGCACCTTGTCTTAGGGACGCTGAATTCCCGCTGAGAGAGTGTTGCTGGCCCCTTTCCCAATGCACAGACCCTCGAGGCTGAGGATTCACGAATCTGCTCAGGAACCAACACGTGCCGTGTGAGTGGCTGACAGTAACCAAACACACATCCTGGTTTCCCCAGTCCTGTCATACGCTGTGACCCATCACAGCAGTGATGAAGGCTCCCTCCTTCCCTGCCTGTCTGGGGGCCATGAGTAAGTCACTATAAAACCTGGCATGCTGAATTATTTCCCAAAGGTAAAAATCCATGAATTGGTAACCAGGCCCAGAGGTGGGATCTGCTGATACACATAGATCTCTGCTGGTGTTGGAGCTCGCTGGCCTCTGCTTTGGGCACAGCAAAGGGGGGAAACAGGTCTCTTTGGAGTCACAGAGCCTCACAACCCACTGTGGACCTCTAAATAGATCAAATGAATCATGTGCTAAAAGCAGTTGTATATAAAGGGAGTTCAGGGTGTCTGGTTCAGCTGTGGAAGTCTCCCTGGGGGATATCTGAAGATTAATCTCTTCCTACAACTTTTTTGGGTTGAAAGAATTTTGTGGGTTGTGAATTAAATACAAATGTTTCCCAAACAGTGGCACGCCCACGGCTGGCTTTATCCTCTGCCGAATGGGGATTTTGGAACTTGCGTGTACGTTTAATGTACAATAACATCTATGTTGAGGAAACTCCACTCTAGATCAAAGGAACATTAAAATCTGAGCTATGTAGCAATTATTCAGAGATTTATCTAGAGCATCCTGGTGTAGCCATGAGGAATACTTTCAAACAGGGAAGTGTTCAAAGCCAGGCTGGACGGGGCTCTGAGCAACCTGGACTAGTGGAAGGTGCCCCTGGCCCCTGGCAGGGGGATTGGAACCAGATGATCATTAGGGCCCCTCCCAACCCAAACTATTCTGTGATTCTGTAGAGATTTAAAGCATCTTCAGTTAAAGAGTAGTATGTCCTGACACTGGCTTTAATGTCCTGGGGAGACAAGATGTCTTTCTTCCTGTTAGTATTTTTGTTGCAAATCTTAGGTTAAAAAGAAGTTGGGTTTTCTTTCCAGATTTTACCAGAGACTTTCCCCTCAATTCGTTGCAGAAGACAGAGCTGTATGTATGGGACGGGCTGCTCAGGGGCTGTGTTGGGAGCACAGTGCCATGAAAGAGGGACCAAGACTACACGTGCCCTGAGAAAAGCTGAGAGCAGGAGAGCTCTTACGCACGCGGGATTAACACAGGCAGTGTGAGCCAGGAAATGCTTGTTTCTTGGGGTTTTCAGTGCAGGACTTTGCACCTTCTTCGTAAATTAGCAACACTGCTTTGGAAAATTACTTCACAGTCAGTTCCTTCTCTTGCCGTAAATAACCTCCAGCCACCTGAATTTTGGCTACCTGCTTGGGTCAGCAGGGTAACGCTATTACAAAATCTGCTGCATCATGAACAACTCTGTCAATGTTTATCCATCTTTGCTAAGGGAGAAGAGGAGAACATGAGGTTAATGACTGTACTTTTGACCAACAACTGTTTTGCTGGTGTTTTACACAATGATTGTTTTAACTAACAATCACCAAAGTGTGGCTTTAGCTTTATGATTTTGTAAGGAAGCTGACGGGACTTGGATGAGCAGCATCTTACTGTCCACATGGCAGGTGCTGTAGCCTGACCGCAGGCAAGGGAAAGGGAGTTTGAAAAAGAGCAAGGGGAGGTTATAGGAGGAAACCAGAAAGACAATTGAAGCAGAGAAGGGATGAGGATATTCTGTAGCAAGGAGAGAAAAATTAGGTGTCAAACCAACCACAGGAAGAAAAACCTCAAAATGCGACTACTGAATGCCCTGGCTGAAGGTGAGGTCTGCAATGACAAGGCAGGAAAAGATGTGACAAGGTTACTTGAAATTTTTCTGGCTACATTTGAGAGTCAGTTCTGCTGCTGAGCAAAGGAAAGTCACATTTTCAGCTTGGCCTGCAAGGCTGCTCTGTAAGTGCTTGTAAGGGCCAGCAAGTGCCCCCACTCCTCCAGCAGCAGTGTGCATGTAGCCTTAGGGGAGGCAAAACAGATCATCCCCTGTATGGGGGTCATGTCAGAGCTGATTTTACACTGGTTTTTCCAGCACTTGATCCAGGCTGGGACTTTCCTTTCCTTGCCTAATGCCTTTCAGCAAGGAGCTGAGGCAAATTTTCAGGTATTTCCAGTTTTCCTGCTCAGTGATGCCTCAGGCCCCGACGCTGCAAGGTGCAGGCCCCAGGTCCCCTTCCCTCCATACATGAGGTGGGGGGACACTAGGTCTGGATGCCACAGAGACTTGGGCTCCTTCTGGACAAGAAAAGCCTATGGTAGAGAGAGGCATCTGACTGACACTGCCCCCCCACCTTTGGTGTCTGGGAGACCTTAAGCTCTTAAAATTGCACTTCCCGTGGCTGCCTGATGCTCTCTCTTCTTTTGCACAGAGGTCCAAGAGCCTGGCATCCTCTTCAGGGACAGTATGAGCATGGGGAGAGGTGCTGGCCATCACCAGCTAGGGTCTGCAAAGGGGTTTTTGGGGTGTCAGGGGCAGACTCTGACCTGGCCACAGGCAGCAGCGCTCTGATGTGCTCCCTGCAAAGAGCCCTCTGGACATCTGCTCAAGGAAAGTTTCACCCCCAAAGCTCACAGGTGGGGCAAGAGGACAGACCCACTGGAACAGGACACAGTCCTACATCGTTGATTTGCAGAATCACATGAAGACCTACCTGGAGTCCCTGTTTTCCCAGGGCAGACAAAGCTTCAACCTGAAGTCTGCTGAGAAGCCTAGTTTGGTTTTCTCTGTGTGTGCTGTCCAAAATGAGACCTTCAGCCCTACAATGTCTGAGTGGAAAAGCTTTGGATTTGACTGTGGGTCAGACATGAAAGTGTGGCAGCTCTGGCAGCTTCCAAGCCCAAAGGCGGCTGCCTCAGAATGCCCAGGCTCTGAAGAGTGAAAGAGTGATAAGTCCTCTCAGTTTTCCTTCTATTCTGAAACTAAGGTGGAGGTTTGACTTTCCCCTCTGAACAGGGCCACCACATGGTAGTGGAGGATGCTGTGATCCTGGTGTGTCATATTTTCTCTAAAACTGAAATCCTAAAAACTTGTGAAGTTTGAAAGATCCAATGGAATTTTCATAATGGTGAAGTTGCTGTGTTGATTGCACTGGGCAAATTCAAAAAATGCAGGGACATCTCGTGGCATTGCAGCGCAGAGAGATGAGCACAGCCTGGCACCCTTCAGAAGCCAGAGCAGGGAGAACTGGGCTGAAACACAGCTGGTGTGAGCCACCCTTGAGCTGCCTGTGCTCCTGCATCCTCGGTGTTGGTGCTGACCTGCTGCAGCCGTGTCAGACTGCTTGTGTTGTGCCTGTCTGTCCAGCTGGGAAAGTGGGTGAGTACCTGCCCAGAATGAAACTGCTGTGCAAACACACGCTCGTGCCGTTATCCTGCAGCTCTCAAACGAGTTTGAACTTCATTAAAAACAAAGTCAGCGAAACTGATGCAGCAGGAGCCAGGGAAGCAATGATGGGGATACAGGCAAGAGGTGCAGGACTGGATCTGCAGGGGCTGGATGACATGACAGCAGGTGTCTTGTGAAAGCAGGAACCTGCAGCTCTGAAAAAAAATGAGCCTTATAGTGAGAATCCCAACATCACCCCATCAATGATCCCAGCCAGCCAGGGAAAGGAAGGGGGTTTCACATCCTGAAGGTCGATAGCTTTGTGATGGACTGGCCTGAGGGTGAATTCGTTCCAGACTTTGGAGAGGTGCTGGTAGCTCCTCGCTCCTTGCTCCACCAAGCACCGATGCAGTTTCAGCTGCAGAAGGTGCCTCCTGAGCAGTGAGAAGCCAGACAAGCCAACCTCCCCATATTCGAGTTTTGCTCTTGGATTTTTGCCCCACAGTGGAGCCAAAGGTTGATCAACCCCAAGGCTGCCCTGGAATGCAGGGATCTGTCCTGCCCAACTAAGGGAGGATCTTGAGATTAGCTCAGTGGATTAGAGCATGGTGCTAATAACGCCAGGGTCGTGGGTTTGATTCACTGGAGGGCTGGACTCGGTCATCCTTGTGGGTCCCTTCCAGCTGAGAGTATTCTCTCATTCTGTGAGGACTGGGGGTTTATCCCTCACCGTGCAGCGCTGCGCAGCGAGCAGGAGAAAGCCAATGCACACAGACCTCCAGTGGCCCTCGCGAGTACTGCACGGCATCGCCTGGCACTGCCAGCCCAGGGACGGGCACCTCGCCTGGGGAGCATCTTCTTCCCCGCCGCTGCAAGTGGGCGAACAAGAGCTCACGCACAAAGTGAGAGGTCCTGTAGGAAAGCAGAGATATGGAAGAGGCGCTCTTCTCCTCCCTGCTTCAGTGGCCGCTGCCTCGAGCGCGCTGTGTGCCCCTGCCCCGTGGCACTGCTGGGCTGCCTTTCCCGTGCTCCGTCTGACTTTTGGGGCCCTGAGCCTGCAGCCTGTGTAGGAGGGTGCTGTAGCCACAGATAAACCTACGCAGTCCTAATGTGGGTCTGGGACCTTGGCTGGGCTGCTTACAGTCTGTGCTGGCCTTTGGAAACACGGGGCTTGAGAGCAGGTGAGACACTCAGGGATTTCATTTCCCAAGCTTGACCGTATGCTTTCTTACAATGAGGGACCAACACTCAGGAATGCTCTGTGGAAAACACACTGAAGGGCCAGTACAGGTCTGCCCTAAGGATTTTTACAGGGACAAGCATGACACATGACCTACTGCCCACAGGAAAGGGCACAGTACGGAAACTCTGCTCCTCCCTCCCTTTCCTCCATCCCTCTTTGAGACACACGGAGGCTTTCCTTGGCCATCCTCCTCCTGGTGTTCTCATCCAGACAGGCACAAGGCTTGAAATTAGCTTGATGCAGTCTCATCAAAACCCTTCTAGCAACCAGCACTTCTTCATGCACCTCTATTGTAAATACCTCCATAAGGAATGGTTACTCATTTACAAGGCAGTGCTCTAGGTGCCAGTCTGCAGTTCCAGGGACTGAAAAAAATGTAGCAAAATAAAACTCTAGGGTTGGGTGATGGTTTCCCAGGTTTAACAATGACCAGGGAATTAGGTTTGGTGCTTTTTTTCTTTTGTGACCCCTTTCCACCACATGGGAAAGCTGGTTTTAATTAGCATATTTTCTTAGCCCCCATCTCCTCCATGGCTTTTTCTGACTTCCCTAATCTCAATCACCTTCTTGCTATGCCCTCTGCAAGAGGCAGAGTCATCTCTCATCCCAGCACAAATGATTTAGATACCAAGGTGGCACCTTGTGGGGCTTCAACAAACAGGTTTTATAAGGGAAGAACCAAGAGCAGTGCTGAACACAAAAGGGAAGATGAGAGGATTTAAGTTCAAGGCTTAGTGTCTAATTTCAGCTTGTCCGAGTGAGGATTCAAGCCTGGTAAGAAAAACCTCCTTCCTGCTGTCCCCCATCCACCCGCTGGTGCTCCCTGGGGAATTGCTGCTGACTGCTTCAAAATTCAATTTCTGCACTAGCAGCAGCACGTCGGGCCTGGCTGTAATTGCTTTGCCAGACAACTGGCTGCTCAGCACTGTCCACATGCTGGGGGGCCGGAGCAGCTGGGATGTAGTGCCGGGGCACTGCCTTAAGTCACAGGGCTGCAAGAAGCCCCATGCTTTCGGGTCAACTCAGTTGTGCCTCCATAAGTGGCACACCAAGGCTCAGGGCTCAGTGTCTTGCTCAGAAACAGGGTGGTTTTCCTGAGAGTTGGAGCCTTGAATCGGCCACCCTGAGCCCGCTGCCTTCCCTATCCCACCCCGTCCCATCCCATCCCACATCAGCATGGTTTCTGCTGTATCCTCCCAGGGTACACTGGCATGCCCAACCGAGTGGAAAAGCTTTTGAGGGTCCACAGTGTGCCTTGCTGCTGCTCACCCTCTGCTGCTCCCTGACTATCCTGTGCTATTTCCAGCACATCTCCAGAAAATAGCTCACTCCCCCTGACACAACCGGCTCGCTACAGTGGGGAGCAAACTCAGCAGTTTACCAGAGGGATTCTGATTCTTATTTTAGTCTCCTATTTTAACCTTCTTTTTCCTTCTGTATTTGTTAACTTAATCCCTTTTACAGCTGTGGGAGCGAGGTGCTGCCAGTGCAGCATCACAGTACCCATAGGAAGACTTACTGGCTTCACAGCCCCACTCCCTGCAACCTGCTTTTCTCACTTTATCACCATGAGCTTCCTTTAATCTGGGCGATAAAAAGCAGCTGCCTTTTATTGTTATTATTTTTAAAGCTACAAGCATCACCATCTTTAACTACAGCAGAGAGGGTGAAATGGCAAATGCGGGGTTTGGGTATGCCTGGTGGAGGCTGGCAGCAGTGGTGCTGTTTGGGACTGAAAACTGCAGAGTCCTAATACGGATCACAACTGTGGCTTATATCCATTGCCTTGCAAGTTGCTCCATCTCCATGTCCCTCGTTGCAAATGTCCTTGTTTTGCCCAGAGGTCTGCCTTGTGTCTGCTATGTGCTGAAACCTGGTCACCAGAAAATCCGTGTATAACATCTGCGGGTCATCTCAGTTTCAGTGGATGGGAAGAGGGTGATATGCTGTGGTCATGCGAGTCTCTTTTCAGTTGTCTTAGCACATCAGCATGCTGGTACAACCAACCCGGATGACATCTGTTATTCCTGCAATGACAGCTATGTATTATCTTGGCTCATTTTCTATTAGATCCAGCTGTTCTGGCTGATATGTTATTGACCTTTTCAGCTGGTGTAGCACTTGGCTACCAGGAGGTCACTGGATGCCACTTTGAAACAGGCTTACAGCTATTCTGCTGGGGTGAGGAGGGATTTCATCCACCTGTTTCGAGCATGAGCACCTTGAAAGATCATCTGGCCCTTGCCACCAACACGAGGTCACTGCCATATGTGCAGGCTTCAGGAAGCATCAATAAATCAGTCTGGCCTTGAAGTTTCAGTAAACCGTGTAATCTGGAAAGCACAGCTCAGCAGCTCATGTTCCCCCTCTAGGGAACCACAGGTTCACATCGCAGCAGGACCGGGTTCTGGCTTCAGCTTTGTTAGGTAGGAGGAGATGCCATAATGATGCATGTACTAAAAATACCTATTAAGCATCATGTAGCAGTCCAGCTCCTTGGGAAAGTATGGCCAGGGCTTGGGAAAGAGGAGAGGACAAAAAGGTAGGGGGAGGGATTGACCAATACACATAACTGCAATGCAGGAGATGGGAACTAAGCAGAGTATAAAATGTTGGGATGTGATATTTCGTAGAGTGAATTGCTATTGTGGGCAATGATTTCTCAAAATAACTTTTATCTTCTACTTTTATCCATCTGTTTGCCCGTGTTCAGCCCCTACAATAGCACTTCTGGCTGAGATAAGGCCAGACTTCCTTTATCAAGCAAGGAACAAGTATTTCCATACTAAGCAAGGAACAAGTATTTCCATACTATTCTCGGTCAAAGTCAGTCTCATCTGTCATTAAAAACCTTAAGAGATGGAGAGTCTGCAGCTTTCTTGTCTCCAGTTTTATTGTCTGGTGTCCAAATCTCCTTTTAGTTACTTGCCATGTCTAAATTGAGTCACTTTTGCTGGGTATTACTCCAATTACCTCTTATTCTCCTGTGAGGAGCTGAGGGACAACAACTGACCACACCTCCAGCTTTATAGCAACATTTTACATGTTGCAAGATTATTATCTTTTGGCACTTTAGCCTCCTTTTCTAGACTAAACAAGGCAAATTCCTTCAACTTTAACCACAAACCTTTTAATTTAGAACGTAAGTCTTGGCTGATGTGCTTAGGTTAAGACTGTGAGGAAAAAGTCCCTCTTCTCATCACTACAATTGTGCTGGCAAAATGATCAAAGCAGGTGCAGCTACATCCACGATATGGCCTTTTGTTGGTGCTTTTGTAGTTGCAGCACAGAGAAGTTGAGTTGGCACAGCCCCTCTGCAGGAGTTTTCTGGCCAAGACTCGTCTTTGTTGAAACCCCTGTGATTTGCAGCACGTTTCTGCCTTGGTTCCCAGTGGCATTGCCATGGCCCAACTTCTCCAGGAGGCTTCCCAGGAGAGGACACAACCAGTGTCTTTGGCTTTGGGCTTCCTTGTGGTTTTGGGGGGCTGTGGACAGGGAGTGAACTGGAGCAGAATCTGTCCTGCAAGGCTTTTGCTTTGTCTTTGCTGGGTTCAAAATCCTGTGCAACATGCCTGGAGCAAGGCAGCCTGGGCTGGTAGTGCATCTTTCCAGGGGAACATGCCTGGATACCCTTTTCTTCTCCTTCCTGTAGGCAGAAGATGGAAATCTGTTCTGCTTGGGTTTTCCCCACGCATTTCCTTTCCTCTCTGTAGGGGGAAGGCTGTGTGACTGGTGTGCTACCACAGCAGGCCCCCCGTGCCAGATGTCCTGCACCTTTTGGGAAAGGGAGAACTAGAAAAAGACAAAAGGCAAGACAGATCCCAGGCAGCACATCCATACCATGGTTTGGTTTCCTTATGGTTGTGTCTGCGCTGAGGCCTCCCTGAGTCCCCAGTGCTGAGGATAGGGTTTGGAAACTTCGTTTCTGCTTCTGATAATGCCCCTCACGTCTCAGAGGCCCCAAGAGGGTTTGGCGTCCTCCTCAGGGACTTCCCTCCATGACTTGTGGAAGGCATGAGGTTGTTTGTGGGCTGGAGGGACACAGTGGGAACAGCACGTTTAGCTCGTTTTGCTATCTCGGTGGGACTGATTGTAGGGAACAGCTGGTCTGGCCAGGAGAGACGTGCGATAGCGAGATGCCAGATGAGTGGGACTGAACACAGCAAGTCCCAACTTGCCTGTCCCTTCCAGGAGATCAAACCAAAACTGACCTCGAGCAAGTCACTCGGATTAGAGGCAAATGGAAGTCAGTTCCTTAATTTTCAAATGGCACTCAATCCAACAGGAAAAGACCTGTTTGAAGGACTCAGCACCCTGTCTCTCTCGTGCCCTGATGCTCAGAGGCTCACAGAGCTTTTTTACTGTATTGCTAATAATCCTCAGTTTTTCTACCAGAGGCAATCCCCATTGTAAATCCTGGCTGTAAATCCTTGTTGAAATCGTGATGGGTGCAGGTCCTACAGCTTCCTCCAGGGACATCCACCTCCTCACCCCAGGGGCAGGTGGCCATTGCAGGGGACACTCCAAAACTGCTGGGGCTTCTCACCCCAAGGCTCTTTGCAAATCCCTGTCTCTCCTCCTAAGCCAGCCTTGGCTTGCTGTGTGGGGCAGAGCAAGCTGTCAGCCACCCAAACCTGTTGCCAGAGTGTTGAGGCTAGGGATGGTTAAGTGCTGGGACCAGGTAAGAACCTTGTTCTAAATTTAGTGGTCTTAACATTGTGTCCGGTTTAATTGTGGTTCTTAATGTCAGGAGAGTGATGATCCACCCACCAGACCCAACTGCCTCAGCACTGGGGGAAAGCTCTTCAGGAAGGGGTATGAACACAGTCATAATCTCACCCTCCCAGTAACATTCACATAGAGAAGAGCTTTCTCTTTAAGCAGATGAGGTCTGTGTGGTGTTGTTGCCTAAACAGAGGAAGGTGATGCCCTTTCACAGCCTACCTGGTGTACAGATACTCTGCATGGGTAGGATCAGCCCCAGACCCCCTGTCACAGTCACTAGTCCTCTACAGATGGTCCAGTGCCTGCAGGGAACCCTAAATGGTGCTCTGTGCCTCTGCATGGGCAGCGGAATGGGGCCCGTGTTGGCTCTGCTGCCCAAAACCAGCAGCAGCCCCAGACCTGGTGTAGGGGGGCAGTGGCTGGAGGGGACACTTGCATCCAGACTCCAAGATGTCACTGCTGGGGAATGGAGCAGCTACAGCTGCTCTGATTATTGACTGTTAATACGACTGTTTGTGTTAAACAGGCAGTTGCACAACTGGGCTTGGGGTAGCCCTTGTTTTAGCTGTACACACTACAGCCTTCCCTTCAAAACAATGTCTGGCCCCCAAGTGCGTGCAACCTGAGCTTGGCAGAGTGGGGTTTTCTTTCCCTGTGAAATTTGCTAGGGTATCAAAGAAAGGAATAATAAATCTGTCATGAGTTGCTATGAAAAGACACAATCACAGAAGCATTTTTCCAGCTGTAGACCTGAAGAAAGATTCCAGTGAGCTCAACTGAAATGTTTCACTTCCATTTCAAGACTGCAGCGATTGCCCGTCACCCCACTCCAGCTGCAAAACAAAGTGTGTTCAGCGATCTCAAGTGTGGTTCAAAAAAAAAATACTTCTCCAACTTGCAAAACTACTTGAAGCCAACTTTTTTTTTTTTCCCACCAGAACACAATGTTTTTAGCTCATCTGATCAATTTTTAATTTTCCCATGAATCTTGTTAGCCCAGCAGCAATCCAATAAACTCCGAAGGGTGGCTGGACTCTGCCATTTCTATGAGCGCTGGAGGAATAAATGTGGCATGTGGAGTGATTTATGCAAGTTCACTTGTGTTTCCCAGTTGTGGTTGCAGTTCCCCTGCAGCTTTGACACTCTTCAGGAATCTTCTTTCTTCTTGTCCTACTGCAGTGCTCCTGAGAGGGCTGTCTGGGTCTCCCGTCTGTGCTGCTGTTTCCAACCCACCCACACCAAATGAACCTGTTACTGCAATGAGAGTGGAAAAAGGAGACAGGAGTGGGACTAAGAAGGGTGTATGTCAGCCCACCTGCCTTCCTGGACATCACCTCCACCAGCCTGCTCTGACTATGGCAGTGAAAGGAGGACACATTAGAGGAGGACACCAAGGCTGGGGGAAGCAGTGGCACAGAGGGGTTGGGAGCTAGTGGTACTTGGAAGTTGATTTCATGAAGATGGATTTCAGAGGGAGGATTTCACCTCTGTGCATGAGGAAATGTCTGGTCAGGGAAAAAGGCTGAGGTGGTCATTTTATTATTAGGCATCCAAAAGAATCATGGATTTCTGATGAACTCTGAGACAAGCAGAGCTTCTCCTGGGCCTGAGATGTGAAGTCAAGCATGGGATGAAATCAGTTCCTTGGATGAGATAATATTTAGTGTTACTGGACAGTGAGCAGGAGAAGAGGCAGGGAGGGAGGCTGTGCATGGCAGTCAGGCCTTGTGTCCTGCTGAGCCCAAGAGTCACAGACAGAGTCCCAGATGGAGACTCTCTCCCTCAGGGCGTACAGGCACAGCGATTGAGCCAAGGCAGCTGGAGAGCAGAGATCCCAGCTAGATCCCTGCAAAGGTATTCCCGCTGCTCCTTCAGTCTGTAGCTGTTGTTGAGAACATCCTTAATGACTCAAGTTATGCTGCTTGCAGGGAGTCATCATCCTTCAGAAAAAAAGATAAGTAGAGCTGAGATCCCAGCAATATGTGTAAGTTCCTCCTGGATACTGAACTCTTTGGGGATGACAAATTCCCTGGACTATTTGCATGTCCTGCTTGTCTACAGCACCCGCCTCCTTCTCCTCTGGGGTCCCTTCGACTGCAGCAGGAATACATAGCTCTGGTCCGCTCTTGGGACTCGGCATGTCCGTGGGCTCCTTCCCAACACATGGGGAGCTGCCAGCTCTTCCACACAGCCTTCAGCCTGGGCACAGCTGTCCCAACAAGAGGGACGGCTTTGCCTGAGGACACCTGCAAAGCTCCCCATCCCTTTCTGTGTTGTCTGGGGGATCAGGTGATGGCCTCAAGGGTTGACAGCCACTGCCAGCTGTGGGTCCCCAGCAGGGACAGAGAGGGCCCAGGCACCCCGCCAGGAGGTAATGCTGTTTGAGCACTGCTGGCAAAATCTTCAAACCCTTCGGCTAATTTCGGATGTTCTGCTCGTGACATGGAAAGCTGCATTCCCATGTATGAAAGAGCTCTTCCCTGGGACTAGGAAGGGAAAGGACTATTTATTAATATAACGTTGTCAAAAGTGGCTTTTAATTTCACATCTATCTTTCTGAAAGCCCTGGTTGAGGTGGATTCCTTCTTCCCACTTTTCCTCTAAGGAGCCCCAAATATGCTGCAGAAGAGGCTTTCCAAAACCCTTGGGACACAATGCAGGATAACCACTCCCTCTTAGCCCAAGAGTTTGAGAGAATAAAAAACACAGAATATTAAAATCAGAGAGAAAAATTTGGGCAAATTCATGCCCAACATTTCCACATTGGCAAAGTTGCATGTAAGTTTTTATCTATGATAAAAATAGCTATATCTGTATCTATAATAAATACAACATTTTCTTTAAGCTAATTAAATGAGATTTTTTCAGGTGAGTCAGACTTGGACCCTGCATGTCAGGAGCAGAGCATCCTACCTGTCTGTGAGATCTAGGTAAGAAAACAGGAACATGCTCATCTCCAACTGGACATGCCATTTGTTTTAGCTCTCCCTGATTTAGGAATTGCTTGGAGGCTCCTCAGTAGAAGGAGTCCTTCAGTGCTCCCTTATGGAGACTCAGTCTCTTCTACTGCAGCAGAAGACAAAACATGGAAACCAATCTATCGGAGCAGGCTGGATTTCCCCACGTCTGCCCCAGGAAGAGTGAGCAGCACTGTCTCCCTAATGGGAGAGGAGACCTTTGATCAGTGAGGGGTTTCCCAGCAGTATGGTGCTGACAGATGCCAGTAATGAGATCATGGAAGAAGGAGCAGCATCAGATGACCAGATCAGTCTCTCTCTGTCCTGGACGTGCGCCTAACACAGAGCCTGTACTTTTTAATGCACTGGGTTTGTGGCCTGTTGACACCATGAGATACATGTGGCCTGGTGACAACACTTTGCGAGGCTGAAACAGTGTCCTCCAGCGCCTGCTGTGGCTTGTCTCCCACCTTCTCCAGTGACAGTCATAGTGATGATGAAGGCTGCTGGATTTAGGAAGTTTGGAGTGGTGATTGCTCCCTCTCTGGTGTCAGCTGTATGGTGAAGTGTTATTCCTGGCTGCCTGGTACCCCAAGGAAGGTGGTATCTGGTGGTAACGATGTCCCCATCAACACCATGACTCTTCTGGAGAAACTACAGGCAGATGCATTAATTCCCTGTTCTCACCATTAGGTAAATATGTCACCATGCCTTACAGACAGACCTGCCTTAGATCCTGTAAACATCACTGCCGGCGCTGGGAGTTTTAGACCCTAATCCCCCCAAGTCTGAAAGCCCCGTGTTTTCAGTCAAAACTGAGAACATCCTCGCAGCATGGGGGTGAGGACTCCTTGCTGATCCAAGGTTCTCCAGAGCAAGACCTTCTGGCTTTAGAGATGGGAGAGTGCTTTGTGCAGGGACTGAGAGGGCAGCGAGGATCCTGCCACAAGGGGCTGCCACTGCTGGGATGCTGGAGAAGGGAGAGCAAATCCCACTGGCTCTGACAGCAAACCAGAGGGTTTGGCATCACGTCTCCCCTGTTCAGTAATTGGTAATTTATAAAAAAAGTACTTAGGGCATGTACTTAGAGCATGTTTCTTCCTCCACAATGGTTAAAAAAAAAAGCCTCCCATCTATATGAATAAACTTGCTTATTTTCAGTCCAGAAAAAATTAAGGAATGCCATGTACTTTCATGATGTGCTGGAGGTTTCCCTCATGGCTCAGGGGACATGCAATTGATGATCAGGTATTCACTGGGCCTGGGGAACACCAAGAAATTCTTGGCATCACTGCTGATGATCTGAGTGGAAAAGCAGAAAGGGAACACAATGTCTGTGCTGAAACGAGCAAATCCAGGCATGAAAAATGCAGGGGCATCCACAGCAACATAGCAAGCCTCTTGCACACATAAAATCTCTTCAGTCTCCTATTTTTCCCTGACACTGTCTGCTTGTTATGGCTGCAAAAGCCTGCAGGAGCACAGGGATGTGCCCTACAGACCCTCTGTGCTGGGGTCACGCAGTGGCTGATGTTACTGTCACAGCCAAGGGTCCCCGGTGCCTTCCCAGGAGTCTCCATCTGACTGCTCTGACCCTGCAGCACAGATGTTCCCATGCTCAGTGGATATGTCAGGATTTCTGGACATCTGCTTTGCCCAGTAAGAGCGGCTGCCCCAGCGAGGCTGCCTGACATCTGTAAATTACAGACAAGTGTGCTGCAATCTCCAAACACCGCCGCGGCGGAGACAGAGAGCGCGTCCCCAGAAACGCGGCATGCTGGCTGCCCTTCCCGTGTTGGCCATGTTTTGGGCACATGTAGCGAGTGCTTTCTGTCCTTGGCTCTCGTGTATCTTCCTTACAAAGCCACCTGGGCTTAACAGACCCACTGCAGGGCGTGGGGGTTTCCCCTGTAGTTTATAAACGCAGTTGGGATGTGAGCCGCGTGGTTCACGCGTTTGGCATCAAGACCCAATGCACAGCTGTGAAAGGAGGGAGAAGAGAGGATGGGGAAAGAAACCAGGAATGGGGAAAAAGAGGGGTTTGTTTTTAAAAGAGGAGCAGAAAGNAAAAAAAAAAAGAAGAAGAAATGGGGGGAAATTAATGAGGGAAGAGGAAAGAGCACAGAATGAAAGAGGGAGTTTCAGAAAATCAGAGGATGCATTTATTGTGCTGCAGGTGCTTGCCCACACCAGTCTAACATTCAGCTGGTTCTCTTAGTCCTCACAGAGAGAGAGTTGGCATCCCTCTACCCACAAACCACATATGTGCAAATAAAACCCACAGCAGCTGAAAAGCCCTTGGGATGAAGCATAGGAGATTAAGTTACAAGCTAATTGGGCTGAGATGTTTTTAGAGGACTGAAAGTTTCGGCAGGAGGCAATTTTTCCAGAGATGATGGGCCAGTCAAACCCTCCTCTTCCCTTTCTCCATGAATCAGCCTCACCGCTGTTCTGCTGAAAAGGCTGTGCAATTTTTTTTCATCCTGTTGGAGGTTTTCATCCTGGACAGGTCTCCAAAGGACTGTGGGACCTACTTCTGACCGTGCATTGAACCAATATTTGCCTGCTGTATTTCACATGGGAACTCTGTGCTTGGGCTTCTTCAGGTCCCCAGCATCAAAATACATTTCTATTAGCATGGTCAGGGACCTGCTGCACTTCTGGGCTCATTTATTCTGGCAAAAGGGACTTAAAGGAGAAATTGAGCAGTTGCCCACAACTCCTGGATGGACAATGATAAACATGATGGAACCAAAGTCTCCTCAGGAGCATGGGGCAGTAAGAGAGGGCAATGGCCAGTCTGCAGCTTGGGAAGGACAGCAGGGAAAACATCATTTCAAGAGGAATGTAGCACAGCACAGGAACAGATTGTACAGAGGGAGCTCAGTCTCCCTCTTTGGAGGTTTTCAAAATTTGTCTAGCAAAGCCACATCTGACCTTATCTAGAGCTGTCTGTAGTCTGTCTTTGAGCAGGAGGCTGGGAAAGAGGCCTCCAGATCTCCCTCCCAACCACCGTGTCTACGGTTCCAGGATTATCTCCGTTCAGTATTTTATGCTTGAAAGTTGGTTTGATTCAGTCTCGCCTGAAGTGATGCTGCTTGCTCTCAGCAAACGATAGCATTTTATTTTCTCAGCTTGTGAAACTCTACTGCTATAATTACTTTCCTTTTAAAAAGACATCCTTATATTGTAGCAGATGGGACTTCTGGAAGGTAATTGAATTTGGTCCACCTTTAGCATGTTACTAGAAAACTTTTTTAATTGTCAAAACTACCCAATTTGTGTGTTCTGGAGACAGCTATGAGCACAAATTGGATTTGAGGTTGAGCACTATGCAGTTGGGCTCTTGGGTGGAGTATTTTATTTTAATTTAGGAGTTGTTTTGCTTTTGTTAATAAAATATTCAGCCTTTAATGCCACATAGTCAAACAACAGTTGGAGAGCCAATTGATTGGCTGTTCCAGCTCTGCAAGATCATTAGAAAACCCATAACATTTATCAGGTGCTGAAAGCTAACACATGATGTGTTAAATCTGTGATTTAGAATGAGCTTGATATATAATCCCTGAGACACCAGAGCATCAAGGCTGGATAAAGTTTTTCTGTACTGCACTTAAGAAAGCCAAATTAAAACAGTTGGGGTGAGTGAGTTGAATAGAAATTATTTCATACTATAGAAATTTACTTCTGACTCCTACAATCTTCCCCTTTTGTTAGTCCAAAAGTTAAATAGAGGAAAAGCTGTGTTTTTTTATGGAATGGAAGAGCTGCATAGTTTTTCTTTGGATGCTCTCAAACTGAGCTGAGCAAAACCTGATTTACTCAGATTTAAGCCAAAGTCATATGCTTCCTGCAGGAATCCCACAGCACTATTCTATTTTTTCAGGTGCAGAAAAGTGTTTTTTTATTTTATTTTATGTGATTATTCACTCTGCTGACATTTAAGGAAATGATGGTCAGTTTCCCCATTGTATATAAAACCTTTCCCTTTCCAGCAAATGTTGTCTACTTTTTTCCTAATACCCCACTGGCCAGGGTAGTACTGCATTACAGCAGGTTTCATACCTTGGTGGTTGTTTCTTTCTTGGCTTCAAGAAGGTTTGATGCAAGTGAATTTCCAGTCTTTCAAATCTTCTTCTTCAGAGTAACCCTTTTGATCCTGTTAGAAAACTTCAAACAGAACATAATCAGAACGACTTGTTTTTACGACCATCAGAAAACTTCCCGGAAAAAAGCCCTATGAAAAATACATGTGTTTTGCAAAATTGTTCAAGTGCTGTTCGCCTGGCCAGCAGCAGTATTTCAGAAAGGCAAGGCATCTGGAACACTAATATGACTAAATGCCAGAATTTAATGTAAAGCTGCCAAAGCTCAACAAAAGGTGAAGGAACGAGGAGGTCATGTGGTATCACCTGTGCTCTGGTGATAACAGATTTGCTCTTCTTCAGGGTCTCTTCCTGGCATGAACAGTGACAGCACTAATTTGAACATCTCAACTCCTTTCAAACAGTTATATTTATTATATGTTATATTATATCACATCATATTATATCATATTATGATATGATGTTATGTTGTATTGTATTGTATTGTATCAGTCCGGTTTGTTGTTTCGGCAACTTTAAATGGTGTTTACACAACATCACTCTCGCTTTGACTCCTGAACAAGAGCTTTGGGATCAAACCATTGCCCTCAGCAAGCCCTTGTCTCTCTCCCAGGTGTTTCCTTCCTAAGGAGGCAAAATGGTTAACAAAAACATGTCCAAGAACTGGCTGGGTTTTCTGATCGCTGCCTGAAGGGTTAAAGCTTTCTTATTGCAGCTGCCTCAGGAGAGGTACCTCTGTTTTTAGGACTGTCATATACCCCTGCTGAAGGTGTACCTTTGTAAACTTTTACCTGCTTGTTTATGAGCAGGAAATTGATTTCTTGATGACAGTTTTTCTTCAGACTCTTCACTATATATAGCAGATCTCTCCAGAGTCTTTGGATGCCCCTAAGGATTACACGTACTTACTGAAATATGTTATTATCTTTCTCCTTTTTTCTTTTTTTTTTTTTTTTACTTCTTTACTTCTGGTAATTCTGCGATGCCTCGTGAAAGCCAGAGATTTCACTAATGCTCTGCAGCTGCTGCTCTATTCATTGTATGGTAACTGTACTACAGAAAGCAAAACTGATAATTTATTTATGCTCTGCTATTAATATATGTATATATTACAGAGAGGGGTAATAAATAAAATAAATTAAAAAATAAGAAAGCCAGAGGGGAAATTCCCATTGTCTGTCCCAAGGACCCAGAGAGCTCCTGTCTAGATGCACTTACAATTTGGGTATTTTCTTTACATAACTAATAGTGCTGGGGCACATATGACTGAGCCCCCAGAAACATGGATGAAGGAGGCAAGAGCAGCAGAATGGGGGCTAGAGGGGAAAAAGGAAGTGGTCGTGTTTCTCACAAGCAAAGGGAGATGTACCAAGATTCACTTACTGCCTGTATTCTTATCTGTCTCCAAGGCTTATGATGATATCAATATCCAGGGAAGACAGAAGACCAGTCATAATGATATCAATACAGACAAAATGGCAAGTAAAGAGGAGAGCAAAAGCCAGTCAGGTATGCCTTGAATGATACTGAATGCACCCAGGCTACTGTGAAGTAGAGGCACTGTAGATTTGAGGGGCTTCAGCTTTTTTTAAGAGACATCTTGCAAGGTGAAGCTTCAAAAGGCCCAGACACAGTTGGCAGGACAAACATGGAGGAAGGGAAGCCCTTTCGGGGCTGGCTGAGGACTGGACATGAATGTGACCAGGGTTGGTTCATGTGGGATTGGGAACCTTTCACCAGGGACCTGCTACTGTGGAAGCGAAGAAATGGCAACAGCAGCAAATGGAACATTATCCATGGAAAACTGCCGTGGTGACAGCAAAGGAGACACACTGTGGTGGTGAAATAGGGTTCAGGAGGGGCTTGGTAAGATTATGCAAAACTGCAAAGGCTATTCACTGCAAACAGAAGCTTCTGAAGAGAGCACAGGGCCGGGTTTCTGCCAGCCCTACTCGGTCACCCGCTGAGGCTGCACAATGAGAAGTGCCCTGCAGCTCCCGGAGCTCGCTGCCCCAACTCTGCTGTGGGATTGGGGGGAAGGCAAAATGCCAGCGAGTGTCAAGTGTTGCTAAGACTGTATCAGAGTACATGCAAGGAAAACAGAGTTGTAATGGACCTCTGGAGGCCTCTTGCCCAACTTCGTGCTCCAAGCTGTGTACTGCTGACTCTAGTTGTTGGAGACATGCCCACTTCCAGCTGTCCATCCAGTATGGCCCAGATCTCCCATAGTACTCAGCTGGTACCTACCTACATAGCTCTGCCATAGTGCACATAACCACATACTCGTGACCATCTTCAATGGCACTGGGCTCACATTCAAGCAGCCAAATTGTGCCTTCAGACTGGATATACAACTGGCATGACAGGAGATGTGCAAGTCTGTTTCCAAGTTTGGGGGTCTGGAACAGTCACTTTAGGGTTTGATGTAAAGACCTAGAGGCCAAAGTAAGTCCATTACTTAAAATAAAGACTTGAGTGGCCTTCCCCTGCTCCCTCAGAAACTGTGGCGAAGGAGCAAACAGCCACACCACCCCCAAGAAAAGCAGGTTCATATAAACCACACATCACTCCTGCAACTGGAATCCGTTTGGTCAAGAAAACACAAAAACGATGACAGATGTGCCAACCAGCAAACTGCCCGTGAGCGATAATCTTCCTTCTCTCATGCTCTTGTTTTACAGCTTGAATTCCCTTGAAAGGGTTAACAAAACATTGGAGCAGGGAGGACTCAGAGGGCTCTCAAAAGGCTTTTGATAAAGTCCGGCACAAGAGACTATTGAGAAACTTGGCCAGGGGTGAAAGGTAAAGTCCTGTCATGGATTAAAAACTGGAGAAGAGATAAGGAGCAAAGAGTAGGAACAAATGGCCAATTCTTAGCATGGAAAGAGATTAATCTTGGGTAGCTACAAGGACAGGATTGCAGACTGGTGCTGTGTTTACTTACCACTGGCCAGCCAGGAGCTAAAATACACTCTTGGCTCAAAATAGCCAAGAATAGGGAGCTTTAGTACAAACCCAAGGAAAAATTAACTTAAGGGTCCAGTTCTGCCAGGAATTGGTATCACCCAGCATGTTTTAAAAGGCATGAAGAGAGAAAAAAGGCAAGTTTGCATGAGAGGCAAAGACTTGAGAGAAACAGGCAAACAGGCTAATGATGAGACAACAGAACGGACACTTATCAACCCATTGTCATGGACGGCATAATTAGTGCACCAAAATTAAAAAGCTAAAGAAGTGGGGAAAGGAAAGTCCTGAGGGCACCACATGGCACTGCACTTGGATTAACCACATTGCCACCCACATCACCTGATGGACACCAGTGGAGAGGAGTGAGGCAGGACTGAGACCTTTAAGTGAATATGAACAGCCTACACAGTTGTACATGAATTACAAGAGCTCTCCATCCTCCTGCTTCCCATTTAGACAAATAATCTCTGTATGGACTCAGAAGAGGTACTAATACAGTTGTGGTTTTCCTCTGGAAAGCTCTCTAATTGGAGAAAAGTTTTGTGGAGACTGTTGCTTTTTCTTGCAATGGGTAAAAATGCCAAAAAAAGTAATTTTTTTCCTGTGCAGGGATTTAAAAACACTTGACATTTATTAGCAGCTAAAATGTCATGGTTGCCCTCATATCATACCTAATAAACATTGTTGTCTCCATTCCACATGGAACATCACTGCAGTACAAAGGTATTACTACGGTCAGTATTAACCTTGGGGGTGAGTTACTTTACTTAACTTGAACTTATTTAGCTGGTGTGGAATGACACATCCACAGGTGTGTCTCTCTTCCATCTCTCAGCAGAGGAGATGTCTTGAATTTAACTATATGTTTTAAAAGGTCAGAGCCTTTTTTTCGTTCCTCCTCTAGTGTTTAGTGCCAGAGACAGAAATAGTGCCTGAAACTCCTGACTCCCAATGTTATGTTCAACTGCAAGTGTCCATAAGTGTCGCTGAAGATGCCAAGTGGAGTTGATTCTTGAAATCTTTTGGCCAGGCAAGAAAACATCATCTCAAGTACAGAACCACCCTTGGAAAGACAGAAAATGGATGTGGAAATTAATATGCCCTGGTTAAATCCATCAGATGTAAAGGTAAACTAAATAGTCAAAAGTTGTTTGTTGCAATGAAAGGTGAAGGAAATTTCAACCTACAT
Source organism: Grallaria varia (assembly GCA_013396735.1). NCBI lineage: Eukaryota > Metazoa > Chordata > Aves > Passeriformes > Formicariidae > Grallaria > Grallaria varia. The sequence goes on along the minus strand of VWZG01005804.1, from coordinate 215,181 downwards.
TTCATCTACGTATGATCTCTTTAGGATTCAGCATTACACAACGCTGTTTAAGGAGTACATGGCATTTCTTTTGGCCTTTCTTCAGTTTTGTTTCTTCTCACTCCTGATTCTTTAGAGCGAGTATAAAAAAAGGGAATAGAGCAAAATGGACAGAGCAATTAAAAAGCAGATTGCGTCTTTCCTACAGAGGAATCATCTTTGGCTGCCACTAAATTGTTTGGAAATATCATGGATTCCCTTGATGTCAGCATTGCAAGTTAATTAGGTGCACAAAGTCAGGTAATTAGGTGAATGCAAATAGGCAAAAGTTGAGAGCTTTCCTGCTGTAAAAAATCTCAGACAAACTGCTTGCCCATAGGATCCAATGGATTTCCTCACGTATTAAAGTCTTCCAGCAATTTGTATTAAGCAAGCTGTAGACTTTTGATAAAAGAGCAACGATACCTATTCAGGTAGCATCAATATGGTGTTCTGAAGTTTATTCAGGCATTGTCAGAGAAGCTGGGTTTGCTTTCTGATGCGTGTATCAGGAACCTTGCTGTCATTTCTGTATCACAAGGGAATGGTGAAAATGTCCTTTGCAAAAGGCTGAGATTTGCCCTGAAAGGGAGAGATGAATTACTTACTTTGGGTACAAGTAGCCTCCAGAGGTTCCTAAAGATCAGCAGGAGGAGTTTTTCTTAAATGTGGTCTCTGTCTGCTCTCTTCGAGGTCAATCAGAAAACTATTGAATTAGTGGACAATGAAGTTAAACCAGAACCTAAGGCTGCTGATCGTGTCCTCTTCCTCCCCTGCCTTCACCCACTCTCCAATATGTTCACATAATAGAGCTGCAAAATTACAGCCTGGGGTCTATGTGGGCATCTCTATGAGTAGGATCAGCATGCACAAAACAGGCTGGTGAGCTGGATCATCCAAAGGTGCAGCTGCAAAAGTTCAAACCTGAGTTGAATATGAATGGGCATCACCAGACTCCAGCTGTCTTGTTCCTATCAGAAATTATTCAAGTGGCAGATTTAGTAGCTCACTAACTGCTGAGCTCAGATGAGCAGCTAAAGCCTGAGCTTAGCCCATCTAGCTGCAGGCACTCAACTGTGGTCCCAAGTTTGGAGTCTCACTCCTTGTTTCCCTTCATAGTCACTTGAGAGGTAGACACTGCCTCGTGGTAACTGAATAATCTAAAGGAAACAGGTCAGAAGGGTCCATCCCCACATGCAAAGCCAGGACAAAACCAACCTAACGCATTCCTGACAGTTGACTGTCAAGTCCACTCCTAGAAACCTTCAGTGATGCAGATTTCATACTCAGATCGTCTGCTCCCATCGTAGATTAACATGATGGCATCTTGCTGGGGCACTCGCTCTTTTCCTCTTGCCTCTCCCCAAAACAAGCCCCCCTGGACTGTGGAGAGTGCATAGTTCTTTGACTGCAGCACCTGGGCTGGCATGGTTAACCTGACCTTCCTTGTACCTGGGGAGAGGACACCTGCCTCCAGCTGCTGCTTGGGCCATCCCGAGGGTCCTCAGTGCAGGGATTTCTTGACAGGAGTCTCTCTAAGCCTGCCATGTCCTTTACTCAGCATGGGACCAGTCAGGCTGGGGTCACCGGATACAAACAGGTGATTTTTTAAAGAATGCAGTCACTGCACCTGAAAGTCCGACTGTCATTTCAGATTGTTTTAGGCAGCTGCAAGAGTGGGGCTGTCACATGAGGGGCAGAGAGCAACCACAACCCAGGCAGGGACATCACTCACCAGGACAAGGCTGGCAAGAGAGAGAGGTCCCATTGGCAGCTTGGTGACCACTGCACGTGGCAAGGTAAAGAAATAGGTCTGAGATCCTCCCAGGAATAATTAATGTTAGAGTTACTATATGCCATACTAGTAGGAAAAAAATTATACTTAGGAAAAGCACTTACTTAAAATTCTAAAAGTGATATTTTGCTTCCAGACTACAGTCATAACAGTTTTTAAATGTTGGTTTTGACTTTTGCATATTTCTGTATTTGACAAATTATTTCAGATTTCTTGAAAATACATTTTCAGTTCAGTGTTTGCACCTCGGCCTAGTATGAATCTGGCAGAGAGCACCTTAACATTCCTTAGCCAACAAAACAATTGACAGTAATGTGCAAACAGAGGTAGAAATACTGAATATCTTCCTTATGCATTACATTTACTTGTTCTCCTTACGCTCTGCAAACCTTTCAAAGCCAGCTTTCAGCTAAACAACTACATCCATGCTTTTGCCATGCATGTGAGGAAGACAAGATGCAGCAGGTACAGACTGATAGGAGAGAGGTTCAGACCAGGTAAAAGGAAAAATTCTTTCATCATGAGGACAGCACAGCAAGAGGTTGACCTCATAGCTGGCCCTGCTTCGAGCGGAAGATTGGACTAGAGACCTCCTGTGGTCCCTTTCAGCCTGAATTATCTTCAATCCTGAGTGCATTCAACTCATCTCACAGAGACAATCCCCCCTCCACCAGCTCTGTGTGACGGGCTGAGTTTTGGTCTTCTCCAGGCTCTCCAGAACCTCCTCTGGAAATGACAGCCAGAAGACCCAGCACCAGAAAATCTCCACAGCACATTGCTGGGAACCTGCAGCTCCAATCCACCTTGGTACATCCACAGGGGAGCACTCTCAAAGCCACTGATCTTCATGACACTCCTGCTGTGGGAAGATGTGTGTGTCTAATATATGTGGACCGAATTATGTTCTGGAGGTGCCTAATTTCTTACTGAATAATTATAAAAAAAGTAAAAGACTATTTTAGAGAGAACTTCCCCCTCCAGGCCCCGCCAGGTTTTCTGAAGTGCAAAACTCAACTGGTTGCAAAGGGAAATTCAGTATAAGGTGGATTGGATTTGCTCTCCCAGGCCAAGTGTCTAAAACCTCATTGAGGCAGTGCCCACATTAGGCAGTGATCGATTGGTGCCATTATAGGCAAGAGGGTAATGTGAGAGGCAGTGAAGTACACAAATACAGAGTTGATAGCCCTGGCAGTGCTGCACAGATTCACTCTGGTGCGTGGAACATCCAGGGAAATAGTTCCAACAAGAATAATGCAAACCCCATTCTGAATCTCTCTGCTAACGCCACAAATGGCATTTATAGAAATCTGTTGCTGCAGAAACGAGGACAAAATGAGCCTCCTGTTCTTTCTCAATAAAGCTAGATCTCAGAAGGGCCATTTTGCATAGTGAACCAATTAATCAGCCCAGGCATTAGATCAGACAAGTGATTTCACTCCTGTGAGGAGCTGTCAGCATGCTACAATGATGAAACCAGCTAAGTATGTATGGAACTAACTGGGAAAGAAAGTGGTACCTGACCAGAATATATTTTCTGCTCAATAGTGCCTGCCTGAATTTAGCCTCTTCAGTCATGCCAAACCTCAAGGCTGGAAAATACATTAGGAAGAAGAGTAAGTCTGTCCGGTGCAAATCGAAATGCGTGGCACCAAAACACATAATAGCTCGTGCAGCCATCATTCTTGCCACCAGGCCCTCAGCCTTCAGAAACAATTTCTGAAAACCTCACCAATTACTGTGCCATCTCAATTTCTCATTCTTGGGCGGAATAACAGAGAGTGACACAGTCACCAGACTTGCAGCAGAAAACATCAGCCAACCCTGGTGCAATTCTCAGAAAAGGTGTAGACTGGGACGCAGTAGGAGGGCTCCTACACTTGTACTGAATGACAGCCTCGGTACAAATGACTGGATGATGATCATCCATAATTTACTCACCCAAACAGCTCAGAAAGACTGGCGTTAGTTACTGGAACCCACTCTTTCTAAGGGGGAATTGCTCCTCTAGAATATTTTTAGAGAAAGGCATTTTGAGGTACTCATTTAACATCTCTAAAGCTTGTCTCAACATGACATTTGAACAATTTATAGGGATGAAAGCACCCATAATTGCAGTTTTGCAAGATGAAGTTGTTTCTTTGATTTCCTGACATAATTCAGTTCTTTTTCACAGGCCTTATAATATGACCCTGTGATTGATTACATTTTTTGTTCTTTGATTTAGTGATTCCAATTCTTAGGAGCTTATCAGAACCTTCGCAGAATTCAGCACTTATCTTAAAAATCTTGCTTGCAGGGCAACTGATTACATAAGAAAGTCACATTTTATTCAAAAGAATAAGTTTCTAATCCTCTGGGTTACAAAGCAATTTGAAAACACAAATCTGAAATATCCCAATGGCTTGGATGTCCCAGAAGATAAATTGGAAGAGTGCTTCTTTCTGTGTTTCATTATTTTGAAGTCAGTCTTACAACGGAATACTCTTGTAAATGGTGTAAAATGGCAATTATAGGTGATTTTCTCCACCGGAATTGCCTCCGTGTCACACTGAGACAAGTTTTAGAGAAGGCTGATTCATGATTTCAGGATACTTGAAGCTGGCATTGCTGTAATTTCAAATCTGTAACCACGAACATTTCGGTGCTTGGGTCTCCCTGTCCAGATAAAGCGCATTTTGTGTGAGAGTAGGAAATCTTTAGCCTCTGCTAATATTTATGCTCCTCCCCGCCAGCTTCCTAAAGAGCACACACAGATGTTACAGAGACAATGTGATTCCACCAGATTAAAATAACCCCCATCACATCAAGTACCTTGTTCCCTCAAAAGTGACAGGCAAATGACACTGCTCTGATCAGAGCTTTGGGTCACCCCACTGAATGGCACAGGGCTGGATATTCACCTCCTAAGGAAGCAGAACAATGCTGGTGAAGACTGCCCAGTTAATTCCACCTCAGGTGTCCCCTGAATATGATCCCAGGAACTAAACTTAGCTGCAGAAGGTGCAAAAGATGCCTAGTCCCACACTGGGTGTCTCTGACCCTAACAGAGACCTTGGGCTGCTCCTGGAATAACAGGCCAGATGCAAAAGCAGAATTTCTAGCATATGATGTGTCCTCCCTGTTCTTATTTGAAACTTGTTTGTGGTTTGAAGTGTGCTGAACCCAGAACTGCCTGAAGCTTCTCACAAACTCAAAATTCTTAGAAAATGGCACTTCAGAAACAACGTGATGTGATGCTTGAAAAGAAAATTTAGTCCTTGGACCGTGAGGCTCCCTAGCAGATCCAACAGACTTATGTTTCCAAATGCTGATGAAGATCCATTCTTAACATGCACACCTAGTGCCTTTCACAAAAACCTGCATGCAATCACAATACCCTTTTGTCTAAAGATCATACAGAGAGATGCAATAGAGAGCAATATTTTTTAATGTCTACACTAATTTAAATTGAGACTTAAATAATGCTATCACAAGCACCATAGAGTGAAAAGGTGGCAAATGTTTTAAAATGAAAGGCCCAATTCATCAGGAACACTCATCAGTGGGATTATTTGCATGCAGAAAATTTGGCATTCACTTAAGTACCTTTTTGGACCTGGGCCAGGGAATAATACTGATTTTGCTGAAATTTCTGTTAAAGACACTGAGAGATTAAACACTTGGTTTTGGGGGTAATCACATAAGTAAACAATTAATTTTGATTTTCTTTAAAATACTGCATTGGTCCCAAAGGCCAGCTGGTTCAAATTTACTCTCAGAGCAAATGCTTAATTGTCATTAGATGTCTGTGAGGCAGGAGATGGCATTCTATAAATACTGTATGGCCATGACCACGGCAGGGTGATGTCTGTTCCCAAATTGGACCAAGCGAATGCTGATATGTGAAGTATGTTCTCTGCTCTCCTTGCTGGCCCCTTCTCCCACCACCACTGCCCTGCTCCCTCTGATTGCACCTTACCATGCCTTATACCCTCTAACGCTTGGGTAATTTTAGAACCACCATCATGCTGAAGGCATGGCGATAATCATGTATGCACAGACAAAATATGTGAAGCCATGGAGCTTGACAGTGTGCCATCTTCTATGGACATTTATATCCTGCTTGGAAAGGCTCGCTAAGGAAGTGACATATGTTACTAATTAGTCTTGTTGCTAATAATAGTAATCTTTGTTTTACATTGTTGTCTTTTTTTTTAGTCTGGAGCAGGTGAGAATCACCCAGGGTCCATGACCTGCGTGGGGTTGATGAAGCAGTTTGAAATGTGGAGTGAAAGCATAAATTTTGACGTGAGTCACCTACATACCCAAATGATTGCACACTTCGGGTTGCTTTTCTGTGGGAGCCGCATGCACAGATTCAGTCACTGCTACACCTTACTCTGGAATTTGGTGTATGCCTGGGAAGAGCTGGGCAGCACTGTCAGCTTCCAATGCACTTTATATACAGCTCAGGGGAATTACTCACCGTGACACTGGAGTAATCTGGGTTAAAAACTGCAACTGTCTAACAACAACTGAAATAATGTTGGATTAGAGGGGGAAAATAGTTATTCAGGCAAAATTGCAAGTAATATTTTAAAGTATGTTCTTCCTTGAGTATGACTCCATTGATGTGAGCAGATACCTTGTAAATGGGATCCTAAATGCTGTTCTCTGCGGGGTAACCTAGACCTTCTTTGATATAATATTGCTAATGCACATGAACACACAAAACACCCTGGACATGGGCTACCAGTTGCCAGTATTCCAAGATATGATTTTGAGTCTGCCACTAATACCTCATAGGTTTGCCTCTAGAGACCCTCTGGCTATTCTTTAAAACAAAAGTCAAAACCATGTAACACAACATTATTCAATGACAGGTGACTTTAGTTGTAGGAGGGGACTGCCCAAAGGCTGTATTAATTTGCTCATTATGAAAAGAGCTTAACCACTTCTTCCACTTGGCTTGAACAAGTATGATATCCCTCATCCCCAATTATGCCTCGCTCATCCATCACCAAAACAATAGGTTATTGCAGCCTTAACCAACCAAGTCATCTCACCTTGCTAATTGTAAGGTTCTTCTACTAGTTTCTATATTAAGTGTGAAGAAGAAGCAAAAAAATAGGACAAATAAAATTTTTGGATGAGTTAGATAAAAATCAGAATGTCCTTGACAGCAACTGCTCTGGGTTATATCCCTATGAAATAACAGCAAGACTGAATAAGGAAAAGGGAGGTCATGATAGTTACTAAGGAAGGACATGGCAGCAGACAAAGACTTAGATGGGTGGAATTAGCACGAGTCATGGCGGTGTGGAAGCAGACTGGAAAATTCAGGGAAATAAGAATTGTGTCTATACCTGGTGTGGCCACTTTGGTGAGGGCATTTGAACTCATTCATTTGATGTCTGCAAATCAGGAGGAATCTGCCTCATGGGACAGAAATCTGCCTCATAGTAGTAATACTATAATTTAAGCTCTGTGAATGAAAAGAGTGAAGCGACAAAGAACAACGCCCTTGGTGGTTTAGTGCTCAGCTGCCGAGGAAATGTCCATGGATGTTGAGTGAGGGCAGCCCTGATGATGGAAAAATGTGGAACTGAGCTTTGTTTCTCTGCAATGTGGTTGTAGGGACAGGCCTGTAACCCTGTAGGTCACACTCTTTCCCACCGGTGTTTTGGACTCCCCCAGTCCTGCAGAAAGGAGGCAGCAGTGGGTTTTGGCCACTCTCCCAAGTTCCAGGGTCCTTGGAATGGAATATGGAGAAAATCTCAATATTTTAGGGAATTTGAGAAGGGCTTAGCGGAGAGGAACACCTGGAGATCTCATAACACCTCTTTCTCCTGCAAACAAATGCAAGATGGAAAAGAATTGGCAGTGAGTCAGTGGACAAGCCAATGGTAGAAAGTCAAGGGCCATGGCTGTAGCAGCAAGTCCCTCATCCAAGAAGTGGTCTGTGCCCTACAGAAGAAGACAAGCAGTTTTACAAGAACTGCTCTGACTGCGCTAACTGTTAAATTCATACCCAAAAGCAAAGGGTGCAGCAAGGAAACAATCAGCAGTCATTTAATACAAAATCAAAATATGGAGAATGGAATTAGTCAAGTTATCAAAGATACAAAGGGAAGAATTATATTGAAAAACGATCTAGTGGCCAAAAGAAGGAGATGCAATCACATGATCAGAACTGCTGGGATTTGTCTGACAGCTCAGAAACAGGCCCTTGACAGTCAGTGATTAGTGTCCTAACCAGTAAAGAGGATACCAGTTTGTGTCTTCTACACTCCAGCAATTCACACTACAGTTATCTGCTTGTAGATACACGGAATTCACAAGCATTAAATGTAAATGGAGGGAAAGGAGAGGGGATCTTTATTCTAATGTATGCTGGAGGCATTTTGCTTGTCAAGACTAAATGGCCTTTGAAATTCTAAAAATTATAGAAATTAATCTCCTTACTCAAACTGTTACATATAATCCAGGAAATTCAGTATTAAACCTCATCTTGACAGTCAATGAAGAACTGACCACAAAATTAATTTAGTGATGGCTTTGATACAAATGGTTTTGCTTAATTGGATTCCTTGTATACAGGCAAAATGAAGTCCAGATGATTATGGTAATGAACTGATACATATATTCAATCTCATAGCAAAGTGTTTTACAAACAGTGATAATCCAAATAACTTGGAAAGAAGCATGTGAAAATATGATGCTTAGCTCAGTTTTTAAAAGATTTGTCTTAAAATGGCCAAAAAAATTCATAATCCTGCAGTCAAGAAAGAGTATAAACTTCTGAAAACCTTACTTAGAAGCAAAATAAGTAATCCATTATTTTTTGAATATACACACAGTTTCTATTGACAACAAAAACAAAAGTTTGCTTTAAAGTTTTGAGGCAAATATTAAAAGAAATCCACTCAGCATACACTAAATGGAGACAAACTGGCTAAACTAAGCCAATCTCAGATTCTTGCGGTGCAAGAATCATAATTAATGCAGTAAACTTCTGCCAAGGCTGCACAGGAACTGTCCTCATGCTATTATGAATTTCAGTTATGCATTGGGGGGTGAGACACTGGAACAGGCTGCCCAGGGAAGCTGTGGATGTCCCATCCCTGGAAGCGTTCAAGGCCAGGCTGGATGGGCCTCTGAGCACTGTGGTCTAGTGGAAAGTGTCCCTGTCCATGGCAGGGGGTTGGAATGAGATGGTCTTGAAGGTCTCTTCCAACCCAAACGTTTCTATGATTGTGTCAATGGAAAAATGTCAATGGAAAAAAAATAAATCAAGTCCTCACAAAATTATTATGAGAAAGACTGAAGGGCAGGTTAATAGAAGGGAGGCAGAATGGAGGTATTGAGCAAACATGATTGTGCTTTTGGATGAAATTGGATGGACAAAATTACTTTCACCACAGCTGAATACAAATGCTATATTTAGAGTGAGAAACTGAGAAGTTTTCACAGCCCAAGGCACAGTTCTCTGGAAAACTGACTTGGAAAAGCATTAGCAAGTAGCAGTAGCTATTTAGCTGGCCATGGCCTACCATGTTGATGGGAGTAATTAGAAAGGTAAATGGGACTGAATATCCATGTTAGACATCGGTTGCTTTGGTGTCTTCCTGCTTGGGGTCTAGAATTCAAGCAAACATCAATAAATTTGGGCAGAAATAGTTGACTCAGCATGTCAAGAAAAACCATCTATGTGACTTATGAAAAAAACGAAAGGTGACTCTGAGTTGTTTGGTCACTGTCTAGTAGAAGTCTGACACCGAAGGAGCTGATTTTGGTGGACAAAGGTGCAGGAGTCCAACTACGGAAAGCTGAGGACAGGCAACTTCAGAGTAGAAATTTCTACCTGTGATGGAAACTGGCAACTGGAACAGCTCACAAAAAAAAAAAAAAAAAAAAAAAAA
>VWZG01005804.1:44413-202206 GCA_013396735.1 Grallaria varia | reverse complement strand
TTTCTTTCTTTTCTTTCTTTTCTTTCTTTTCTTTCTTTTCTTTTCTTTCTCTCTTTCTTTCTCTCTTTCTTTCATATGCAAACTGACCTGTCAACGCTCACAAATAAAAAAACTTGTTGGAATCTGGCTACTTTTTCATAAAGAAACAATATTCTCTTCTGGTTGCTTAACGGATCAGGAATCTAAGATTTCCTTCTCCAGAAATGTCTCCAGAGTAGTTTGTTTGCTAAAATAAGGCATTTATAATCATGGTAAAAGAAGTAATCTGTTTCACTACTGGCACTTTTTAGTAATTTTTAAATTTGTCAGTATCTCTGGATGAGGGGCAGATATCACAGAGAGAATAATAAAGTATGTCTGGATAGCAGAAGGCTGTGAGAACTGGCAGAGTTAACTGCTACCAGAAGCAGTACCTGAAAAACACTCACTGTGGCTGTTTCTGTGCTCTAAGCAAGATACTTTCTGGAAAAAGGCCTTTAAACATATAATGTGATGCAAAGGAAAGTCTCTGAAACAGGAAACACGATGTCTGCAAAATCCTTATCAAAAAATTGAACCTGATGCAAAATTCAAGAAGTCTCAGTTGGAAAAAAAGTAATCTTGAATAAGAAGTTTGGGTTTTTCCAGTCCTTTTAAGCTATGGCTCCTTTTCCTGAACAACAGTTCCATTTTTTCTTGCTTCTCAAGATCTTTCAGATGGAAGAAACACAAAAACCATTAGATGAAGGGCCACGGTGCAGAGCTGCTGGTGGGGAATCATACAATGTCTAGCATGATGCAGTGAGCTTGAGAAATTGTTATCTTAACTCTGCTGCATAGTAACTCAGAAGAGCTAAGAGCTGAATCACAGCTTGATCCTGCCATCCCACTGGGCTGCAACCCTTTATGGAATAATTGCACATCTGTCCATGGGATTGCAAGAAAGGTGAATTCTGTGTGGAGATTTCAGCAGAGCGGTGGTTCTGAGAAAGGGCTGCAAGAGGTGTTTATTCCTAGAAGAGTGGCGAAAACTAATTTAAACCAGCTTCAGTTACAAAGCAAGTGAAAACAAGGATTCATAAAACTGCTGGGCTGACATCTTGTCTCTGCAACATGTGTGTCACATAAACGTGCAAGGAACTGCTTAGTGGCACTGTTCTGTGTGGAGCATTTCAAAACCCCACAAAGCAGGGGACAGAGCACACCACAACGGCCAGAGCTTCCTCAAAGCCTTCACCATTTCCAACACATCTCATGGTACTGTCAATTTTTAATTCTTTATTAAAAATATTAGGCATCCGTTCTGGTAGGAATATAGCAGGGGAAGGTTTGTGTACATTCTTTGCCCTGTTTTAAATGATTTTTTAGTTTGTCCTCTCTTAGGCAATTTCTAATCCGTGACAATATTTGGTCTCATATATTAGGCTATTTGTTTCCCAGATTGCCTCCTGTGGAGGACTTTGTCCTATGTCTCTTGGAAGTCTAAGAAAGTCACATCCACTCTTCTGGCAATGTATTAAAAAACCAAGTAGATTAGAGACAATTTCCCTTCAGTGAATCCAGACTGAGTTGTCCCCATTCTGTCATGTTCATCCAACTAAACTTCTGGTTTTGATTAGTGTCAACCAAGGCAGCTGGCACTGGAGAAGGGCTCGCTGGTCCCCCATCCTACGATCAGCTCTTTCCAGGACGCAGATATGCCATAATGAGAGGCAGTGTATTTTTGTTAGCAACTACGCTCCTTTTTTCTCGAATTCCTCCCGTTCTCTTGGGCTATATACCCTCCATTCCTAGCAGTTTGTGGCTCTTTAGCTTGTTCAACACCTCATGTTTTAACATGTCTCACTGTCTACGATTTGAGCCTGACAAAATACATCTGGGGCCAGTATTTCCCAGCATCCTCTGTGGTGCAGACTGATATTAATAAATCCTTTAACTGCGCTGTAAAGGTCTTTATGCTCCTAAAGACTTGGTCGTCACCTTGGCGCTCTGGGGAGTCCCCCTGAGGCTTCCTGTTCCTGCTGTGGTGAAGCTTGATGTTGTGGGCTATCTGCTTCCCTGAAAGAGCTGTTCCACAAGCACGTGCCTCCACAGGTCTGCATTTCCAGTTGCTGCCCTTTGGCACTGAGGCACACTGCTCTCCTTGCGTACAGCTGAAACAGAGACCCCTAAAACGCACAGCGCACGTGCAGAACTGCAACTCCTTAGAAGACTGGACATGGCCACGTTCTGCTCTAATACGAATAAAGAAATCATTCAGATCTCAGGTCGTGGCTTATTCTGAGTGTTTAGTTACCACAAAATGAAACGTCAGACTCTCGATGGTCATGTGCCAAGATGCCCAGTTTGAGGAAGTATGTTCTAAGGAGAAGATATTTCCTTTGAGCTGATAATAGTGAGCCAAAAATTCCTTTCGAAATTGATCTTTAAATAAATGGTGCATTATTCCACAGGCCTGTATCAGTTACGGCTGACAGCAAAACATACCCAAAGGAAACAGAGCACCACCAGACTGAGCAAGCTTGACAGTACCATTAACCTCTGGAGCAGAGCTGGAGCCCCTACAATATGTTATTTCCCTAGATCAAGAAGGGGTATTTGCCCACAACGAGCTCAGGGTACTTCCTTTGCCAAAGGAAAGTGGGTGCAAGCCCTGCTTGCCAGCTTGCAAATAATTTCTCTTCCAGCTCCCCACTTTATGGTGCACATGTTCCTGTCTGAACCAGCACACATGGATTTCAGCAGATGTTATGCAAAGTGGAGAGGATGCAAAGTGTGGGTGTTTGTTTGGAAGAGACAGTGTTTATACCCCTCAGATGCTGAAGGTTTTATGCAGAGCAGCTGGCCTGGCCTCCCTCGGTGAGTGAGACAATAGATGTCTTATGCTGCTTAGTCTGTCTCTCAGATAGGAACGTATTTGCTCTTTGAATCTCTAGAGCAGCTCTCTATTGCACGGCTCTCCCTGAGCTATCACAACTTCAGGGGAAGCTCAGACCATGAACTATGCACTCAGAGAAATTAGATAACAATTAATGACTGCATTTACAAGGCCAAAATTGTGCAGATGTGGAAACAGAAGACCGTAAGAGAAGTGGAGAAAATATCTCTGGGTGCAGTCCAAGCCACAGGTATTTTCCTGAACCAGCTTTCCTTTTCTGAGTATTAAATGTTTTTGTCTTTGTATTGTTGGACCAATATGTCATTAAGCTTAACCCTTCCTTCAGCATGGAATCACTGGACAGGAATTGCTAATGAAGAGCTGTATCCTTGCTTGGATGAAGCAGGAACCCATCATGGGGGACAGTACCTTCAGTCTGATGTCAAAAGTTGTTTGTTCTCATACACTGTGCTGGGCTGATGGGCATTGGCTCGGTGATGTCTCAGACATTTAGCTGCCCCAATACCAAGGCAGTGGTTGCCATGTCCTTGCATCAAAAAACTCTTCTCAGGAGGATAAATTGGCAGATCTTGACCTTTTCTAACCAAGGTTTTTCCCACAGTCTAGTTATCCCCAGTACTGAGATCCCACAGCCTGGCCCTTAGCACTCAGGGCTGTGCATTTCTCCATAACTTCTGGATTTTAATAAGGAAAAAACCTATTCTTGGATTACTCTTTTTTATGAATTTCTGCCCCCCTTCAGTCTGCAGGAGCTGGGGCATGGGAGATGGCTGGATTTGCCATGCTGGTCATGAAGAGGTCACAGACTTACTGTGTCAGCCCGTGTCACTCTTCTATTGCTCCACTTCATTTTCTGTGTCTTCAAATTCCTTGTCTTCACTCTTGTCACTTGAGATAGCAGGTGGGAATGTGCACAAATGTTTCTATAAGCAAACACAGATCAGATTGAAATGTAATTGTTCAACCACTGTGACTTGCCTCTCTATTTTTCAGTGCCTGTATTTAGATGTGATTTGTGACACTTGGTTTAGATATAATCTTTTACATTAATTTAACATGTCATCCTTGTATTGATCCCGCACTTAGGTCTTGTCATTTGTAGACAGTGTAGACTATAAGCTTCTCTGCCTTATTTGAGGGCTGACATCCAAATCCTTTGTACATGTCGTTGTCCTTCCCCTGTCAAGCTCTTTTAATAATTTTCCTGTTCATATCCTGTCCCAAAATGTGACCAACTGAAAAACAGGTTAATTTGATTCTTTGTGTTTCCAGGTTTTCTTCTCATGTGTCTTAAATGCCTTCACTGATCCCAGCCCTCCAGCTTGTATTGGCATGTGAGAAAACCTGGAGAATCAGAAAATCAGCTGAACCACATCTTGCATCAGTCTCCCTGGGCTTGTCCAGGCAAAACTCTTATTTGTGTTTCAGATGATGGTAAAAGTAACAACTAGTAAGTTAATTTTGTTGTCATCATGTACAATGCAACATCCTTGAAAATAACCTGGGCACAGCATTACTCTTCAGTCGCAATGTGGATGTGTTTTGAGTCCAGTAAATCAGACTGGAGCATTGTAGGGATGCCTGCTGTGAAGAGGGCACCTTCCTGCATAGGATCACAAAATCACAGAGTCACAGAATGTTTGGGGTTGGAACGGACCACTGGAGGTCCTCTAGTGCAACCTCCTTTCACAAGCAGGGTCTCCTAGACCACATTCCTCAGGATTGTGTCTGAACTGCTTTTGAATATCTCCAGAAACTGGTACTCTATAACTTCTCTGGACAATCTGTTCCAGTGCATAGTCACCTGCACAGTGAACAAGTTCTTCCTCATGTTCAGTAGGAACTTCCTGTGCTCCAGTTGCTCCCCATTGCCTCTCATCATTTTGCTTGACACCTCTGAGAAGAGACTGGCTCCATCCTCTTGACACTCATTTCAGATACTTATGGACATGGATAAGATTCCCTCTCAGTCATCTCTTCTTGAGACTGAACAGGCCCAGCTCCCTCAGCCTCTCCTCCTAAGGGGAGCATCCTGTCCCTTAATCATCTCCGTAGTCCTCCACTGGACTTACCCCACCTGTCCATGTCTCTCTTGTCCTGAGGAGCCCAGAACTGGACAAAGCACTCCAGATATGGCCTCAGCAGAGCTGAGTGGAGGGATGGGTTGATCTCCCTCAGCCTTCTGGCAATGCTCTTCCTAATGCACCCCAGGATACCACTGCCATTCTTGACATAAGGTCACTGCTGGCTCATGGACAGCTTGTTGTCCCCCAGGACCCTCAGGTCCTTCTCTGCAGAGCTGCTTCCCGGCAGGTCAGATCCCAACCTGGCCTGGTGCCCAGGGTTGTTCTTCCCCTGGCACAGGCCCCTGCCTTTGCCCTTGTTGAATTTCAGACAGTTCTGCTCTGCCCTTCTCTTCGGCCTGTCCAGGTCCCTCTGAAGGGCTGCAGAGCCCTCTGGGGTATTGGCTGCTCCTCCCAGCTTGTGTCCCAAACTTTCTGAGGAGGCATCTGCCCCTTCATCCGAGTCATTGATGAATAAGGAAAACAACACTGGGCCCAGTATTGAACCCTGGGGGACATCAATAGTGACTGGCCTCCAAACAGACCCTGTGCCACTGACCATGACCCTCTGGGATCTGCTGTTCAGCCAGTTCTCAATCCACCTCACTGTCCAATCCAGCCCACACTTCCTGAGCTTGCCTGTAAGAATACCATGGGAGTCAGTGTCAAAAGCCTTGCTGAAATCCAGGTAGACAATATCCTATATTCTCCCCCCATTTATCCCACCAGTTATTGCCTTGTAGAAGGCAATCAGGTTGGTTAAGCACGATTTCCACTTGGTGAATCCACGCTGACTGCTCCTGATCACCTTCTTGTGTTCCACGTGCTTAGAGATGGATTCCATGATGAGCCAGCTATTCCATTACATTTCCAGTGACTGAGGTGAAGCCTTCAGGGAATCAGAATGAAATGAAACAGCATGTTGATAATACCATTTGGCATTATGCTGGATTTAAATAATCTTTCTGAGGGAGAAAACACATTTTTTAACTTTATTTTAAGAGAACCAAGAAAACTAATTAATTCTTTACATTTCAAGGCACCTTTCTGATCCATTGTTCTATTCAAGTTGAGCTTTAAAATCTCATTAGTTCTTTAGCTGCTCTGACTATTAAACTTTCCCTTTTCTTGTCATGGTTTTGTGCAGCACAGTGGAGCTTACAAAACCTGATTTAATTACGTTTTAGAAGAAGACTCAGCTTGCAACTACAGAGTTGCTACCCTCACATGACCCCCAGTCAACTCCCAGGCTGGGAATATTACCTTTTATATGTGCAATGTAGCTTCATGAAGGAAAAGCTGAAGCAGAAGCCCCTCTGTGCTGAATGTAGCAATGTGCAGCTTTACAGCAGGGATGGTGAACTGACTGTAAGAGTTGTCAGCAGAGATAAACTATGATTGCTACCAGATCCTCTTTGCTAAATCTATTTGACAGCGCTGCTAGCACTTAAAAATACTGCCACCAGGTGCTCTGGACCCTTGGGAAGGAGGTGACCCTGTGCATTTAGTGGCAAGTGATATCCCAGACGGAGGTCTTCTTCTGGGAAGAGGAGGATGGAGGTGATGCTACTGAGAGACCTGAGAGCAGCTGGGGTCAAAACCAAGCTGACAGCAACCCTGATGGGTCACGCACCCCCATCCTGTCCTCTGGTGCCAGCTGGTGCCAAGGACCCGTTTGCTGCCAGTCCTGAGGATCACGGCCTGGTGAGATGGGGACAACTATGCCAGTGTCCCTTTCCCTCTCCTATGCAGGTGGCAGAACCTATGCAGGGGTCTGAACAGATCCATGGATATCAGCCTTATGATTTTAACAGGGATGTCTTCCTTATTTCACTGCACATGCTTTTTACTAACAAATGATCTGTTAATAAAGAGGGGCTGAGAGAGCTGGAGTTGTTCATCCCGTAGAAGAGGTCTCTGGGGAGACCCAAAAGGTCTCAGGAAGACTTTAAACCCCCTTCCAGTAGCTAAAAGAGACTGTAAGAGAGCTGGAGAGGAACATTTCAAAAGGACATGTAATGGCTTTAAACTGAAAGAGGGAAGGTTTAGGTTAGATATTAGGAAGAGACACTAGCACATATTGCCCAAAGATGTTGTGGATGGCCCATCCCTGGAAGTGTTGAAGGACAAGTTGGAGAGGACTTTGAGCAACCTGGTCTAGGGAAAGGTGTCCCTGCCCATGGCAGCAGGGTTGGAAATGGATGATCTTTAAGGTCTCTTCCAACCCAAACCATTCTGTAATCCATGATTCTGTGTGAGAAATGGAGAGATGGCTCCTGGCCATGTGTCTAAATAATGAGCTGAACAACAATGCCTGTTCTGTCTCCACTCCTCATCATCTCCTTAGCAGGGATTATGTCAAGAGCTTGTGGACATTATAAGTCAGGACATTCCCAAATGCCAGGAGTGTACCCCCCAGTTCATTTCCTAGTGACTTCAGCCTGATTGAAACATTTGCAGCTTGTCTGAAAGTCTAGCTGAGTGTTCACAGCCAGGATAGGGCCGGTCCTCACCCGCTGTCTTTCCTAAACTCCTGGATGCACAAAGCCTCTTCACCTGCATGCCACTGGTACCGTGGCCCTGCAGCCAAAGCTGGCCTGGACTGCAAAACTCTAGATTCACACAGCGTTTTATGAGAATAATAACAGCTGGTGAGACCTTGTCTGATCCTGTGCCTGCTCTACCCTTCATCCCTGCCTCTCTTATTTGCAGTCAAGGGGAGGATGGTGATACCTTTGCCAGCCGCACTGTGCTGTCGGTGGTGGTGTGAGCAGATGCTGTGGAACCCTTCCCACTTCCATCAGCGCTGGGTCAAGCTCAAACCTGGCTGCTCCAGGCAGCGTCAGTCTGTTTGAAGGATTGGTTCTCCCTTCCTGTCCATTTTGTCTAGCAGGGGGCCTCCTGCTCTGCCAATCCTCTCTCAGTACCCACAGGTGCATTTTAAAAATATGAGGTGTGGTGGATTCCACTGTTGTCTCCCGTGGTTATGGGAACCAGCAAGGGCTGGACCAAGTGCTGTGCATTAGGGAGCAACAAAGCAAAAACCTCCTACAGCCTGGGCAGGCTCCACCCCTTTACGGGGCACACTGGAGCACAGCCATGCACAAGGGACAGCAGCAGAACTTCAGCCTCCCAGGCCTTCTGGAGCAGAATAATCCTTTGGTGCTTGGAGATGGACAAACAAAGGCTGGAGCGTCTGCCCTGGGGCAAGAGAATGTCAACCCTGAACAAGACTCCCCTTGTTCTATGCTAGACCTTCTGTATTGCTTGTCTGCAGACACATTTAAGGTTTTCTTATGTGTAAACTGCAGCTATATTTAGAGCATTTGCCTGCCCCTAGGCTGTCCTGGATGAGACTGGGGGTAGCTCTGTGTGCCCAGGCATACGGTCAAGGGAGAAGCTCTGCACATTCCCAGTAGAGCTTCCTTGCTCCAGCTACACAGTTCTGTCTTGGGGTAATTGCTCTGCCCACAGACCATGTTACAGACTCTGACTGCTGAGAAACTCTGCCCTTGAGGGTACAGGAGGTTTGAAAACCAGTGACTGTGAAATGGGGGAGCAGGCAACCTCTGCTTATGCAACATCAGTGGACAGCCAAAGGGACATCATCTTCCTCACCCCCAGGACCTGCAGCATCCTGTGAACACGCTCACCTGGGAGCTGGTGCCGTGGGCTGAGCTGCTCCCTAGGGCTGAAATTAGTAAATCTACACTCTCCCCTCAGCTATGACCTCTCTTAGGTAATTCCAAGATAAGAAGTGTTTGTGCAACAGTGAGGACATTCACCTTAGCACAGATGTATCCTTAGACATGAAAACCATGGGACTTGATTTACAAGGTCTGACTGCAGTTAAGAGGGGAGCAGCAAAGTGCTGCTGACATTCAGGAAGAGCTTTAAGTTCTGGGGTTTTATGTACATCTCACACTACAAATGCTCAGGCACTGAGTGACAGTTTTTCTGCTTCAGAGGGGAAACTGGACAATCCCAATTAATAAATGAACACATATGCATGCACTCAAGTGGGGTGATTCAGAAGAGCTAATTCCTCTAGAGTAAAAAATTATAAGCAAATTACAAGCAAGCAGAAGGCAAGGCAAAGACAGAAGGCTAATGGAAAACAATGATTTTTCAGACCAAAATAATCACAGTCCCACAATCAATAAAGAGGACAACATTGGCTAAAATCCCTTCCAGACTCTGTGGCAAAGCGAAGGCTCCAATTAGAAACTAAAAACCATCATATGACAAAGAGGGAGAGGGGGAAGCAGATCAGACCTGATAAAAATGCAAAGTTCTGAAGTCTAGAAAACTGGTAAAGCATGATAAAATTATCAGGGAAAATAAGGACTTTTGAAGAATATACCAATAACAAAGACCTTCTTCCACTGCATCAAAGGATTGAGATCCCATGATTCAAAAGCAGACAACATCTGGAAGGTGATTCCTTCAGTCCCTTTTCCTGCACAATCTCCAGGGAAGCTGAAAGTTAAGATGTGCCAGACTACCTGCATTTTTGTCATGCTGCAACCCCACTTAGGAGATTTTCCATCCTCTGAGCTTGCTGTGTGCATGAACCATGGAGGCCTCTTCTGCTTTGGTCCCTGCTGAAGTTTTGCTGGTGTCTTCCACCTGGACCAGCTGTGAACAGCAGATATCCCCACAGAGGAGCATGCTTGGCGCTCTCGAGGGATGGGAGCTTGCCGTTTGCATCCTCTGCAAGTGACCTGTTCTCCTTTGAACACAGACAAGCCAAGGTCTTGATTCACTGTGTTTTTATAGCATGGCATTTCACCTGCTGGCCTGCCAAGCCCTTTGTCTGCCACCCGCATTCATACAGGCAGTGGACAGTAGCTGCAAGACGAAGCAGCATTGAGACACTCAGCTGCATGGCTGCCTTAATAGTTGATGTCGCACTGAGCCTCTCATGAAATGCTTTGGGGCACTGTCATAGAGTCTAAGCCTGCCAAAACATGGATGGCTGTTAAAATCATTAATTTGAAGTAAGGTTTTTGTTTCCCTTTTGCTCCCCATGTCATAACATTGCACAGAATGTGCCCAAATCAGCTTCTCTTCTCCATTATGTACTTTCAGTTTGGTTGCAGAGTGAAGGGCTTTGTAGTTCTCCTGCATTAGTCCCTTATCAACCCTGTGTGTGCAGAAACGAGGCACAGCAGGACGATGGACTATTATGCATTTAAAAATCAAACACCCAGGCAGGTGTTTTCCAAACCTTCAGTTCCTGCAGGAGGCACTGCCCACTAACAAGCTCTCTGCAGCTTTTCCCCCAGGGTTTTGCAGACAGTCGGTGACGGGTCCATGCTTGCAAAATTCCCTTCCCTGGGTGAAGGACAAGGCAACCAGAGGGAATTTCTTATTTTTCAGGTTAGGTGCATGAATTGTCACGGTACTTACATTCCCTGATGGCCTTCAACTGTGAGCCAATGTCACCAGCCAGGTTTTCAGATATCATGATATCATGTTATCTCCTGATAACACATGAATACATTTCCCACCCTACATGTGAAAGGTTCTTGGGATGACTCACCTGACTTCTGCTCGGGTGCTGTGAGTGCAGCTATAATATATACCAGCCATGGACTGGTTTGGAAAAATATCCATCCATGTTGTTGAGGAGTAACTGCAACTGGAAATAGCTTAAAATAACCTAAATAGTCTATCTTATTCATAGGTTGCAGCAAACTGCTTTCCCGAGTGGGTTGCACTTAGTGGGTGCCATATTATCCTGTGAACAGGATTTATTGCCATGGATATAAAAAACAGTGAAGCTGTTCCTAAAACATCTTCCACTAAGGCATTTCTCTGCCTGAAACTGTAGAAAATGCAAGATGTGTTGGGCAGTGCATTGGAAAGGTGTGAGGAAGGGAAACCAAGGAAGACTGAATCCAAGGCGCTGTTAATGGTTGTTGGAAGTAAATCCCAGAGAAGGCAACTTTCAGTTTCTATTCAGATATTTCAGAGAAAGCTGGAGATACGAACAAGGCTCTGGGTGCTCTTCAGTTTCTTCCTTGCATTTTGTAAAGCAGGGACTCTTCCATTTGTCAACAGCCTGAACTGTATCAGAAGGTGCCCAAACCCTGTGCCTCCTCCTGCCTGGTAACACGCCACAGAATTGAAAGAAAGCTGTTGGCCAAAGCCTCCCGGGGAGTTAAAGCCACCTGAATGTCTGAAAGGTCAGAAAACTGCTTGTTCTCATGCTGATTGCTTCTGAAGACCACACGATCTCTTTGATAGGAGTTAAGCCTCTGATTCTTGACAGGGGAGCTCTCCCACATGCAGGACCACAGGTGAGTCACCACCATTCCTTTTAAGTCAACAAAAAGACTCCCGGTGTTTTCAAGACTTGATTCAACAATTTTCAAGTACCCTGATGAATAAAACATTTCTCACATGGTGTTAAAAATATGAAAAAGGTCGTTGCAGTGAAAGGTCAAGCAATATTGTGAAACCTGACAAGACATCATGAGTGCTGGGGGCTTTTTTCCCTGTAGCAGAAGTCATGTAAAGAGGGATATTTGCACTCTACATTTGCAGGGCTGCTTCCACATTTGCTGAAATAAAAGTGATGTGAGCTTATTCTGCCCCCACTCCTGCAGCAGGAAACAAATATCCAGAGGCAGAAATGGGAACTTAGACAACTTTTGCTGTACACGTGCAGAATGACATCTGGGGTTACTTGTAGGAGAAACTTCAGCAAAGCCTGGTCCAGAGAGTCTGCTGACAGCTAAGCTAAGGAGGACTTTCTACAGGTCCCTAAAAGTGTTTTAGCAGACATGAAAAATTGGTGGAAATTCTGAGCCTGAGTCTCTCTTCTCCCTCTTGCTCAGAGTTGGAAATGTCAGTATTTCCTGCTAAATGGTCCACTCTGGCCTCCAGTCGGGAGGCATGGAGACACACCATTCATAACGCTGCTGATTCCTTTGAGAACGCACGCAGAATCAGCCTCAAGGAGAAAAGACAACGCAGAAAGAACCTGCCTCACCAACACCGCCTATGGAGACTTTCTGCTGTGCCTTTTGCAACCGGACTTGCCCATCTCGCATCGGCCTCTTCCGCCATCAGCGCGCTTGCAGCGAGCGTGGGTAGAGCCCTTCCCAAATCTTCGTTCGCGAAGCCCAGCCATGATGATGATGATGATGAATATCTGTATAAATGAATGAAGGCTGTACGGTAAATGAAGCATTTTGTGAAGAAGATAAGAATGAGTCAACAACAAAGAAGTGTTTTTAATATGGTCCTTTTTTATTTACAGATGCTACATCCATTCTATGGAGAGAGGCTTGAACCCCAAGGACATGGAAAGCTGCACCATGCCTGCTTGCCACTGACTGCTGGCAAAATTCACCACAGGGCCTGATGGTTTTTGTGAGCTCTGTAGACATCTGTAAGAACAGCCCATTGCATATTCTACACTAGGACCGAGTAATAAGTTAGTTAAGGTAGCTGTGGTTAAAGGTCTTGCTTACTTTTCTGATTCTCAGCTCAAAAGCACAGCAGAAACTTGGGAAAACAAACCCAAATGTTTCCAGGAGCTGAACTGTGCCTGTGGCAGAGCCATCCACGTCACAGACTTTGCTGGGATCGTTGAGTAAGTCAGTGGGAATCACAGTGCCTTTCCCTGGGTTGCAAAGGGTCAGCTGGGGACAAGAGGGCTTCTAACTTGTTACTCACCATCCACTCAGCTACCCTGCTGTGGGATGAGGACTGATCCAGCTCTCCTTTGCATCCCACAGCTGAGGCTCATGGCAGCAGCCTCCGTGTGCGTTAATTGCCATTTGCCAAGCCCCAAGCAGCTCCTGGAGCCAGACACCATCCTGCTTTTCATCTACTAGTTCCCAGCCAGTTTACTGAAGACTTCAATACCATTGTACAGGAGGGGAGTTGAGACCCACAGGCTGGTAACTGACTTGTAACTGAGGTGTAAAAGAAACTCCGGTATTCAAGCCCCATCAACTGCTCTCACATCATTCAGCCCCACTCACACAGGTGCAAACCAGCAGACCTTGCAGGGCACAAGCAATGCAATTGACGTCACAGCATTTCTTTCTAACTAATACCATTGGAAGCAATATTTACTGTTGCCCTATTCCTTTGTCCTATCACAGATTTTAAAATAATGAATTTTATTTGCTGGAGGAGTGTAAAGGACAAAGATTTTTCATTTACATGAACATTTGGAGAGCTTTCAGACCAAACCCAAGATTCAATTTCCTTCCAGTTTTTCAGCTACAAAAAAGTGTCCCCAAACCAAAATGAGAGATACCATGGGCTTTCAGCTGATGAAAGGCAATACAGCAATACACCATGTAAGCAAAACAAGTGGCACTATTTACTTCATTGATACAGAAATGACAGGCCAAACCCAGGCTTGGCCCCAGACCTGCATCATACCCACACTGTAGGGATGAGGGCTTGTGCTTTGCTGGGTTTTAGGAGTTTAAAGCGGCTCCTGGGCATCCTGCACAAGGCTGGGCAGTGGCTGCTGCACAAATCTCATCCTCCGGGTAGGGAAGTTGCATGCACCAAAACTAAAACATTTTCAGGGGTATTTGACCCCATCAGTTTTCCTACCTGGTTCCATTTCAGATGATTTTTTGGCTTTCTTTACTTCTTTCTCTATTTCACTTTTTTTGGTACATTAACTTGTGTTTTTTTACATAATATTTTGTGTGGTAGAGTATTCTGAACTGTAGCCTTCTAGACATCACATTTCCTTTTTCTAAACCTCCCGACACTGCTTTCTGCTCCTGTTTATGCCTAATGCTGTCATCCACAGTGTAATTACCTCAGAAATTTGTTGGTTCCTTCAATACATGTAGAAATCACATCCTTCTGTGTGTGCCACTCATGTAGCAATTAAAATTTTGGAGTCTTCCTCTAACTAGATGATGGTACTATTTTCTTTCATGGACAAAACAACTTTGTTGTTGTTTTTGTAGGTGCCCCTTGCATATTATGATCATTTCTGACTAACTGGGTGAGAAGACAAAATTGCCAAGCACCACAAAGATAGGAAAAGGCTGACAGAAAACTTGCAGAGATTAGTGGAGCTCTGGAAGGTTTCCAGAGCGAAGCTGGGAATTTGGCCACTGACAGAAGAGGTGCCAAAGGTGAGTGGTGGAGAGGAAGGTTGTTTTTCCCTCAGGGCTGCCTTCCTGTGTTGACTTTTAGTTGCACACGTGGGATGACTGAGCCCTGACCACTTGCTGTGCCTCTCCCAAATGCAGTGGTGTGCCAGCACGCTGCCCTGCTGCTCTGCCTGACTGCCCACGGGGCACACCCTGGCACTGTGTCCCCAGTTCTGCGTACACTGCAGAGCTCTACACATGGTCACAATACCAGTAAAATTACCTCAGGGGGCACAGGTGACAGTCCCTGGCCTCACAGTGTCCCCTGCTGCATTTCAGACACCGTAGCACTGCAAAGTGGTTCCACCAGGTAGCCCCCAAGAGGGTAACTTTGAGTGGGAGCGCCTGGGGGGGCCCCAGTGCAGGTGGAGGAAAGTGTCTCAGCTTGCAAACAATCCATGCACCCTGCGCAAGGTGTAAGCCATGGTGCTAAAATGCTGCCCAGCATAAGCGTTTTGCAGTAACAGAGGGAAACTACAAAGCCGCTTTAGAGAGAGACAACGTGCCCAGAGGGTGGCCATGGATATGCCCTGTCACAAAACTTAAGTTATTGCGATCCTGACTTTCCCTCCCAGCTCAAATAGTCTTTAATACACTGTTTACAGAGTAACAATCAAAGAAATAATTTTAAGAGGCATTAGTTGACTGATAGTTGTTTGGTTACCCTGTAATATCCTGAGGACCAGACCCACAGGACTGGGGGCCAGTGCCTGGGAGTCCAGCAGCCAAGAGAAGCACTGGAAGTCACAAGGGTTTGCACCATATCCTAGTGACATGCCAGAAACCTAGAATAATTCCCAAGAGGCAAATAATCACTGTTCTCCCTGGGGAAAGAGAGAAACAGCAACTCTAAGTTGCATAGAGCAAATTCACCTTATCATCAGTTGTCACGGGAGAGTCCCCAGGCGCTGTTGGAGAAAATGTAGCTGGAGAGAGGCAGCTTGTGTCAAAAAAAGTCCAGCAAGAGCAATAAAATGAGCTGACAAGGCCATGTGTGTGATGTGGTGGGCAGAGGATTGAAGGCTTTGCTTATTTGAGGTGATGAGCTCGGCTGGTGGCTCACAGGCTGAGTGGAAGTGCGCTTCAAAAGGCACTGCCACGTCTGCTGGGATGAGTGTTTGACAAGTTTGTAACACAAGAACTCTGGTAACAAGCTAGATGTTTGTTTAATTTGTTCACTGGCCATGGGTACATGGGTTTCCTGTGTAGTTGCTTGGGTTTGCATGCAGTCATAAGGAGATTTACAAGCTATGAACATCTGCAGTTTGGAATTACCTTTACAGCCACAGGAGGCTTTTCAGATTAGTGTTACCTGCAACTTGGAAGATTAAAAAATTTCTGATCAGAAACCTTCCTGGGTATTAAGAAGGGAAGTGTGCAGCTGGGTGGAAGAAGTGCTCCTTTCCTGGACTGTCCTCATTCCCCTACCTACAGCTCTCCAGAGCAGTCCCACCAACTTTGGAGAACCTTTAATGTCACCCCCGAAGCCGAGGGGTCTCCAAAGCTCACTGAAGCCCAGCTGTCTCAAAAAACTTTGTACCTCACGCTCTGTTGGTGTTCTGAGGACAGCCTCATCTCAGACCAAGTCCACCCACCTGCAGCTGGAGTGGGTGATGTTGGTTTTCCCTGGCTGGTATGAGCAGAGGAGAGGATAGCATCCATGGGGAAATATCCATAGGCCGAGTATGGATGGGAAGGTGGTGGCTAAGTCTGCCTCAGCACAAAGGGGTAAATCTGGCCTGCTCCTGAGTATCTCTTCAGGACTGCAGAGGCAGCCCCGAGGCTGATATCTTTTCTTTTTGTAATGGGTTTTGGTCTGATAACATGAGCTAGCACTGAGACATTGTGCTGGGAAAATTGATAACAATATCCTCTCTTCTTCTGAGCTGCTGCTGGAATTGTTCAGCCGTTGAAAAAAGTCCTTTGATTATTGTTTCCTGTTGTTTGACTGGTTTGATAAGGTATATTGAAGTTAGTGGAGTAAACCAATTCATACCAACTCATGAAGAGGCCTATTATTGTTCTGGGATGATTTGCACCACGATAATTTCTGAGGCATTTGGATGCAATGTTTAATTAATTCTGGTGAGTAATTTAAACTCAAGTCAATTGCTGCTAACCTGAGATAAGGCTATTTGTATAATTTCAGTATAATCATCTTCTCCCCTGCATTAATTAACACATGACAGCATTACACTGACAGCTTCTTAACACTTCTCTAACATTTCTTCCAAATCTCTCTGTTCCACTTCCCTCTGGACAATATGTCAAAAAACCAAAAAAATCCCCCAAACAAACCAGAACAAAAAACCAAACCAAAACAAAAAACCCCAACCCAAAACCAAAAAACCAAGTCCTCTTTCTGAGAGCCCTTCATGTTTTAGCATTGCATTTTTCTCTGTGTGCAATGATACAGGGTCATGCCATGGCCAGTTAGTCCCTGTCTGGCTGAAAGACTGATGAAGAAGCAATGGGGTCTCATTAGCCTATGACTTCATCCTAAGATCCAGAAGCCACGAATACTGCTAATAATGACAGGAGCTGGGAGATGTGGAGAACCTAGTGCAAGACACTAATTTGGATGAGAAATAACTGCATAGGACAATTAGGCAATTTACTTTTTTGGGTAGTTTTGAAGTGGTTCATGCTCTGCTGCTGTAAGGATAGAATGTGTTTCACAGTGCTGGAAAACATTTTTCACCCTGTGGGTTTGTTTCTCATCATCTTTGTCTCTACGTCTAGATTTCAGCCATAACCTTTTCATGAATTATCCTAACTATTTCTGCACTTCCCAAACACCTCTGCAGCAGTTCAACTGAATTCCTATAGATATTTTCTCAATGATTTTCAGCAAGGGCTTCTCTTTTCTTTGTGACACAGAGTCCCAGCTTCATCTCATCAGGGGTCCTCCTGACCTCCCATTCTCCATTTCATGGCATGAACAAGACACATCTTACAGAACCTGAGAAGTCCAAGTTAAACACTTGCCCTGGTTATGTTCCCTCTACAGTCTTGGAGACTCCACATGGGTAGTTATTTCACCTGATTTGTCTCCTACTAGTTTAAATGCTTGTAATCCAAAGTTAATCAAGGAAGAATCCAGTTCAAAATATACCCACAGGTTTAATTGCTTGGTCTTTTAGTTTGCTATTCCCCATCTAATCCTTACATCACTGCTGCAGCTTATACAAACAGCTCTCCAGAAATGGCCTGGCTCATCCCCTGCCACAAAAACAGAACTTGTCCTTAAATCATCACTCTGGCACCACAAAAATCTCTGCAATGTGATTTCAAAGAGGTAGATGGAGGCTTTGGAAGACAGAAGTTGTTCACAATTCACTGCTCAGAAATATCTCACCATGGCTGGTGTGGCTTTGGACAAAACCACATCATGGTCATGTCTGAAAGGAACAGCAGCTCCCCAAGCCTGGGCTGTGCAGTGGTTGTCCCTTCAACACCCCATCACCTCTCAGCCCTCTGGCTGGCACACAATTTTCTGAGTCACCAGTGCTTGTGCATCTTGCCCTTGCACAGTGATTATCATTTCTCAAATCATCAGTAGTCTTTCCTCTCCTGCTGCCTCTAAGTCTTAAAATAGCCAGTAGAGCTCTGCACCCTGCGGAGAGGATGACTTTGCTCTTAAACTTATCTCCGTGGCACACAGGTAAAGAAACACCGTAATGACTGTCTAAACAGGAGTTGTCACAATAACTTTTTCAGGTTACTGTATTTCTTTTTTTGGTTATTGCAGTGTGGAGGTGAATGTGTTCATCTTTGATATACATCATGGCTTGACTAACTTGGATAAGAACAACCACAATGCTCTGGCCTCACCATATCCATCTTATCTTACCATCTTGCCATCAAGACAAGGGCTTGGACTGATGATCTCACTGAACTCTGCTCCTGTGGCACCAGGTATTCAGAGTTTCTCAAAAAATTAAGTATCAGTTGAAATTAGCTGTTTAAGTCTTGTCTAAACTTGCACAGAAGAAAACTAACAGGGAGAGTTAAAGATTCGGAAGTTTTACAGAGACCCATCTTGTGCCTGGAAGCACTGAGTATAAATTCCACAAAGCAAAAAGGTTTGAACAGCTATTCCCCCAGCATTACTTCACAGCACAGCATTCCTGTTTACCCTAACTCACCCATATTTTTTAATGCAACACACTGTACTACTTTTCCCCTTAAATGGTTGGTTTCTAGAATGATGATACCCTTTAGAGAAGCTGCAGGTCCATTTGCAGTGCATTTCACTGGTGAATTAAATTCTCACCACTTCATGCGCCTGCAGGCCAGCAAATGTATTTAGGGTGCTTGAACGTCAATTGTCAGAAGTATTTTCACAGGGCTCTGCAAATTATATTCATTAAAATACCCTCAGTATTCAGTGTAAAAAAAAAAGGCCTATAGTAGAGATCCACCCTTGTAAAGCTGTTGTGGAAAAAAATCAGACATGAATAAAAAATGTTTCTGATAGAGGAAAAAATAACTAAGTAGGTGAGTATCTGGGAAGTACAGCTTTGTTATTCAAACACAGGGCTGGGAGATGGATGTCCACATTGTATTTCCAGCCTGCTACAGATTTCCCATTTGACCAGGACAAATTGCTTGCAGCGTATTTTTAAAACTGGTCTGCAATTCTTGGGTGACGCCTTCTGAAGCCTGACGCTTCCTCTTGGCTCCAGCAGCACCAATGCTGCCTTTAAAGCTGGAAACCTGAGGCCAAGGCTATATTAGGGATGCCTGTACTGCTCTGAAAGACCAGTCTCCAGAGCGGGCTCTGGCACGGCATGCCCAGTCTCCTGCCCACCACAGCCCTGGTGGCCAAGCCCAGGCTGCTGGCTGACAGCCTGCCCGGGCAGCACTGCCAGGAGGGGCTGGATGTGCTCCTGCTCTGTCTGGCTGGGCCTGTCAAAGCAGATCTGTTGGTTTTGCTCCATGTTTAACTAGCCTGATCCACCTGACAGTGCTGAGTGCTGAGGCTCAGAGCTCCAGCAAAGCATCCCCCCAGCTCATATGCATGCAATGGCAGGGAGTCCAACATGGATATTTTGTAGGGAAAGACCTGAACAGTGGTAATCCTAAACTGAGGTCATTCTGCTGTAGATTGGATCTTACTAAATGGTTAAAACCCAAAATAAGCAGTCACTGGTATCACAGAATCGTCAGGGTTGGAAAAGCCCTCTAAGATCATCCAGATCAACCATTAATCCAGCACTTCCAAGTCCACCACTAAACCATACCCCTAAGCACTACATCTCACTTTTTCTGAACACTTCCAGGGGACAGTGATTCTACCACTTCCCTAGGCAGCCTGTTCCAATCCTTCAACACTCTTTGAGGGAATAATTTTTTTTCAAATATCCAGTCTTAACCTTCCCTGGTGTAACTCGAGGCCTTTTGCTCTTGTCCTATTACTTGTTACCTGGGAGAAGAAACTGATCCCCACCTTGCCACAACTTCCTTTCAGGTAGTTGTAAAGAGTAATTAGGTCTCCCCATAATCTTCTTTTCTCCAGATAAAACACCCCCAGTTCCCTCAGCTGCCTGTCATAAGGCCTGTGCTCCAGAACCCTTCCCAGCTCCATTGCCCTTCTCTGGTCATGCTCCAGCACCTCAGTGCCTTCTAACTGGACATTCAAATTTAAAGATGGTTTCCAGCATTGGTCAGTTCCCTCCCTGGTACAAGGAGGTTGATCTCACTAATAAACTTGCAGGCTGTGACAACAAGCACTCATATTTGTGAAGTACTCAAATGAAAAAGAGCTCCAGAGACATGCTCCCGGAGAATATGAGTACTACTATATTCAGAACAGGGTTCAAAGACAGGCAGTAAGTAAGACATAGGACCCTTCCACAACAGTAAGAATAGAAGAGATTATTGACTAGCTGAGCATCATCGTTTCGGGGTACTCAGTGAGGCAGGGGACTAGAGGAAACAACATTTGCAATTACAGCCTGTCTTCAACTGCATATTCATGGAGAGGCCTGAATTAACACTGCACAAACAGTACTTGTGCTGTCATTTCTTTAGTTGAATGCTAAGTTTCAAATACTTTCCTAACACACTTTTTTCTCTTCCAGTCTTATACTTCACAGCATTATTTGGTGCAAAGGAAATGGAAACAGAAGGGAGATAGCAAATACTTCCTTCTATTCTCAAACATCAATTCTCCTCCACTTTACGCTGGTGGGAAATGCAAATCTCACACACATGAGAATGGGGCCCTTGGCATCAACACTGGGAAGCCAAAAACTGGGGTCTCCCAGAATCACAGTTCATAATTCATGTTGGGACTTGACTGTGCCTTTGTTTTCTTATTTACACAATAACAATGCAGATTCAATTTTCCTGAGGGATTTTCAAGGCCTCACTAATGTTTGGTGGCACCGTTCATTAGGAATCTGGGAAGAGCAGGTTTGCAGTTTGCAGCAGAACACCTGATTTCTGAGTCCTCAGACAATTGTCATTGCCATTGATTGACTGGTCACATTACCCCAGTGCATGCAGCCCTGCACACACATGCCAGAATATGAAAGGGCAGAACAACTCACAGTAAGAGGATCTGGGTTTGTTACAAGAAGAAAAATCCCTCTTAGACAACACTTTAACATGCCGCCATTGACCACAGCCAAGGAAAGAAATAATGCACTGGTGTCAGATATTTATATATTTCAGCACAAAAATACCCTCCAGGAAGAGCAGGAGAGAAAAGAAGTGAGAAGGCAACAACCTAAGAAAAGAGGAGATCATTTATAAGAGATGGGCAGTTCATATATCTGTAGGAATGAATAGACCCAGTCAAATGGTCCCTGTGACATAGCACAATAGTCTATTGTCTTGGTGTCGATAAATCAGCCTCTCAGCCTGTGCTTTGAGAGCCAGATGTTCATTATTAAACACTGTCCTGTGCTCCCTCTTGCGTTTCCTCGCCGGCCCCGTTCTGCACTGTGCACCTGAGACACTGCCACTCCCACCTGCATAAAACCATGGTGGTGGCAGATCCTGAAGGGACACTTTAGGTACCACTTGCCTGACAGGGATTATTTCAGATCCACACAGCATTTCATTGACTTCTGACTCCCACTGATGCCCATCACAGTGCTCCAAACCTACTCAGTGCTCACACGTGCTGCCAGGACAGAGCTCTCCTTCCCACATTTGTCTTGTGTATTGGCTTTGCAAGGTTTTGGTAGCGGGGGGAGCTACAGGAGTGGCTTCTGTGAGAAGCTGCCAGAAGCTTCCCCTGTGTCTGACAGAGCCAATGCCAGCCAACCCCAAGATGGATGGAGAAGACAGAGAAAATAGGGAGTGTAGTTAAGCCCAGGAAGAAGGGAGGTGTAGGGGAAAGTTGTTTTAAGATTTAGGCTTTATTTCTCATTACCCTGCTCTGATTTGACTGTTAAAAAATTAAATTGATTTTCCTCAGGTTGAGTCTGTTTTGCCTATGACAATAATGGGTGAGTGACCCCTGCCTGTCTTTATCTTGACCCATGAGCCTTTTGATATGATTTCTCTCCCCTGTCCAGTTGAGGAGGGGGAGTGATAAAGTTGCTTTGGTGGGCACTTGGCATCTAATCAGGGTCAACTCACCATTCCTTAACAGACCAGTCTGCACAGCAAGGAGATCTAGGTTCTTGCCTCAGTTATAGGATTGTCTCCTCCTAGATTGCAACAAGATCACTTTGGCTTGCAGTTTTCTCTTCAGGGGAATCTCCAGTTGAGAGCCTTACTCTGATGAGTACAGGAAGGTAATGATTTTCTTTACAAAAAGGTTTATAATTTTAAAGCACTTTCGTGCTTGAGTGGTGTGCAGCATCATAAAGACATAAATGGTTTGACGTGCTACCTAACATGTAAAATGACTTAAAGCCACCAAGAGCTTTTCCCCACGTGTAGGCTGTGCTCTCCACTACCTGCCTGTGAAACATCTGCAGCTTATAAGGGGAATAAAGGTAGTGTTATCTACACCTGGGTCCAGCATGCAGAGTTTGGATCTGGACTTCCCAAAGGCCATTGTCTGCTGAAGCAGATTTAGTGCTGTTTGAGAAGCTGGGCTGTTGATAATGGACAGCTTTTCAGATTTCCCTTCCCCTAGGAAGGGTGTTGGGTACCATGAACCTTCCCCCTTTAAGGGTAACAAGGTTAAAAATGCCCCTAAGAATCCTTCATTAAACCAGGCTTAACTGGGATATAGGAATGGTAAATCCAAGCAGTTCTAGGCACACATGCTATTTGTTTATTTTCACTGTTTTACTCAGCCTGGGCAACCAGCAGAGAACAATTCATTTGTCTTGGCTCCAAGTGAACTTCTTCCTCTGCTGGCAGAGGGAAGGTGGTGTGTGTGTTACAAGGCACAATGCAAAACTCTAACTAGAAGGGCCAGGGCTGGTAACCCAGAGAAGAGCAATAACTTTATTAATAAGTACCTATCTCAAATATTGGCTACCTGTCGTTAGAGAGAACAAATATTTTGCAAGTGCCCTCTGTGGGACAGAGCTGGAGGGTGACAGGATAATACAAGTGTGCTGGTTTTAAAAGTAAACTGGCAGGAGAAATGAATCCAACTCAAAAGAGTTTAGAAGTCAGAACTACAATTTATTAAAAAGATTACAATGGATACACTGATACAAAGGAAAATTGGTTTCAGCCCTCAAANCAGTTCCAGTTAAATTCCCACAGTGATAAACTGGTCCCAGCCACTATAACTAGGACTACAAGTAAGCACTCAAGAGATCCTGCGGTCATACCTGTACCATACTTGTACACAGGCAGGACCTTCAGCTGCCCCTAAAAGATGCCTTTTGCTCAAAAATTCCTGGGCTGGGGAGGTGACAGCCTCCCCAGGCAATCTGCTGCAGTGTTCCTCTAGCCTTCTGTTGAAAAGTCAGCTGAGCATGTCAGACTTGCATTATCCCATCCCCAGAGTCTGGCTTTTCCTTCTCCCCTTTGCAGCTCACTCTCTAATATACTTCATGTTTGCTCAGTAGATCACTGGACTTGAAAGATTCTTGTTCAGTTATCTGTCTCTTGCAGAGAACTAAATTACTCTTTTCCTCTGACCCCTTGATTCTTCCTTCCTGCTGTCATGGGGCAGCAGGGCTGGATTCTGGTGGGATCACCTATGTGGGAGAAATTGTGTCTGTGCTCCCAGACACTCAAGCAGACTGCAGTCCTGACAGGCTCTCACTCAGTGATGCTTTCCAAAGAAAAAAATGGTGCCCAGAGGAAAAATAAAAGCCTCCAAAGAAGTGGCATGAGCTGGCAGCAGGCATAAGCCTCTCTATGCTAGGTCCCCATACAAACTATGATCCAAAATTCTCATGCAAGCAATGCTTGGCTGAAGGTGAACGTTAATGGAATGAGGTCTGGCCATGCAGAGCATCTGTGGCAGCATGTGAAAAATTGTGATTTACCAAGCAAGAGAAATAGAAAACAAATTTCACGCTGCAGATTAGGACAGACTGAAACAAAATGCTGTCTGGGTTCAGATATCAGAAGCTCTGAAGAGCTGATATTATTAAAGGAAGACGGCACATTTGGGAGTCACTGTCTCATTTAAAAGATTAATAATGAAAAAAAGGATTGGTTATAATATATGGGAGGGAATACATCCATCCTCTTAATGATAAGAAGACAGATGATTTTCCCAAAATCCATGCCACTTTTGGCTGTAACTGAGGAGGAACTGGGGATTGCTCCAAAGCATATGGACCAAGGGTTCGCTCCAATGCACATCCTCTTGTGATGCCACAGGCTATGATTAAGTGTCTAAAAGCATTTGTGAACGGAAAAACGATATGTGTCTTATGTGGCTGTGTCCTACTGCTTCTGCTTTGAAAAAGGATTTGCAAAGTAATCCTGTTGTTTCTAATGCTTCCCACTGCCTGCACACAGCACATCACTTACATTTCCACCCTTTTTGAGTCCTCATTTATTCAAAGGCAAATGTGTAGGTCTGTGGGAGTTCCCTTCCTCGTGTTCAGTGGCATTTTCCATGGTGCAGCATAACACCTGGATTAATTTGAAAGCAGTCACAGAGAGGCATTCCGAGAATCCCACACAGAAAGGAAGATCTCTATACCTGGAGCAAACTGGAAAGCAACTTTCCCAAACCCGGGCCCCGCTCTGGGCTCACATCCCACCTGACAGCTCTCCTGCCTAGCATACAGTCTGAGAAGGGAGAATGAAGCAGAGTCACCACTGCAATGCTGAGAAAGAAAACAGAGGAAGAACAACTAATCAGCCAAATGAAACAGGAAAGGGAAAAAGTGCTTATAGGGGCACCACCCCACAGCAAATGTGGCTGCCAAAAGTCTGTAAGACACAGCAAGGAAGGAGTGGGACCAAGATTTGGGTGATGTGTTCCCTCCTGGCTCTGTCATTGACCCAGTCTATTATCTTGCTTGTATTACTTTGTCATTTAACTTTTCCAGCTGCCTTTCTATTCAGTAAATTTGGGTTTGTTGAGAATTGTCTCTGGCTGTCTCTGTCCAATCATCAGCAACTAGGACCTTGTTAGAGAGTTGGGACTCTTGCTGCGTGTTTTCTCCTTCAGTAACGTAGAAAAATTGGATCTCCAAAGACAGGCACATGCAAACATGAGCTATATATGTACAAATAAACAGACACCACACACAGGCATGAAGATGGAAGGGAAACACCACTAAATACCTGAGCACAGGTTTTTGTGAGGTCTCTCTCAGGCAATGAAAAGCTGGAGGGAATTTCCCATCAGAGGCAGCCCAGAGGTTTTCTCTCTTTGAAACTCCTTGCAGGGTGCTACGAGAGGAGAGACACTTCCCTGGTGGCAAACAAAAGGCAAATTCAGAACCTCAGAGCTCAGACAAGAAATTTGGAAGCAAACCTGGGTTTCGTAAAGACATCTCTTTGTTGAACTATATTGGAAACAGGATGTGCAATCTATATCATACCCCATGTGCCACCGTTGGCTGCTGGAGCACCAACATGAGCTGTCTGTTCTTGTAGACTGAGACCATTTGAGAAGATGACTGTGCAAAGGAAGCACAGGTCCAAGGGCAGAGTCCTGAGGGCCCAGAGCCCTCAGGCACAGTTCCAGGTGCTGGCACAGAGTAGTTACCTGGGACAAATCAGGCTCTGCCATCTGCCACAGAGACCTGCAGAGCTGAGCTGGAGGACAAGGGAGAAAGACCAGAAGGACTTTCTTCTGCAGGTCCCAGGGAGCTCATGTGAGCTCCAGAAACAATTTGAAGCTTCTTTTTTTTAGGTGTTTGAAAAGGAGACAGTATTTTTAGGGTCACAGGAGGAACAAGAAAAAACACTGGAACAAGCCCCTTGGAGTTACAGTCCTGAAAAACAGCTCACCCAGGAATGCTATCTTCATTAGGGTCAATGCCCCCTAGAAACAGGATGACAGCACACACTTGTCTCAGAAAAAAACATTTCAGGGCAGCTGCAGATTCAGACTTGCACTCTGCTGCAAAGATGTACTTTAGGGGAAGCTCAGTTTCTACAGGCATAATGATCCTTCTTTTGCTGAAAGGTTAGAACAGTTCCCAAGCACAGTAAGCTCTGCCAGCAAGAGGACTTGCCTGCCTCCCAAAGTATCTCTGCATCCAGGCTTCTGTTATTAAAAAGGAAAAGCAAAGCCCTACCAATGCTGTGACACAGCCAGACGTTTCTGGTCTGTTCTGATATGGGCACAGCAGCCTTGCTCACACCAAGGTTACAGCTGAGGTTTGGGTTGGTGTCATTGCTGTGCAAGAGGAGATTCTCTATGAACCAAGGGCTGAGTGGCTGTGACATTCCTGCATCAGGTGCAGGAACTGCATCATTTGTGCTAAACTAGGTTGTCTCTGCCTGCCAACCTGGGCCAAAATGCCTCCTCTTGTATGCATAGTCTTCTATTAGGATCAAAGTGTCTGAGAGATGTGCCCATATGTTTCCCTGCCATATGGGATTAGCTACACTGGTATAAAATAGCTTTATACCGGGCTAATGTCTTTCATTCTCCCTTTTAAAGTAGTTAAAGCAAGAGACTTCTGTGCATAGGCAAGACTTGACTTTCTTTTCATGCTTGGAAGGTTTTATTCACAGCTATAAAGGCCAGACATTTTATCTTTTTTTTTTTTTTTTCCTTCACCTCTTTGTTTAATGAAAGTCTGAATACCAGATAAGATCCTCAGCAGCTACACAACTGTGCTGTGCATGGGGACCTGAGAAACGGAAGCATTTCATGTTATGGATCAGCAAGGAATTATATGAGAGGAATCTTTTGCTCATTAAAATTGGTTTGTCCTGTCCCCACAGCTTCCAAGTAGCTGGCAGTTGACTGCACATGGCATTTTTTTATTCATGAGCTAATAGCAGAAACTGCCTCTGAGCAAAATCTAACATTGGGCACAGCCTCAAGGCACATCACAGTGTTCTTCCACCCACTCCGATTTTCCCAGCATAGCCATCACTCACGCATCCAGATTTGCATCCGGAGCTAAGACAGACACAAATCTGGTTGGAATAAGTCAAGCTGAGGGATAGACCTAGTGGAGGGAGTGAAGTTGGTCAGCTGCAGCTGGTGAGGTTGTGGTATTTTTTGTCACTGACAGTCTTTATGTCCATGAATTTGGATCAATTCCCTCCCCTTCCCTTTTTCTTTTTGAGAATGCAGTGTCCACATTGTCTCACAGTTTTGCTCCGAAACCTTGTCAGGCTGAAAGAATTAGACAAGAAACAGTCTTTTTAATTAACTGGACTTCTGAGTTTTTTGAGATGAGAAAAATGAGTTTTCCCCTGGTGACCTTTTAGAGAACTGGGCTGCGTGACACCAGAGGGAGATCTTGGATGGGGGGGACTGGAAAGGGTATTGCTGGAGCTGACAGCCCAGGTGGGCACAGCAGAGAAGACATGGTCTTGCATGGTGGAAGGTGGAGTTGAAATCACTAAAAAATCACAGAAAATCACAGAATCAGAGAATCACAGAGTGGTTAAGATTGGAAGGAGCCATTGGAGGGATCATCTGGTACAACCTCCCGACTCAAGCAGGGTCATCCTAGAGCACACGGCACAGGATTTTGTCCAGATGGCTCTGGAATATCTCCAGAGATGGAGACTCCACAGCCTCTCTGAGCATTCTGTCTCGGTGCTTGGTCACCTGCACAGGAAAGAAGTTCTTCCTCATATTCAAGTGGAACTTCCTGTGCATCAGTTTCTGCCTGTTGCCTCTTGTCCTGTTGCTCAGTACTGCTGAGAAGAGCCTGGCTCCATCCTCTGGGCACCCTCCCTATATAAATGATGACAAGCAGGAGCAGCCAGCAGCTGAAGGGGAAAGCCAGAGGGAGCAGCAAGAAGAAAATGGTCAGCAGACTTGGCTAGGGAAGGAGTGACCCCTGAGTGAGTGGCTCTAGGAAAGGCCAGTGGGATGGCAGGACATCTCTGTCCCACAGCCTGCCCTGGGATGGGTGGTGAAGCCTGGAAAGTCTCCATCCTCTTGACTCAACAAAGTCAATTCGGTTCTTGTCCTCCCCAGTGAGGAGCCTCTGTGTCAGAGCCACTCACAAACTGGGACTAGCTGTAGTAGCTATGTCTCCTTCTCACTCCTACCTCAACTTTGCCACCTCCTCTCCCATAAAAGAGCCTTTTGGCAGGCCCATTTGTTCAACTTTGAGGAAGGAGGATGAGCTGGCTCATTCCTTGCCCTGCTCACCTTCTCATCAGGGATGCAGCCAGGTCTACGTGGGGTTGAGGATGGAGCTCTGCAGGGAGGAGCCAGCCTGGACACAGCCCAGCAGAAGGTCACACTTCCACACGGAGAACCCTGAAGCTGCAGACTGCACTTCCAAATCTTTGTCTGTGTGAAGGGAGCCGTCGGAGCCAGACTGGGGAATGTGCAGGCTGAAGGCAGCCCGGGTATTTTGCACCTGATCATTTTCAAAGGCACCATCCCTGTTGATTACCTCTTAATTCAGTGAGAGATTACACAGTGAGCCCAGGATACTGTGACCTGTTGAATGTATTTACAAGCTAACAAGTTGGATGATGATCTTTGCTTCCTAAAACGAAGTAGAATTTAGAGGCAAATACAGAAGATCAGCTATTTCAGACACACTTAAAACTTGCTCTGTGTTTATGTGTGGAGTCAGTGAAATTGTTTATACTCGGGCCAGATTTGAACTGACTACTAAGTCTAAATTGGCCAGCACGACTAGAAATTTTGACAACTCCTTAAGGAAATGTAACCACACAATGGTACTACAAAATCACAGAAGCCCATTCAAAGGGGGTGACTGCTGAAGAGCAGCAACTGGAACAACACAGCACTAAGAAAACATGCTGTCACAGTCTCCCACTGAGCTAAACAGAAAAACCTTATAAAAGCCTGCTAATATATGGGATGAAAGGAGACACGGAAGAAAGTTCAGACTACAATGGACATGCGAAATATTGAGGGAAGCAAAAAAGAGATGTTCCTAGACCACACTAGGTACCTAAGCAACTAACCCACAATGTGCCAAGCTCAATTCCCCCAAATTCCTCCAAGGACTGAAATGAACAGTTACAGCTGATATTAATCCTGAGTCACGGAGCAAAATTGCTGATAAAAAAAGAAGAGATAAAAAGAAAAAATAGCCATTAGCAAATCTTTTGTGTAAGGACCTCAAACCCATACTCTGCCATGAAAGGAGAAAAATCCATGCAAGGAAAGAAATAACAGATGAAGTCTAAAATAAATTACATCAAAGCCCAGGTGAATAAATTTTCAACTGGCATAACCGTCCTCCAGAGAAGACAGGGAAACGACTATAAAAGCCCTTTTGGAAAACCAGATCAACCCATTACCTCAGGAGATTACTTAAAACAGTCTGTTTGTTTTGTTGTAGAAAGAAAGGGAAAGTTACGAGAAATAATTGCCAGTTTTCTTTCTTTTTTCAGACTCTGAGCTATCTTCTCCCAAAGGTAGGTTTAGCACATTTTTAGCATGTTCCAGAGCTCCTCTTCCTCAGAGCAAGCATTGCCTGCAGGTCGCTGTTTCAGTGTGTGTGAATCTCTCTGTTTGCCCCAAGCAGAGGAAGGCTGACTTACCATCTTTCAAGGCTAAAATTTGGCAGTCTCAGCTAGAGCACTGACAGCATCTCCTGCGCTGACTAAATGTGACACTGGCTGGAAATTTTTTCTTAAAAGATGCTGCTCTAAGCAGGTCGAAGCTATTACTTGCCATGCCATTGCACAGCCCTGCAGGAGGTCTTTGCAGGCAAACTGAGTTTATTTAAGTGGTGTGTGCGTGTGCACTACAGAGCCAGAGGAAAAGCCTTGCCTCAACTTGCAGCAAGTAAAGGATTACATTCCTTGAAACTGGCAAAAATTCTGTTACATCCAAACAGATATTTTAAAGGTGGCATTTTACTCAAAAGGACACACATGGTGAAGGTGAATTTTCAAAAGCAACGCACTAGGCTCTGTAATTTCTCATATATGTGATGACAACTTTGTGTTTATTTAACATTTTATGAAGAAGTCAAATGCCAGATGTACGAACACTTTGGCCAAACCACAAAACCACACAGGAGGTCAGAGTTGCATCATTAGCTGCATTAAATATTCCAAGCATAATCCCCTGAATTTAATATTTCACAAACAGTTAACAATTTATTTTATGAGGATCTGTAAAACACCTTCATTTCTATCCTACTGCCAGTAGTGAATTTGTTACCAAATTGTGTACATTAACTCTGGTTAATGTAAATAAAGACATATGTATGCCTGAAGCCAGGAAAATATTAGGATCCGATTTATAGTTACAGCCAACTGGTGTAGCTCTGAAGGCTTTGCCTCTGCTCTGCAGGCAACATTCAGCTCACAGAATGAGACACCCACATTTGGGCACTCATAGGGGTGCACAGAAGTTTCCATTTCAGCCTGTGGAGATGTAATCAGGATGGATGGATGGATGGATGGATGGATGGATGGATGGATGGATGGATGGATGGTGCACTGAACTCCACTCACCACAGGGAGTAGATCTCTGCTAATGTATCCCTGGGCACCCAGATCAAGGATTGATCTTCACTGACAGATCCTCCCCCAGCTGAGGGTCTGATCCATAGTATGAGAAATATAAACACAATCCTGGTGGGACAGATCTGTGCTTACTGCCCTCTCACTGGCAAGGCCAGTGCTTCACCTTCAAGAGAAATGAGCATAACTCCTACCTGTACAGGAAGCTGTTGTTCCTCTCTCTGGACCATGAACTTCCATCTCCCATCCTGTTCTCTTTTTCCATATATTCATATCAATTACTTAAACAGTCTCTTCTGCCAAGTGTCACAATCTTTTGGCTTTGGAAGTGTTTTTTCCTCTTCTTTGTGGAGTTAACTGAATGCTGAGTGCCTGGGAAGATGCTTCTTCTAAAAATGACCCTGTCAGCAAGGTAAATCAGACCTTTAGTTGCAGCCAGTAAAGTATTAAGTAAAAAATCAGATGTAATTTGCAATTCCATGTTCAGTGATTACAATCATCTGCAGGACTTCACAATACCAAAGTGCTGGCAGAATGACTTTCTGCCTCTTTGTTGTAACCTGAAGAAAGATGTTTTCTTCTTCCACAGAGATGCAGCACTTGCTAAAACATTAGATTGCTCAAGAGTTTTACTTTTCTCACTTTGCTTATTTATCTCCTTGCCCTCAACTGGCCTGATGCTCTTTGAAGGTACCTCTTAGATTTATCCCTTTCTTTAACAGGTTATTCCACTTCTAGGAGATATTTGAAGATGGGTCTTTTCCTCTAAATGAGTGGGATTTGTGCCACTGATTTTTTTTCCTTTTT
Source organism: Grallaria varia (assembly GCA_013396735.1). Taxonomy (NCBI): domain Eukaryota; kingdom Metazoa; phylum Chordata; class Aves; order Passeriformes; family Formicariidae; genus Grallaria; species Grallaria varia. Next base: position 171,316 of record VWZG01005804.1, on the reverse strand, counting down.
ATGGCACAATGACAGCTTTGCTCCCAGGTGCCTGGTCTGTTCAGACTCCCTGCATGCTCAGTGGCAGCAGTGAGCAGGATTACTGCTCCTTCTTATCACCATCAAAGCTGCTTTTCTAACTGTGATGGGCATGAACTTGAGGAAGCAACAGAGGGGACAGGCAAGCAAAGATATTATTGCTGGGGTACCTGCTCTTTCAATTAAAGTCAGCGTTCCTTCAGACTGCTGGGTCAGCTAAAGTAAAGAAGAGGAAGAGCCCGTGCAAAGAAGCTCTATTTTAAATCTCAGACCACAGAGTAGTTCAGCAGCAAAATCTACAAGGACTGATTTTTGAGAAAAAAAAAAAACAAACCTACGTAAGATCCACAAATTTTTCTATTTCTATCCTTATGGCTGTAACCAGAAATAAGGTAAAGTTCCCCAAATACCTACTGTATCTGCTGATGCACAAACCCATGTCATCTAAGGAAGTATCCAGACGTTTGTTCAGACTGTACAATTGCTGGAGAAAAGATTCTTCAAAATTGTTCACATGAAATATATGTCAGACTGGCAATCCCAATATTAGGTTGAAGAGGCTCGTTTTGAAACACTTTTAAAGGAGAAAAAGGGGAGTAACTACTAAACTAGTAGCACTAGTAGACAAGGAAGTCCCTGAATAAATCTTTTGGGGCACAGGGCTTTAGGCTGACAGAAGTTCGACTGCAAACATAATATCTCATTTCCACTAAAGTGTTCTGCATGTAAGACTTTTGGCTCATCCAAGGTCCACTGAAGCCAGCAAAAACACTTCCATCTTTTTCCATGTGTTTTAGGTCAGGAACTTTCTGAGGAAGATGTATAACAAATCTAACACATCGAAAGCAACAGACACATTTCTGGCTTTACAGGAAGTCTAGCTAGGGAGGGAAAACAGGCATGAGAGTCAACAATTTGTGTGGGTTTTAGCAATGATATATGACTGCGGACTAATTCTTCTTCACACCTAATATTTGTCCCTTGTTCCCTTGCCTTGTCACTGTTTGTAACACTCATTTGTTGTCTCTTGTCTCACTGTGAGCTGCTCTGGAGCAAGGATTGTCTTTCTGTTCTGACTCTGTATGCCCCTGCTGCATGTGGCCTAAGGGTTCCCAGCCAAGGTGCTACTGCAGCATAAATAACCAATCAATAAATGACAGTATCCCTTGTAAAGACAGTAAGCAAAAGTGCCAGACTTCTCACAGATTTTGGCTGGCTTGAGCACTCCCCATAGTGCTCTTCTGTGCCCTTCTGGGCTGCACAGTGCCAAAGGACTCCACGACTTTGTCCCAGCCCTTGCTAAAACACTGATGGGAAGCCAAGGGCACTCAGCATGTTTCAAAAGATACTCAGTCCCTTGCAGGATGTGACCCTGGCGCATTGCAACTGTACCATTATCAAGAAGGATAAAGCTGTTACCAAGTCATGGATACTGAATTGTCCCTGTGTAAGAAAAATGGGACATTATACATACCATGTCATGAAGCAGTTCATTTTGAGAGGATTTATTCAGATAGCTTGCAGTTCTCCTGACTGCTTTGTACAGATTTTGTGGACAGCGAAAACAACTGTTCTTCTGGCATGATCTGGAGCTAATTCATCAAAAAGTAACAAGTATTCCATTACTGGCTCCCTGTCCTCTTTCTGTAGGCATTCTGCCATTCTAGTTAGGTATCCTGGCACCTTGTCCTGGAGCATCCAGCAAACCTCTTCCCAAGAGCTGTCCGTAGGCTCCCGCTCCTTGCTGTCAAGCACACTGTTGCCTGGACAACATGTAACAGCCCTCTGCACAGGCATCAACATCCATACACAGAGACAAATGAGACTGTGTCACCGAGATCACCATCCATGGCTCTAACAGCAAAGGGCTCAAACTGCTAATTAAAAATAGATCAGAAGAGAGAGGAGCCAGCAGGCTTTGAGCCTCATCAGAAATGTATGAAGCAAAGACTTTGGATGACATGAGGAAGCGCTGACTAAGTGATCCAGTCCCCAGGACTCTCACTAATACGACAACCGCGGTCTAGAGATGAGACTGACTGCTTGGACCAATTAAGCTGACTAGCTGTAAAGTGGCCATGAGATTAAAAATTCCCTGTGAGGTTGATAATTGAAGCCTGGCAGGTCTTTGTGGAAGGGATGCCCTTCCAAAGGGATGACATTGAGGGCCGCATGAAAGGCAAAATGCCACCTAAGAGCGACAGGAGACCCTCTTAGAAGACAGGAGTGGAGGGTCGAGCTTGGCAGGCGATGCTTGGCCCCGCAGCAGAGCTGAGGACCGGGATGTGCTGGTGGGACTGGGAGGTACCGGTTGGGACTCAGATGTGCCGGTGGCACCAGCATGTGCCCGTGGGACCAGAATGTGCCAGTGGGATGGGGATGTGCCAGTGGGACTGGTATGCGCTGGTGGGACCGGGATGTGCCAGGGGGACCGGGATGTGCCAGGGGGACCGGGATGTGCCAGGGGGACCGGGATGTGCCAGGGGGACCGGGATGTGCCAGGGGGACCGGGATGTGCCAGGGGGACCAGGATGTGCTGCTGGGACCGGGATGTGCCAGCAGGATGGACTGTGCCAGTGGGATGGGGATGTACCAGTGGGACCGGGATGTGCTGGTGGGACCAGGATGTGCTGGTTGGGACAGAATGTGCCAGTAGCACCACCATGTGCTGGTGGGACCAGGATGTGCTGGTGGGACAAGGATGTGCTGGTGGGACTGGGATGTGCTAGCAGGACGGACTGTGCCAGTGGGACAGGGATGTGCCAGTGGGACCAGGATGTGCTGCTGGGACCGGGATGTGCCAGGGGGACCGGGATGTGCCAGGGGGACCAGGATGTGCTGGTTGGGACAGAATGTGCCAGTAGCACCACCATGTGCTGGTGGGATCAGGATGTGTTGGTGGCACTGGGATGGGCTGGTTGGGACTGGGATGTACCTGTGGGACCAGGATGAGCTGGTAGCCCTGGGATATGCCGATGGGACAAGGATGTGCTGGTCGGCCGAGGATGTGCCAGTGGTACAGGGATGAGCTGGTGGGACCAGAATGTGCCAGTGGCACTGGGATGGGCCAGTGGGACCGGGGTGTGCTGGTGGGACGGGATGTGCCGGTGGGAGCGGCCCCGCTGCCGGGCGGGATGGAGCGAGCAGTTCCTAAGCACTGCCAGCAGGTGGCGGTGCGGGACCCGGGACAGGGAATCGTTATCCCGCTATCCCGAGGAGTAATTGATGTGGATGCAGTCGGAGAGCCAGAGGGACTCCCAGCCACCGGAAGCCGCCTGGAAAAAACATACTCCTCCCTAACTTTCAACCTTATGGCCACTGGAAGCACTTCCCAGGCCAGAGTTTCTACCTCTCCATTTAAATATCCAAACACATTAATGGTAGATACTTCCATTCTAGAGTACGGTTTGGTTTTTCTTCATTTAAAGAATAAAAATCAAGGAGTCAGGTTCATTTTTCTCACTCATCTCACTTTCAGATCCCCAACACCACAACACAGCAGCAGAGCATTGATTTGAAAACAAGTGTTTTAAAAACAAGTATTGCCTTTTTTTTGTTTGTTTTTTGGGTGTTTTGTTTTGTTTTGCTATTAGAATTCATTGTGGTTATGAAATCCTTTTAAATCCAAGTGACACCGTCCTTTTGGGGGCAAGCAGCGGTGCTGGAACACTGAAAATGGGTTCCATTATCAAAGGTGCCCAGGAGGAGAGGGAAGCCACGAGCAGGGATTGCAGGCGGACTGTGCTAAGTGGGTGAAGTGCAAAGTGTGTCGAAAGAGTAGGTGGCTTAAAATGGATATTGATGCATAAACTACAAGGCAACCTTGAACCTCAGAGCTCTAAGAGACTGTAGAAAGAGCAAAACTCCGCTCAGAAAATGCTTTGATTTAATTTTATTTGAATTGGAAGTGTAATTGCCCTGGGAGCCACAGAGAGTGATGCTTCCTCTGGGATGAGCAAGGAATGGGAAGCCTCAGGTCTAGGGAAGAGGGATGCTCATAGGAGAAAGTGCTCCATGTACAGAATATTTCTTTCATAACGCCAGGAAAGGCACTCAGAGCTCCGGTCACATAAAAAAATCAGACCTCTCAGTGACTCTGTGGATTTAGACTCCAAGGCCTTTGTGTTTTGGTTTTCTAGTTGCAAAAAGAGACAAACAACACAACTTGCCTGCTGGAATCAGAATAATGTTGACAGATAACACAGGGACAGGGGCCCTACCTGCAAAGGACAGTCTACAAAGTGGGTTTGTCACCAGGGGATGGATTTGTCCGTTGTCAGTGAGATAAGTAAAAGTGTTCCTATTCCTTCAAAATCCATCTCATGCAAGAGGTGAGTGCGAACAGACAGGTAGCTTTTTGGTTTTCCTGAATGGCAGCAAAATCTCACATTTTTCTTTCTGAAAAGACTGAATTTCTCCTTCTAAAAGCTGCTTGTCACCTGTGACCAGCCTTGTCCACCACAGCACTCTCGGCAATGAAAATGACAAATACCCTGACACAAAGATGGAAACACAACTGAACCCACATATCTCTTTGTTCCTGTAATCAGAGCAGCTCTTTTTCTCAGGACAGCAGCATCTCTCACACCAGTTCACTATTGCTTCTGCAAAACAACCAGGGAATATTTTGGATGGAACTGTTGGGAATAGCCATGGGAACAATCTCTCCTATTTACGAGTCAGGAGCAAAATTCCTATGTAACAGCCTCCTGGGGTCAAAGGGTACAAACCTCTGCTACACGACAGGGGTAGAAAGTTTTATCAAGTGGAAACACTGGAAATATTTCTCTCTCCCACACCAGGGCATCATTCCCTCACTCCAGCTCACTCCTCCCCGTGTCTTAGCAAGCTGCAATGTAAAAATCAAACCAACGCTGCTTAAATTTTGCACTGAAAAGCAACTGAGTAGCTTTGTGAGGGCAAAGACCCTTGGCGTCAACTGAGAAGATTGAAGATTGTGACCTGTCTCAGTCTGCCTACATAAGCACAGAGCAGGAGAGACAGGAAAACCACCTTGGCTACACCCCACCCTCGGGAATGGGACGTCTCCGTGGGTGCGTGGATATGAACGGGGAGCTGAGCACGAGCAACTGGCAGCACACACAAGCCAAGTTGGTTGAGGAAATAAAAAAGCGGGATGGGCTAAAAGCCAACCATTGTCTCCTCCTGGAGAGTCGCCCACTCTGCAGGCACTTACTGCCTGTCTCAGTTTTTAGGCCGAATTTAATATTTAGACAGTTCTGGAGATGACGCTCTCTGGATTTGTGGGGCACAAAGCATAGACATAAAATCCACCTGGTCGGATCTCTACTTTTTCTTGCCAAAACATCCTCTTCTGCCTAATCTAAAGGAACTTGGCCCATCAATGCAGCCCAACACTCTTTGGAGCATCATCAGAGATTTCGAGACATACATTAGCAGAGCAGCAGGCAAGCTTCCAGTCCCCCTAAATATTTTCAAAGCACTCAGCTCCCTGAGGGAAAAGATTTAAGAAGAAATTGGCATGCAGTAAAATTACTTGTATTTGTGCTTCTGCCACTGTCAGAGAAATGTCTGTGGGCTTTTTTTGGAAAGCTCCAGGTCTCCACTAACATTTTGAAATTTGTGCCATTTTGTTTGTATCTGACAGTGTCCAAACTGAGGAAAAATCAATTCATCTGGTCCCCAGCTGGGTGCTGAGGAGAGTGAGCATCTCTGTACACTGTTATTTCACCCTTGCCTCATGGCAGTCTATGCCCTTGGGAACTGAAGTCCCTGCCCAGTCCCTCCCTCTTTTCCTGCAGTGTATTCTGTAGTGTGCTGCTCGTCTTTGCTGCAATGAGAGCGAGATCTTCTGGCATCCTCCCTTTTGGGTATCATAGGCTGGGAATTTGCAGAAGATTCCTAAACTGAATATACAACACTGGTAAAACTGCCTGGCTCTGCAGCAGATATCCAGGTGGGGTCCCAGAGACTGTGGTGAAGATCCCATGGTGGAGAAAGATGACCAGAAGGGCTAATCCAAGGTAGGTTGCCCCGGGGTCTAGGAGGGGCATGAGACTTGTTGGTTCCTTTTTCTTGCCATGTCTTTTGATCAGTGCCCAGCCCAACCTCTGCCAAGGAGGATGGTGCACTACTGGAGATGCAGTGGTTCAGTGTCCTGGGCATCTCCAGGTGAAAGGCAGAACCTGCAGGTTCTCTAAAGTTGGATCTGCTGTTATGGCATTTTCCTACATTTATTGGAGCAGTTTAAACTAATTAATACCTCAGTGCAAACCCAGTGCAAACAGTCTGAACCAAGCCCATCACTGTACCTGTCAACTCCCCTCTCAGGCGTGCTCCTCCCAGCTTTGGCAGCGCCATCACGGGACCTAAAACCATAGCACTTATCTTGTCTCCACGTGGCCCAGTCTCTCTGTGGGGAAGAAGAAAGGGTTTTAGCACAGTGGTTATGAGCAGGAGACCCAGCCCCACAGAAATGCAGGTGCTCAGAAGTGCAGGTGTTCTTTAAACAAACCACCAGCGTGGAGAAAAAAATGTGGATTTGGATGTAGGTATCAGTGGGAATTCTTGACACACATATTTGAGCAGGCAAACAGAACTAAAACAAATGCAGACTGAATACGTGTAAGGCCGTCTTGAAAAAGACTCTCTGACTCAACATGACCCCTATCAGGTATCAGGCCATGTTTGCTCCAAGGTTTGTAGCATAAAGCCAAAAACTGAGATGCATTTATTATGGCTGGATGATAGAACACAGAACAGCTGAAAAATGGGATTTTTACATTTCCACCCAAGTTTTCTAACATCTGTAGAGGACTTGCTGCTGAGGTAGATGTAAGTATCTCCTGCTGCACAAATGTAACATGGAAAATACATAGATTTTTCCCAGGCCGTGCAAAAGAACTGCCCAAGTGCCATGATTAACAGTCTTTACAGGCTTGTACTCCACTGGAAAATGTGGCACTTGGGATTGATTCTCTAATGCCTTAAGGAATAAATGCTGATCTTCCTTCTATGGGATGCAGAGCCTGGTCTGGGGCTATTAAATGAGGAGTGTTTGGGGTTTCGTGTTGGGCAAACTCTTACAGATATTCAACCAGTCTGCTCCCTGTACAGGGTGTGACTGGAGAGAGCAGGACCAGTCAGCTGTCTGACCACTCTGTGAGGCAGAGTGGTCAGAGGTTCTAGTTTTGTAATGTGAGTTTTAGGTTTAACACTGAATTACAAGAAAGTAGAACTGCAAATGGCCCAAAACTTTGTTCACTGACTGATAAAAGAAACAAACAAAATGAGAAATATTATGAGCAAATCTTTTCCATGAAGTGCTTGTGTAACTTGTTTTGCAAAATTGTTTTCTATGTTTCCATGCATGTTCAAGATTTACACTGCCACAACTTGGCTGTGTTATTCTTTAACGAGCCTACATGGCACATGGGCTCATCAGACAGGCAGCTCTTGGAGGGAAGAGGACAGAAAATACAGCCATAAGGAAGGAAAAATGTGTAGGAGTTCAGTTTACAAACCAGTGAAATCAACCCATGGGCTATAAATCAAGATGAAGTTAATTTGTCTTACTTCAAGAAGACCCCAAGCATTGAAGAAAATGAAGTCTGACTGAACTAATGAGACTGATTCGAACATAATGAAAAAGATATTTGGTGCTGGTGTGACAGCAGCACATCGCCAGGAGCAGTCTTTGTTAGATCTGTTTTATTGCAGACATGCTGGTTTGATTCTTGGCACCACCAAGCGAGGGAAGTTCACACCAGGAAGCTGAACCCAAATCATCTTGCATTTCTGGAGCTGTCTAAAGCTGGATATTTGGAGCCTCCTCTGAAGCAAAGCAGCTGGTTTTTGTTGCTGCTTTGTACTATAGAAAGAAGAGAGAATCTCTGTGCTACGGTGAACCCTGTGCATTGGCGTACTAGCTTGGCATCCATGGCAATTTTCAGCCATCAGCAGAAAGAGATACCTATTACTGCATGGGCACAGGTGCTCAGAGGGGTCCCGGTGGCCCTGCCTAGAGTGGTCTGTGCCTTCATCTACACAACAGGCAGGTGCTGGTAGCTGAAACGAAAGCACAGAGCTGAGATGTCTCAAATGTGTGTGCTGTTGCAGCTGGACTGATGATTCTGGGGCCTCTTGTTTTGTAGCTTCCTCTCAGTGCCCTAATAAAGCTCTTGCTCCACACCTATGCCAGACTTCTGTACTGGACCTGTGTATTTGGCCTCAGACCAGAGCAAAGCTGAAGCATTTAGCCGATCCTTGTGCTCCTACTTGTTTTCCCCACAGCAAATGTCTCTGTCTCTGTCACCCTGAGCCCCAAGATTACAGCCAGCTTGCCCAGCTCCTGCAGGTGCTCAGAAGGTCCCCCGTCAGCATTCTGGTTAAGATTTTATGCTTTGAAAGTTGATGACATGTAAAGACACATAACACTCAGACTGCTCAGAGATCACTTGTTGTTGTTGGAAGGATACTGCCATACAACCAGAAGGTTGTCAAGGTTCAGTGACTATCAAATTCTGTCACTGTGTCATGCCCTCTGGACATTATTTTGTCCCAAAAATAGATCTAAAAAGACGGAAGAGTAAGATCTGCCCTACATTCAAAGGAGAGCTTGTAACTCAAGCAACATACACGTAAACCAAGTCGTTCCTATCAAACAGAATTTGTGAGTTGTATGGACAGATTTCCCAGACGCTACCAAGTTGGTTTATTCATGTTCCATAGATGTCAATAATGATATGCGCTTACTGCAAAACAGCATGCACAGTGTAGGATAAGTTCCAGAATTGTGGCACAGGAGGTTCAAAGCCTTTTGTGTGCCTTCTGCCCTGGTTTAGAGTGTCTACAGAGCTGAGCAGAACCTGGGGTAAACAGATTTTCATGTCTTCATCATCAAATATGACCTCCAGGGACTCCTTATCTTCTCAGAGTAGCAGCATGCTTTGCCTTTGACAGGGACTGCCTGCTTTGGCTCTTGTGCCCTATCCCAGCAGGTCACATAGACAACTAATACACAGGACTTTGCTCTGGGTGTGCTTGGCCACATCTGCTGCCACATGTGTATTGGAAAGCATTTCACAGCCCACTCAGGTCCCGCTCCCATACCCATCAACAATCCACCCACATGCTGCAGACCTACAGTCTGGGGTTATGTTCTCTTAGACATGCCTTCAGCACTCCTCTAGACACCAGAGGGAACAGGCACATCTCCAGGAACTCAGACAAAATGTTGATTAAGAGTTGTCATATGAGAAGATGCAGGACTACAAGTACTCCAGAAAACCCAAACCATTTTGGGATTCCTCTGGATCCAAACTTGTTTTAATAAGCTGGGTCTCTTTGGCTGCAGCATCAATCAAGATTATATATTTCAAGCAAATATCTGGTTTTCATTCAAAAACAAATGTTAGTGACCTTGAACTCAGGCTCCAAAATACTGTGAACCGGGATGTTTTCAGAGCTCCCATACCTTTACCAATAAGAGTAATTTTAAGACTCTCCTGAACATAAAGGCTTCACAGACATGGAAATGGGCACTGCTTCTAGGTCATTGTATGAGAAATGGCAGGGTGAAGTTTATTGAAACAAATACAGATACAGCATTTGTATACTGCTGATTTTTTGTTCCTAATGCCTGCTTTTATCTTACACTATTATTAACTAATATTGCCTCTGCCAATTTTATTATACTGTGATCCCTTATGTCACTAAGGCAAATCAATTTTCAGGATTCTATTGAATAATTGAAGGAAGGGGAAAAGACTTTTTACAATGTCCTTTGTCTTTTTCTTTTCTTTCTTAGTTTTGGGTAATTTATCCACAGCAAAAATACAGTGGAACTTTGTCTGCATTCCTGGTTGAAATTATGCAACGTTAAGAACTGTATATTCACTTAAGTTTTAATTTTCAAATAGGCAACTTCTTAAAATTACATGAGTTTAGATCTAACTTTGTCCTTATTGTACACCTGATGTTCCAGTCCTGAAAGAATTTTGAATTAATAGGATGAGTTCCTTTTATAATGAAAGCCAGAAGAAAATAAATACATGTGCAGGTGTTTGCGATTTGATATTCTGAGCTTTGTAAAGCTCTGAGTTTTCTAAACTCCTAATGAATTCAATGGAAATTGAAAGTATAAAAAAAACAGATCATGAATGACTGCAGATAAGTTTGTGGCTAATAAATCAATTTGCTTTTGATTGATGATAAGATTAATGGTTTTGGATGTATTAATGAAGATATGAAAAACTTACTTGAAAAGATGTGTTTCACTAAGATTTCCAGTGTTTTGGCATTCTTATTCCGAATATGTTTTTGCCCCATGAGCACTACAGACAAGTAAATACGGTATAGTTACAATTACATGCCAGATTAATTTTAAAGGCCTACAAGAATGGACTTGATGATGAAGACAGAAAGTTGGGACTACGATCACTTTTCCTTTCTCCTGTCAATGAACCACCTTTGATCAATCTCCTCACACAAGCACTTTCCCTACTGTCCATGTTTTAGGAGGAAAAGATACACAGAACCAGCATTTGATCAACTTCATCTGCCTCTGAGAAGTCACTTTGTCCAATTGGCACCTGAGGGTGGAGGGAGTCACAAGGCCTGATGAACAACTTACTCCATGACTGCTCTGATCCACTGCACCTCTCCTGGGGGCTGAGGTCCTGCTCTGAGGAGCTGTGCAGAGAGTGGTAATGAATTGATTTGGATGATAAGGAACCATGGAGCGTATCTGACACAGGTAGAGAGCAGTTAAAACCTTGAGGTAGTACAATTTTATTTGGCTCCCCTAACATCAGCAGGTCTGATGTGAGCAGGGTGCAGAGCCACTGAATAAGAAAATGCCATCCTGACATCCCTTCTTCGGAGTAAAACTGCCTTTTATCTCACCCAAACAAAAGCATGTGTGGTGTTTTTTACAGTCTCAAAATGAGCGTAATAGCTGCTGGCAACAGATCTACTTTCATCATTATCAAGAGCCCTGTGATTATGTGTGTTATTGGTTCCTGTTGAGATTGTTACAGTGAAAACCATTTGTGGAAAATTAAAATGAATAAAAGCTTAAAAATCCAGTATCATATTTTTCTGTTGTCTCCTAAGGAGTGAAATTAAACTACCTGTGTAGGGGAGAAAGCCAAGAGCTCTTGTCAACAGGAACATCCATTTGCATGGAGTGTTTACATCTAACAAATGTGCTTTATCCTTGATAATTTACCCTGTTTGTGTCCAGGAGAGATCAGCCATTATTTAAGCATGGAATTATTAATAAACACTTCTAGCAAAGAAATTTGTGCTGGATTAAAGGATGTGCCAATGAGGGCAGTGTGCCTGTAGAATGTACTGTCCTTTGGCAGGCTTTGGCACAGATTAGGAAAGTTCCAACTGAAATAGAAAAAAAACCATAGAAGTGTCAGTAGATGGGGATCCTCTGGACCAGCTTTCCTGACTTTGTCCTTAACTAGCGTGAGTTGGCATGGAGATAAGTGAGATGAAGGACCAGCCGCGAAGGCAGCACTAACATTCACTTTTGGACTCTGCAGAAAACACTGCTGGTAACCGTGAGAGCTGCTGTTAGCCGTTGTACTCTGTTTTGACTGGGTGTGAATGCTACTGCAGGCATTTAGACAGAGAAAACTGGTCTATACTGGGTTTTGCACCAGAGCAATTTTTGTATTATTACTGAAAACCAGAAGTCTTGGCCACCACCTGAAGTTTGATGTCCTCTTGCAGGTCACCGCAAATTGATAGAGCAGCTATTAACCCAAATTGCTTCCAAGTGAAACAGGGCAGGCATTAGAAAAAGGGAATGTTAGTTTCATTCACTTGATTGGAAAGTGGGGCACACAGGGATTACAGGTGTTCCCAAAACTGCTCTGGAGGCTGAGATGGTTTCTGATGAGCCTAGAAGATGTATCTGAGGAACACCACGTGGAATTCCCCAGGGAGCTATGATGGTGCTTGTAATGTAGAGACAAAATTTCTGTTTCCTAACAATTGCTACAGAATGTTTTTTTGGCCTTTTTCTCCCTGTTGCTTTTACACAAGAGCTCGCTTCAACTCTAATTTTTCCTTGAATAGATTTTGTGAGGCTGCAGGCTGACCCAAAAGCCCTCAGCAAGCAGAAGAAAAATGCTAGTGCCAACAGCTCAGCGATAGCCCGTGGCAGCTCAGCACTGCACTGAGCAGCCAGAGCATCAGAATGGCTTTTTGGGAGCCCATTGCTGCTCATCTCCACTGCCTAATTGGCAGAGAACTCTGTAATTGCTGTAAGTCAACAACACCAAGAGTTCAACACAGAAATCAAACAGGGGGGCAAATTAGATTACTGTACACAGCAGGTACACGCTTCTAGAAGGAGAGCCAAAGGCTGTGTGTCTCACAGCAAGTGAGCTGTAAAGCAAGTCCCTAAACACACACACGTAGCCTCCACCATGAAGTAGGTTGAGCTCTGTGAAAATACTGATGACCAGGGAGTTTGGCAGGTATTGATCTCATGGCACAGAAAGCGAGTCTTACACAGTTGGGTTAAGAAGTGAGAAGCCTTTGCCTTCTTCTTAAAGAATTTATGGACACACTTGGGCCTGTGAGGCTCCTCCCTGCTCAAAGAGGAATGCATGCCACCAGCTCTGCTCTATTTCCATTCGCAGGGACCAGAAGGTTTTTAACTAACCTCAGCTAAACCTTGAAAAACACCACTCAGTGAAATGCACAAGAAACATCCAAGGTTCATCCCTTTGGATTTACATAACCCATCTAAATGGCCTTCTGCCTAGACTCTCACACATCCCCTCTGCTGCATCATCTTGTCTCCCACTTCTCTGCAGACTCGTGGAAGACCAGCCAAAACATGAGGGCAGAATGATTTCAAAGGACTGGTGCCAGCCTGCCCTATAAATAATGTATATAGATCTTTTGTAGTGGTGAATTTTGCTCCTGAATCATCAGCTGTGTTGTCTTTCCCATTCCTGCTTTCTGCTGTAGCCTTCCTGTACCCCCCCTAGAATTAAAGTTATATAAACAGCAGATTTGAAGTGTGGGTTTTGCTACGGGTTCAGCAACCCACTGTATGGCTCCTTCTGCTCACTGAGTTCAGGGGTGAGCAGAGCTCCTTATCCAGGGCATGGGCAGCTGTGGAGCCGGTGCTCGAAGATGGCAATAGAGAATAATAACAGTGCTGCAGTGCTCGATGAGAAAGGACATTAAATGCAGTTTGTGTAAGCAAACAGGACTGTATCCAAGACAAGCCTTACCCTGACCATCCATTATTCTACTTCAGGGGTGAAAGAAACCCCAAAGGCTTTAAATACTGGTGAGCCAGAAGTAGAAATTCAAAGACCAAATCAAATACTTTCCTATAAGCCAAAACCTAATTACGATCGATTGCTTAGACATAGCATGCTACACCAGTACAGTAGGATGTGAGCAATTGGCTGAGATATGTTTGTGCAGTTCTCTCCCTTAAAATTAATGCAAAAGTTCGAGATTTGTAAATTTAAGGGCTGCTGACCCGTTAATTTGTTTGGTTGGCTCAAAGAGACATAAAGCCTGCTGAAAGTGTCATTCCAGCCAGGAAAAAGATGATCACTTCAGGAGTTCAGATGTGGGGCTGCATATTGCACTTCCACATCTGAAATGTCCCTAGAGTGAAAAGAACAAACAGTCTGAATATAAATAAAGTCTGAATTATGTCTCAGTGCGTTTATAATTGTACCAAGCATGATAATGGTTCTGAAGTGCATGAGACTAAGTGCATGAGACAGCCCTCATGTCTTCTGCGGGAAAACATAAACAGATACTAAAAGTAAAGGAGTTAATAGGATTAAAAATAATTCCCTGCAGGCCTCCACCAGCTGAGGGATATTTATATGAAGATGCTTTCCAGAGCCAGAAGCACAGAGCGATGTACTTACTGTCACTTTCTCCTTTCTATCAGTTTGGTCTTGGCTCTCTAAGGCCAAGCACAGAAAACAGACAATGTACTTGGCTTTCCAAATGTCCAGGGAGGTCACTGTTGTCCAAAGGGATCCACTTTTTTCTCTTCCTACCCCTTGTTCTTCTTGGAGAGGCTGAGCTTGTTGTTGATCACCCTTGCCTCAGAGGAACTAAGATACCGGGATCTGAACTGAGACCTGTAGTTGTGTCTTATGTGTCTGTAAGGGCCCATATTTTTTGGATGCTAGTGTCATAAAAGTAGTTCAATTCTCAGACAGCAATAGATGGAGCAATTCTTAACTGATGTTCATTTTCTGCGATGGTAATAAGCAGTAGGGGAGCACTGTAACAAGCCAACCTACTTGCACATAGATGTTCTCCCTCCCCAACATCAACAGGGGAAACTCCCTCTCTTAAAACTATAGGAGTTGGTCCCTTCTCTTTCTCCAGATGCTGCAAAGCAACAGCTCATGGGTAGAGATGCTCTTGATTGATGAGCTCTTCCTTTTCCTTTTTCCATATTTTGTACAGACAGTGTTGGCTATGGAGGGGGCAGGATGGAGAGTCCAGAATAGTCCTGGCTGGTTGCTGTACCCTGGTGGAAGCCTGATGGATTCTGGGGTGTCCCTCTGCCTCCCCAACTTCCCAGTGCTGGGACCACTGGCAGCATGGGGACAATGCACTGGTGATCTCTGTGTCCTTTCTTTTCCACCTCCACACCCTTGGAATTTCGTATGTTCCAGGCTGGCACTGGTCCCTGAGCAGTGGGTATCCTAGTTTGGCTGAAGCCTCTAAGATACCACAGTTCATATATAAACAATGTAGTTGATTAATCAAGCCCACTTAATGTCTTGAAGGACTAGACTCCACTTGCCCCACTGCTGCCATTTCTGTTCCCCAGCAACAGCACAGGTTCTCAGTAATTTCTATCATTTTCAGTACCTCCTGGTATTTTGCCCCCTGAACACAGAGTTTCCTCCTGTATCCCAGGAGCAGGTGGGCACCTGGGTTATCTGGATGCAGTTGTGTGCAGCACATTCCTCCACCGACTTTTCCATTCCCCTTTAACCACATTGGATCATTAATGAGTCTGTTACTTGGGTCATTAACTATAATTTATGCAGAAGCTCAATAGAACATTTTCAGCTTGAAGAGTCATGTTCCTAGATGAGAATGTAAATTGTTGCTAAAGCTGAAAACATTGACCAAGTTTTCTTTTTCAGGTTCTCAATGCACCTGCCAGTAAGTTGAGCAGACCTTTGGGATTTACCTGCTGCACTTCCACTTGTGTTCTCCAGCTCAGTCCTCACGACCACTGTTAAGACTCTTCTTGGAAAAAAAAAATCAAAACCTAATAAAACCTAATTATTAGAACACTATTTAAGATTAGCTCCCCCTTCTAATGATATAAACCTTCCTTATCACATATAGCTGTGCTTTCCTCAGGCATTTTCTAGCAGATTCTTTCAGCCACAAACGAATAAAGCTCCAAAGCACTGTGACTGAAAGTGTGCCAAGTTTTATTGACAAGGAAGCGTCAAGGCTTTGGAGAACTATGAAACAGAAGCCTACAGAGAGAGAGATACGTCATGTATAAGAAGACATTGTGGAAAATACCCAAAGGGAGAATCTAACCAGCCTTGAACAACTGTGAAAGACTTCCAGCCTCAGTGCTTGTATTTCTGTTGAAATCCAGTGAAGAAAACTGATCAAGAAGCTGAAATCAATAAAAAACAACAATTCACAAGTTTCACACAGTGATGAGCCTCTGTATAAAGTCAGACAACTGGGGAAAGGAAAGAAAGACAGGCAAAATATTTGGTTGCTTATTTTCTGTTAGAAATTAGTAAGAGTGGAGTTTTCAAACTTCCTGAGAGAGAGGCATATTTAACATTGTAAAAACTTGGAGGGAAATGTGGAACAGATGCACAGAAACTAAGTAAGTGTCAGCAAAAGTGAAATTTCAGCCTGGTTGTCTACACATATGTGGTAGGCAAAGAGCCAGCAGGTACCAGGAAGACTTGGAGGTCCAAATGTATTAAAAACATTGACAAAACAAATCATTTCAAAACAAGAAGAAACCAGTCATTGATGGACAACCTAATTTACACATTGTCAGCCTCAAGCCCCTCTCATACAGTTCCAATTTTTCAGTGATCTTACCTGTTCTTTAGGGCAGTCACAAGTATCTGTGCTTTGTCTGGAAGCTCCTAATGTTTCAGGTACCTAATGCCACTAAGGAGCTTATTCCCTTCTAATTGTCTTAAAAGCGTGGTGAAGGTATTGATTCACACCACAGTTTAATCCATCCCAGAAGACCACTCTCAGCATTCCAATACAGAGCCTAAAACAGTGATAGCTTAGTCATGCTTTTCCAGACAATAAAGAAAATAAGTGGTTTAAATTCTAGCAAAGCTGCAAATGCCAGCATTTTAACTTGCAATAATGTAAAGAACACTTGTTTTCCAAGAAAATGTATAGGCTCAACACAACTTAAATCCCACTGTGATCTGCTTGGACTCTTTTCCTTATCCACAATATTTTCAGTGCCCTAGAAGAAGACCCTTATCAGGACACCCTAAGGAATGCCCTTTCCATCTGTGAAATCTGCAGGCTGAGGCAGCTGTTGGCTTGTTCAACCCCACTCTACAACTTTCTCAGTCCCAGTTTCCAGCACTTCATGCCAAGTTTGACATGAGTCACCCTGAAGCCCTGCCCCTTCACACTTCCTTGGACAGTCCTGGTGGATAGATCTGTGATTCTGAGCAAAGCAGCATCTGCTTATCTCTTCATTCATTAAAATTCATCTTTAAGTGCTTCACCTCAAAGTTCTCCAAGCTAGACCTCCAACCCCGATTATCTAAATAGTGTTTTGAAATAATTGTCCCCAAGGAATGGTCTGGAACCTGTTTCCTTCAACCTTTCCTAGCCAAAGCATCACCTTTTCCAGCAGGCCCTGAAGAGGTAGCTACATGGGCCTTTTCATACAAATCCTAAAAGAGTCTCGCTGGGGTTCCCAGCTCACTGCGCAGGAGCTGAGGTACCCTTTGATGTTCTTCTGGTCCTTGTCCTGGTGGACACCCCTTGAAAGAGGATCTACAGGAGCTGCATTCTGGCTTCAGCTGTCATAGCTCTACAGCCCGGCACCACTGTAAAATGAAATGTCCCATGACACTGTCTCTAAGCGGCAAAAAGCTGCTGGAAGCCCTGTTCAAATTGCCTTCCCTGTCCCCGTTAGTAAAGTCCCAAACAATTGTTCAGGAAGTGTGCTTTGCAAAAATAACATTTGGATGGTTTGCACCCTACATTTCCATCTGGAGCGAATCTTTTTCCAGCAGCTCCAAGCACAGAGAGAATACTGTCATGGCTTGAATAATGGCACCACTGAGCAGAGAGCAAAACTCACTAAGCGATGAATCCCAAAGAGTGCTGAGCCTTCAAGGTCCAGTTTTGCAAAGCTGTTAAGCATGGAAGTGTGTTGTTTTAAGCAAGCTGCTGTTGTAGCACCTTGCAAAATTTATTGTTGGTACTCTGACAATACGTATCGATTCCTGGGATGTGCAGAACTGAAACAGTTGTTACAGGAAGTCCATCTAGAGCATTAGATCTGGAGCACTGTGTCTTGGCTCACCCCTCCAGCCAGTTTATCTCTCCAGTCTCTCTACCTCTGTTCAGTGTCCAGTGCACAGCTTTCCTGCCTTGCTTCTCACGTAAAACTTCGTCATCATCATGGCTGGGCTTCGCTAATGAAGATTTGGGAAGGGCTCTACCCACGCTTGCTGCAAGCACGCTGATGGCTGAAGAGGCCGATGCGAGATGGGCAAGTCCGGTTGCAAAAGGCACAGCAGAAAGTCTCCATAGGCAGTGTTGGCGAGGCAGGTTCTTTCTGCGCTGTCTTTTCTCCTCGAGGCTGATTCTGCGTGCATTCTCAAAGGAATCAGCAGCGTTATAGATGGTGTGTCTCCACGCCTCCCAATTGGAGGCCAGAGTGGACCATTGATGGTAGTCAATATGGCCAAGGCTGAGGTATTGTTTGCATGGATTCTAAGATCACGCCTAAGGTCCCTTGAGCTCCACTTCCTCAGGAAGCATTTGAGAAGCCCTCTGTGTGTGCGAACTCAGTATCTGCGTTTGCTTTATGAGGCACAACAAACTGAGCTCGAGTTTACATCAAGATGTAATGAATGATGTGATGTAGAAGCAACCTTTGGTTCACCCACAGTAAATTCATCTGTAGCTGAGCTCTGAGGAAGTCAGTGGAATCCTTTGGCTACAGACTGCAGTAGCACAGGACTCTTCATGTTTTATCTGCTCTTACAACCAAAGGCAACTCATTAAAAGTCTCAGCTGTCTAGAGTTATCAGATTTTCAGACTAAATACAATTTCTGCACTATTTCCTGCTGTAATTTCCAGCTAGCATGACTTAAAGCATGAAGAGTGGCATGAAATTAAGAGAACCAATTTGGATGTATAAATTTCACCCTGTGCTTTTTGTATAAATCCCATGATTTCTTCTTCTGGACCATTGGACATGTCAGTGCAAATAACCTGGCAGTTTCTGTGACTGTCACTGAGGTTTTCACATGGTGGTTCCCATGTCATTTAATCACAGTCATGGTATTGAGGTGATATAGTAGCAAACTACATATTAGATCTGCTCTTTCCTTGCAAACGGAGAAAACAGCAGCATTATGCTGGGATCATCCCAAATCCAACAGCTGGCCTGGCAACATCTGACTTATAATCAAAAACTTTATAATGTAAAATTGCACTTTTTAATGGTAGGGACTTCTAACATAGCCCTTTTGGGAGTGTGTGTGGAGATTTCTCCCATGAGTTGTGATACCCCTTAAGGTCACTCCTCCAGGCCACATGAGAGAGATTTGCCCATGGTTATTGGCATGGGTGAGTAACATCGATCTCTCCTTAACAAGTATTTTGATGCCTTTAATACCATTGCTTCAATATTGCTTCAGAAAATAGTGTACTATACTAGTAGCTATAACTATCTACATTGTATAGTAAATAATTCTGATTAGGGTCTTTTAGTCTAGTGATTATCATTATAATCATCCCCAAAAGAAATCACTTATTATATTCATATAAATAAATTTGATTTGCCATCCTTAATCACACAGGACAAAGTCACACGAAGATTCAATTGCATCTATATAATCCTTTAAACATGGACCAGTCCGGGTTTAAGACTGGACCTAGTCACAGCTAGACTCCTCTCTGAGAAGGAGTTTCGAAAGCAAAGGGTTCCTTTCTGCACCTCATGACTCAACAGGAAGGCTTCTCTAATAAATTTTGTCCTAAGCTTCCATTCTGCTCGCAATGTGCAATTAAAATTTTAAATGGACACTGTGTATATCAGAGCTCAAGTCAAATAGAAAGCAGCTAAATGCATTTTCTCCAAGTTTGTTGTATTTGTCTTCTCAGCCTTTTGCTACTTCAGTGGGGTTTTGTTTGTTTGTTTGTTTCTCAAGTGTTACATGTTTGCACTAGCTATGAGAAAGCTGGCCAAGGTCCAACACTTATTAAATCCATTCAGGGAACTCATTTACATTCAGATCACTTCAACAAATGTTTAAATGAGACTAACTCAAACAACATCACAGTAAAGTGGTTTGTTTCAGTTATGTATGGGAAATAGTTGATTATTTGTGATGAAGAAGGTTTTAAATTTTGCCACTTCTCCTTGGCTTTTGTTGTGGGGTTTTTTGTACAACAATGAAGTATTCTGCAGTCCCTAGAACCTATTCTTCAGAATTATCTCACAAATTCAAACCCACAATTATTCAATGTGTTATTGGACACAGAGTACTCCTCTGTTGCAGGCAATACACAACAGTGTATTTAGATACAGAAGGTCACGTTACAATGGGTCTTGCAAGTCACATCTCACATCTACTCTTTGAACAGAAATTTCTAACCTTCTCCTTTGTCCTCCTTTGTGAATGTTCACAGAATAACCTTGGTATTTCCTTGCTGTTGCACACCTTGGTATTGAAACTTCTTAATGTGGCTGTTCAGGGGAAAGAAATATAAGAAGCACAGTTCAGGAAGATGCATTAGAAATGTGGACCAGAATTTGAAATAAAGTTTTCCAAGTAGGAAAATCAGTGATTTTATAAAGTGACACCAATGTATAACACTTACCTTTTGGTTTCCAGTATCAATTATCCAAATGTTAGCTAAATTAGACAGACACTAATTTTTTGTATCTTTGACACCAGAAGTCATACTAGACTATGGACTATACAGAGATATGATTCTACTCATTACACCTTTAAACAATTGTAACTTGAGGACTTTGCTATTTTCATACTTAAATTACATGTTTGCCTTAATACACCCACAAGTGAGACACAGTGGTGTGCATTCTTCTTATGAACAGAGCATTTCTCCATTGATTAATTTGGAGGACAGAGATGGCAAAGGAAACATGGCCTGTATCTCAAAGCAAAATTGTATCAAGGCTCAAGAATTTCTCCTTTCCAAATTCCTGCTCAGGCTATACTACACTTAACTGCTACTGATGAGCTTTACATGCTTTACATTCTGCTATACATTCAATTCCCACGCACACCTTGAGTAGTGAGATACAGGCACAGTTTTTTAAGCAATTAAAAAGAAAAGGAATTAAACTTCAGGGAAGATGGACTTGTTGTCATTATTTTGTCTGGGGGAAAAAAACAGTGTAGATCCACATTTTTACATCACCTTGTTAATTTATTCATATGGAATAAAATCTAAGAGACTCTGTCCTCTTGAGATGTGTCATTCTGTCCCCATCTATAATGTACAGACCAGTAAAAGTAGGTTAGCGTATCAAAAGTCAGAAAAAACAGATATATTCAGTAATCGGTGCTGCAGGCACCATCTATCTTTAGTACTTTAATGCTTTTAAGATGATGAAATGCCTCCTGCACCACTACAAAGAGGCTAGGCTTCTGTTTGCTATTTCACATGGTCCGTACTTAAACTATGCATAGTATTTAATCTTGAGCTCATGATCATCTAGAGAAGCAAAATTTATAGGATCAGATTTCTTTAGCACTCAGTCCCTTGTCCTGTATTTCTAGGGATAGGGCACAGGGACTTCACTGCCTCCAGGCAAACTTTTTGCAGCAGAGTAAGGGAACTGTAGGAAATCCAAAAGGCACAGAGAGTAAACACAGCACTGTGTTAGTGCAAAGCGGGTCTGGCTACCTCATGTGGTTATCAGTGAGGTGATGAAGATTCCCATATGGGCATACAGAAGCAGAATTTGGGCCACAGTGTCGAGAAAACAGCTCTGATAATGATTTCAGCATGAAGAGAAACATGATACAGAGTCCAAAGAATGCATTCAGACAAGCCAGGCTGAGGAAAAGGTCCGTCATTTACTGGAGACTTCTCTGCAAAGAGCTATTGCATGGAAACATAATGATGGATGTAATGAACTGGAGCTTTAATACTGGACATTTATGAACATCATCAGTGTTAATGCTTTTTTATCTGCTAGGGACAGGGCTGTGTTTACTCACAGACAGAGCAAGTTGGGGTTCCTCAATGTATAAAGCTCCATCATGGATGGCTGCTCTGTGCTGACACCGGTCCTTTTGTTTTTGCTTTTCCTCTCCAACATCTTTGAGCTCAACAGCCAAGTGGAACTACGTGTTTCAGGGATCCAGTTGTCTCCCCTTTGCCACTCAGCGCAGGGATGGAGCAAGTGAGACAGGTTTGAGGCAAGTAGGCTCCTGTGAAGTCTAGTGCATGCTTCAGTCTCCTCAAGAATGATGACAATGATTAAGTGATTTTCTTGATTCAATAGCCACCTTGTGTTTTTCATTTCTCCCCTCTGGAGTTCAGGAAGTTAATAACTTTAGCTTGTTTCTAGCCACATACATGGAAAACATAAACTGGGCACAGAAGCTTGTCCACATTGGGTTAGACCAAAAGCCCTTCCAGTGAGGAATCCTTCTCCAGCAGTCAACAAATCATCATGAGCACATGGGGGAAAATTCCTTCCTTTACCCCCCCATATGGAGACTCTGAGCGCATGTTCCGAACAGAACCCCAAGGACTGTCCAAGGCAGAGTCAGAATCAGACACTGGAAAATCATGGTGAGTTTTCAGAATTTTAGCAGACAGGCTCCACCTGCTTCATCTGTTGCAGTCAGAAATTATTTATTCAAAATGTTTAATGGAGCAAAAATGAAGCTAAATATTTTTACATATATGCATATTATACATACATACATACATATATTTGCAATTGATATTAGTTTTCCATTTCTATTTAATTTTTGCTGCCAAGAATGCTCTTTAAGTGAGAGCTGCCTTCCTCCTTAGCTAGTAAAAGCACCCGCAAATTAGTTTCCCCTTAATTTTCAAATCAGCGAGTACTGGTTTACAAAAGACGCTTCCGGCTCTTCCACATTTCCTCTGGGAATAAGCACGGCACAAAGTCTCCCTGAGACTTTCCATCTTCTGCACAGCTTCATCTGAGGAGCACGGGGATTATTCACAGCCACCACTTCCATTTGCATTTCATTGTATGTCTCTCAAAAGCAGGTTCTTTTGCCCCAGTGCACACAACACCTCTGTGCTTCCCTTTTCAAATCCTGTCTCTGGTACCGCTGTGCTGGCTTTGTGTGCAGCACTGCCCTAACCCAGAGTGATTGCAGTCCCCGCTTGCCACGCACAGCACATCAATCCTTAGGAGGCTGCAGCTCTGGTTTCTCAGTCAGGAGCACTGATCTGCCAGGAACTCACCCAGGCTGCAGAATGCAGGTATCTCTTTTCCCTTCCACATTTGGTCCCCTTTTCTCTCACTCATTGAGTCATGGCCAGGGAAGGACCAAACAGCACATGATTTTAGGCAAGGGGGTCTCTATCTGTCTGCCAAGAGAGGGAAAGGCAAGCTTTCTGCCTTACACTGGTTCCAAAGAGAAAACATCCTTTATGCTTCTCTGCCTCACAAAAGGCACAACATCCTCAGAACCTTTCTGCTTTTAATTTACCTTTGAACTAAATGGGAATTCCTCTTACCTTCCTTCAGGTCAGCAAGTCCTTTCCCTCTTCAGAGTGAGATCTGTCTGCTGGGAGCAAACAGCCAGGATCAGCCCCCTCTGATAGTCCCACTGCTACAGGAGGAGGTCTTATCTCTGGGTACCAGCCTGGTCCAGGTAAAGAAGAGGGCACAGAAACCACCTGGTCACTCCTACAGGAATTATCTACACACCTTGTAACTATTGCTCAGAAAACAGGGAATGTATACTGGATGCTCAGATCGTCCAGGAGTTGCCTACAGACTAGTTCTGGGTACAAAGACATCATCATCATGGCTAGGCTTCGTGAACGAAGATTTGGGAAGGGCTCTACCCACGCTTGCTGCAAGCGTGCTGATGGCTAAAGAGACCAATGCAAGATAGGCAAGTCCAGTTGCAAAAGGCACAGCAGAAAGTCTCCACAGGCGGTGTTGGCGAGGCAGGTTCTTTCTGCGCTGTCTTTTCTCCTCCAGACTGATTCTGCGTGCATTCTCAAAGGAATCAGCAGCGTTATGGATGGTGTGTCTCCATGCGTCCCGATTGGAGGCCAGAGGGGACCATTGATGGTAGTCAATATGGCCAAGGCTGAGGTATTGTTTCAGAGCGTCCTTGTATCTCCTCTTTGGGGCTCCTCTCTTGCAGCAGCCAGTGGCAAGTTCACCACAGAGCATGATCTTCGGGAGGCAGTGATCCTCCATCCTGGAGACGTGCCCTGCCCAGCACAGCTGCGTTCTCAGCAGCATGGCCTCAATGCTGGTGACTGCTGCCTGTTCAAGGACAGACACATTGGTCACGTAATCAGACCAGTGGATGTTTAGGATAGTGCGGGGGCAGCGCTGATGGAAGAGTTTGAGGAGATGCAGGTGGTGGCAGTAGATGACCCACGATTCAGACCCATATAAAAGAGTGGACAGCACAATGGCTTTATAGACACTAATCTTGGTACTTTTCTTCAGGTGTTTATTGTGCCAGACTCTTTTATGGAGCTTTCCAAAAGCACTGTATGCCTTTGCTAACCTGTTGTCTATCTCTTTGTCAATCTTACCATCTGAGGAAATGAGGCTTCCCAGATAGGTGAACTGCTGGATTGACTTGAGCTCTGATTCACCTATGGTGATGTGAGGATGATGGAAAACAGCCTGAAGACAACCTGGATGCATCCTCAATCCACAAAGACATTAGTAGCTTTTAAAGATGAGATTTCCACCTGGAAAGGGTATTCCATGGGACTTCCAGAGTATTCCACACCGTCCATTCACTAACCAGATTCAGCTAGCAATAATATTACTGTGCTTTGATGTTACCTATCAGGATTCTTCATTACAAGATAAACTGTGTCCCCATTTTTCAGAATGAAATCCAGATGTGTCTTCAGAGAGTTGTCCTGAGACTCAGCTTCACATTACAAACTTAGAATACACACAGAATTACACGCAGAGAAGGTACTGGCTCAGGTATGAGAAGCTCTAGAGAGGTGGGAATCGTTCCCAGGATTTCTCCATCACTTTGCCCACCCAGGGATAGCACCATGCTGAAATGGTTATAATGATTATACCATTTCACTTGCAGGAAGGACTTGGCTGTGCATTTTATAGGCTACCACCTGCACTCCACCTTGTGTACAAACGCCACGTGCCCAGGGCTATCAGCAGCATTGCACCAGAAGAAAAGGATTCAAAAGGTCACAAGAACTGCCTTGGCTCAGCAGCAAAACACTGATGGAAGTGTTGTGAGGAAAAACAGAATTTCTGCTTTAAGGCCTCCTGCAATTAAATCCTTTTGCAAAATACACAGTTTCTTCTAGTGGAGATCCAAGGGGGTTCTGAATTTAAATTAACTTCATGAGCAACAACAAATTAAAAATATCTAGCTCCATTTTTTTCTTCATGCTATCCAGAAATTACAAGAAGCCTTATCACGATTATCAAGTACAGAGTATGGGGTCTTAAAAAAGCTCAGAAAAATCATTGCAATACTTTTAATTTCAAATAAGACAAGTTTGATTTCATACTTTGGAAAATACATTAACAAATTTAGCCCAAATACAAGATCTCTTTATTTTTGTATTGCAAATAGCATTTTTTCTTTGTGGATTTTCCACCAAATTAAAGACTAGATATTTACTATTGCATAAGCACTATCATTTTTTCAAATCAGTAACAAAGCACACCAAATATATTATAATGCCTTTTGCCCTTTTATTGTATTATAGACAGAGGAATACATACAGAATAATCACTGCAATCACAACCATAAAGTTGCAGTGTCACCCTGATCCCTATGGAAGTCGGAGAATATCCACTTGTCGTTCATTCCACCTTTTTATTGTAACAAGCTGTGTATACCAAAACTCAACTGTGAACAAGGCAACTAAATAAAAACACAGACAAAAGACCCCAGTGCTTGTTAATAGGATTTTGCAATATTCTTTAGGGTCCCAGCAGAATAAACATGCAAAATAGCAATACCAACCCATAGACATGCTGCCCAACCCCCAAAAAAGGCGAGCTGTGCTGGAAAATTCTCAGGTTCAGCGCTGGAACTCCATCTCCTGCAAAAAGCCAACTCAAAAGCCATACATTACTTTGATTCAAATCTAAGAGGGAGTAAAGTTGGTATTTTGTGGAAAAAATTGTTAATCCAATTGTTTTATTTGTACAATAAAATATGGTCTGTGTTAAGAATCTCCACTGTTTCCCATCAGTCAGTGACTGGTGCCACAGAGGAGTGTGATGCCACCAGAGGCGATGTGTTCCTGTGTCATGCTGCTTCTCTGGTAAACAAACAGGTCCTGATGACCTACAAAAGGTTTTGCTGGAATACTGCAAAGGACAGAGCAAATTTCCTACGTGCAATGGAGGGGCAAGGAAGCTGAGACCCACATGCCTTTCAAAGAACTTCGGCAAAATATGGGGTAATACACTCCTTTGTGCTACTGAGTATGACTGCACACAAAATAGTAAGTTGCCAGTGGGTCACAGTTCCCTATTTCCCTGTGCCTAATGTTGCAGACAAAATGGGAGAGAAGCTGTTTGGAAACACACAGATAGCCTCCATCCTAACACTGAGCAGGCTGACAGCAAAAAATCAAAAATATCTGCCACTTACAGGAAGACACACATACTAATAAGAATGAGCAAAATTACTTTGAAAACCACTGTTGTTGATACCAATATTCTTGTTCATATAAAAGTTTCAAGCTTTGTATGGTCAAGCTGATACACAAACCTTTACTTGGGAGATGTTACGTTAAGCCCTATTATTATCAACAAGAACCTTCCACTTCAGCCATTTCCTACTGTCCTCCACATAACGAAGGAAAAAAGGAAAACAATAAGAACAGATTTGCTGTTCTTTTTTACAGTAATCTTGTCACCTACTACTACTACACTGCTCAAATTACCTTGTTCTCTCTTGTCTCACGCTGACTCTAGCAGGAATATTAATAGCATCAGCACTGTAACCCACCATGATGGAGTGCAGAGTCCATGCAAGAGCTGCGGAGCATTTTGGTGGAATTTAAGTATTTCCCAAAATACAGTTTGGAAGAGACTCCTGGGCAGGCAGGCGTTGTGTGGGCTCTCTGCCAAAACTCTCTGCAGAGGCCAGTTTGAGTGGTTCAATCCAGCCTGTGATTTGCTTAATGAAAGACACTTCTCCAGAAGATTTTGGCAGACATAACCAGTTCAATTGCCAGGCAGTATTCATGTGATTACAAATGTTACTGATCACATTAGATACTTAATAAATCTCACCAAAAAGATCACAGCTACTGTGTGGCTCTGAAGAAATTAAAATCGTGAGACAGATTACTCTGTTTGCCATGCACTGGATTATTGATACAATTGGGAACAAATCCCTTCCTTGCACTGCCAAGCAGTCAGTGACAACTATTAATTTCTATATAAAGCCAAGCCTGGCTGTATGTAAATGTTTATTTTTACATGATGCTATGCATCATGGCAAAGTAGCTTCCTTTTCATGTTAATCTTCCATAAATACATTAAAGAACTCAGCTTTCACAGGTCTATGAAATTCACATCAGCCAAGGAGTTGACCTGAGAGTTCAAGGAAAATTTTTGGCTTGAAATAACGAAAAAGTGGGATGCTATCCTTGCATAAAACCCATGAGTGAGGCTTTGGTGCTGTCTCTTCTGTTGACATTTCAGCAGATGCAATAACACATACAGTCATGATAAACCACATCAAAGCAAAAATTGTTTAACTGAGCTATACCTGTTTGGATAAAAATGCTTTTCCTTACGGTGGGGCACAACTTGCCCTCTGTATCTTCCTGTAATTTATTGAACAGCATTTTAAAAATGAGTAAATGTCCATTGGCCAAATCCCAGTGCTCATTTCAGTGTATTGCATGAAAGCAATCACACAGGCCTCTCTTTTCTGCTCTCAGGAGGAGAGTTTCTGTCTGAAAAAAAAAAACAAACCAACGATAAAATCAAAGAACAGAATATATCACTTTAAAATAGTATATAATTGATGAGATCTGATCCCTCTGCACAGCTGTAGCCAAGGTGCTTTGCTGAGTGAAAAATCATAGTTATTAGTGCTGTTTTTCATCCAGAAAAAGTGATGAAATAAGTATATTCAGAAATGAGATGCATGGAGAGTATTTTTATAGTTTGAACATTTTCATTTTCACAGTTAACTTCTAGGGAGGAGGCTGTCAAAATTATTAAAGTGTCCCTTATAAATGCTGAGAAAAATTCCACTTTCAACTGCGCTGCTCCTAATTCCTTCATGGTGATTGATGGCTTCCTGTTGATGATGCCTTCAGTACTGTGTAATTTAATTGCACCAGATAGCACGTGCTGAGGAGCCAGTTGTGCTCTCAGTTACACCACTGTTTTTCTAGAGTAACTCTGAGTTCAATCCAGCTGTCAGTCTAACCTTGTTGTCTGAAACCCATAATCTTTCAGGGCAGATTTAGGCTTGAGTGTGTGGTTCCTTTTTTTAACCTGAGTTAATTTACTGACAATTGCCTTATTACTAACTCCACGTGGAGCCATACCTCCAGAACTCCATCAAAAGCCTAAAAGCCATTCTCTAGGCATATAATTTGCAGTTGTTTTCTGGAGCACCTTGGTGAAAAAGCATCTCCAAGCTTTTTTCTCTGAATCTAGGGGGAAAAAAATAATTTCAGATCTTCAAAGATATTTAAGTATCATTTACTTAATTGTGATCAAATAAATATTTTGTGGGTCCTAATTTCACTTTTTTAAGAAACAAAGGCTGAATTTCTGAAATGACACTCTTGCTTCAGAAGTTGAGTTTTCTGTGAGACTCAAAATTGTTGGTGCGAGCAACTCACATGAGCAAGCACAATTGTGACTGAAAAGAACCTTCTTCCTGAGCATGTCTTGTGGTTTTCACCCTGTGGTCTGTGGTCCCTTAAGCAGTTTGCAGACTGACTTTGAAGAGTTTCTTGAGGGGGGGAAAAAAATTTAGTGGGCTTGAATTCACTGTAAATGGGTTTCCCATCTGCACTGCAAAAACCCATTAGAAGTTGAAAACCACTTGTGAACAAATTATCTCAAAGCTCTTGAAACAACAAGGTTTTCAGCCTGCTGGTGTTCCTCTGACCTGATACCTCCCAACAAATTAGACACAGTGAAGGGCTAATTAACAAAGACAGTTTCCAAAGGAGTATCTGGGCACTCCTACATGGGTTCTGCTCTGCCAAGCTCTGCCTCGCCTAGCCAGCAGTACCTCTGTTCCCCAGCAGTGTCTGCTCTCTAATACTCATTTCTTGTTCTCAGAATTCAAGCTTGTGCAGGGAGAGGTTGTTTCAGAACTGCTTCCCCTCTCCTCCACAGCCCTCTATCAACTCAAACTTTTGAAATCCACCTTTGTGTTAAAGAGGTCTTGTTCACATTCCTTGTCTGCTTTCACTTATCGGCTTAGTGCCATGGCAGGCATTATTAAACACTGCTCCCTGCTCGTACTGTGGAATCTTGGATGAGTGAATGCTCTCATTGTTGGGAGCCCAGGAGAAATCACAGAATCATCTTAACATCAAACAGGCTTATTGGATTTCACAGTAATGCCAACAAGCTGTCACTGCTACCACAAATGCTGCCTGGGAGTCACTCAGGACTATTTACAGGCAGGAAGAGCAGCTCTGAAAGCACACCGTTGTAAACTGAAAGACTGTAAAAGAGAAGCATCAATTACAAAAATTAATTGTGGCCTTGATGGCATCACCTTAGGAAGTCCCTGTTGCAAAAGAGCAGTCCTGCATGGGGCTGGCCCTTGTAACAACAATTTCCAAGACTCGGGAGTCATTGAATAAGTCCTTTGTGTGTAAAACTTGAGAAATTATAGTTGGTCATCACAGGCCAAGCATCGGCAGTGAAGCAAGGATATGGAGGGTCTACCTTCCAGAAAGGTGCCATCTGAAGGGTCTTGGCTGCTGTACTTCAGTTTAGTATCTCTGCATTGTTCAATAATTTGTATTTTACTAAAGCAACTCTTCCAGAAAGCCCTCTGGAATTTCAGTCCAAAGACTGGGAAAGTTGTACAGTAATACACCCTCTCTTTACTAGTAGTACTAAACTCTGACAGTTTACAAAGGGTGGGTGATATTACAAACTACTGCTTACGTTTGTTTTAGTGATGCACTGTTCCTGTGTCCCTTGTTCTGTAATACTGGGAGCTGCTTGAATCAGTGCCTTGGCATGTCAGGCCTGTCCAGGTCCTCACAGAAACAGAAACTTATCTTGTGGTGCTCTGGGACCAGCTTCTCCCTCTATATTCTGTCTCACTTCTTACAAGACAGTGCTACTCTCTGATGGACTGTATTCTTACTCCACTCTCCAGCTAGAATAGACATCACAGATACATCTGAACATCTCCGTAAGGGGGATTAAAGAATTGTGCTGCCTCTGTTGAATTAAATGAAAATCTTTTACTTCCCATGTAAAGCCTGTTGACCCTGTAAAAACCAGCACAGCTGCAACTGCATCTGGTCCTGACATGTCATGTTGTAGGTACAAGACATTCCAGCTGAACCTAATCCAAACAGGTGGAACCCTGCTATGCACCAGAACAGCTGCTGGAGGTAAAGCCGCTCTACTGACACTTTACCACTTTAGAGTTATTTATTATTACACTAGTGCATGAGAAACTTTAGGAATGTAACCCACACTCTGCCCTAATCAGTTTGCTATTGATAGCTCAAAAAAGCTGAAGTCACTCCAACGTTATTGTGTAAGCCCCAACATGATTGCCCAAGGTCACGAGAAACCAAAGGCAAAGCAACATAATTGCCCTTGTGTATTACGGTTTGAGACATGTAATTGATTTACATCACTTTGGTTGGCTCTGCTGTGAGTGACAATTTAAGCTGAGTGTGATTTTAGAGGAGCAGGGAGCACTTCTCAGCTGTCCACAGAGACGGCCCTGCCCAAAGGCACTGGGTGAGCTCCTAAAGGAACGGGGAGATCTGGCGGTGCACTGGCGTCGCTCACCACAAGTTGCCTTGTGGTCATGGAGCTGTTAGGGCAGGAGAGATAGGACAAGACATGCACGGAAGGACAGCATTAGAAGGGAGAGACCTGCCCCTTGCAAACTTCAGATAGCACGGGAGCCACTGTGGTAAGTCCTACCCCTGTCAATTTGTGTGTATTTATGAAGCCACATACATATGAATTGCTAAAATCAGGGCATTTTACCCTCATTTTTGTTCACTGAGACCTGCAGCACAAGACTGGCATGTGAAGTGGCAAAATGCCCTCCCTGTGTGCTCTGACAAATACCCGAGCAAATATGTTTCATTGTTTTTCATGGAGTATCGATCCATGAACAAGGAGTACATGTGCTTCCCTCTCCTCTGCCAGCCCTGCCTGCCACCTTCTCACTCTCTGTTCCCTCTCTGCTCCTGCCCAGTGAATAGTCAGTCCACAGCTCAGAAGCAGTGCTGTGAGGCAAAGAGTAAATCATCTTCCTTGTTCTGCTCTCCTCTGTACATCTTCTTTCCTTCTCTATGTGGTGCAGGGACTGCCTGAGGTAATTCTTTAGCCGGTTATGCAAGAAGTCAGACTAGATCATTGTTAGTGAACCTCTGCAGACTGTGAAAAATAATCTGTGCTTGGTATAAACCTATTTGCTGAGATGGGAGTGAGTCAGCAGAGATGTCGTGTCTGCTGCACACAGACAGGCAAACCTGCCCGCTGGGAGATAAAGGCTAAGTGAAAGCATTTCTACAGAAACACATACCCGTGTGTCTAGGTTATACGCCGTCTTCTTCAGGTCCTGCAACGCCCTCTGCATGAA
The DNA here is from genome assembly GCA_013396735.1 of Grallaria varia. Classification (NCBI taxonomy): domain Eukaryota; kingdom Metazoa; phylum Chordata; class Aves; order Passeriformes; family Formicariidae; genus Grallaria; species Grallaria varia. Next base: position 140,038 of record VWZG01005804.1, on the reverse strand, counting down.
CTCGAATGCATGGCAATCAACACAGGGACGGCCTGGGAAAGGAGACAGAAGAAGACATCACTGCCACAGCATGAAATTTGGATTGTAGCAGCACAGAGGTGAATTGTAATACCAGGAGAAACCCCATTTTACCAGGCACCCAAACCTGCGTGTGCCCAAAGTTAAGGCTGCCTCCGGACAGGGCTGGATCTCTCCTTGTGAAAAGGTGAGAGGATCAGCAAAAACCACAAAGGGTTCTTTGTTGTGTGTGCTTTTCTGAACACAGCCCACACTTGACTCTGCCTGCTGCTTCAGTCCCCAGCCGCTCCCCTTAAAACTGAAATCCTTAACCCTCCTCAGACATGGGTTAATTCTCATCTGGTACACTGAAAATAGCAGTTTGCAGTGATTCAGGAAGCAGACAGCAGGTCTGTTTTTACAGGAGTTCATACAGACCAGCTTGGCAAGGGACAGTGCCAGATCTGTATTTGCTTCCTTTCACCTGCTGCTGTATTTTTTCTCTGCCAGGAATGCAAAGCACCCCACTGGCTCTGCAGCTGGTGCCAGTGTGTGTGTGCACAGAGGGGCAGGGCAGAGAAAAGGCAGAGAAGAGGAGGATGAGGAGAGAACTTGAAAACTAAAATGGTTCACTTCTGAACGTGGGCATTTTCTGCCCTGCCAGGATTCACCCTGCACTGACCTCTGATTGTTCGGTCACAGAGTTAATGAAGCGTGGGTTTTCAGAAGAACCAATTGCAGATACTGGAGGAGGTGCAGGGGGAATGGGAAAAGAGGACATTTTACACTGATCATGGAGCCCCTGTGTTGGGGGGAGTGCCGAAATCCTTGTCCACATGCAGCCACAAAGCAAAGAGGGTGCAAAGCTGCAGCTGAGATAGCCGGGCAGCTGCTCGGAGCCAGGGACCTGCCGTGCAGCACTGCAGCACCCCATCTGTGCCTGGCACCCTGCTGCCAACACCGACTTCTGCGTGGTACCTCATGGAAGGGAGCAGCCAGAGTGCTTCTTAGTCCTCAGTAAGCCTCTTGGTCTATTCAGGAGGTGTTTCTCTCCATCTCCTCTCCATGCAGCTGACATCAAGACCTCAGAAACAAGCTAGGGATATAATTCCAGGGGTGTGTGGAGATGCAAAGTGCCCACCTCTAAGAACAGCATCACTCGAAAAGATTCTCTTCAGGCTTGAGAGGAGTAGAGACAAGATGGTTTTGAGCACATTTTAAAGGCACTCAACCCCCTCCTGTTTTCAGGATTTCAGTAATTGAATTGTTTTCACTTCAGATCATGGAGCAGAGCCCTTAGAAACAATCTGCTGTCAGCAAATCCAAAATTTGCTTGAGGTCATGACCTGCTCCCTCCCCTCTCTGTGGTCTTCTCAGAACTGCCCTGCCCTGGCTCCACCTCGGGCACACCCTGAAGTGCTTGTCCCTAAAATGTTCTCAAAATCAGGACCTGACAGAGAAAAAACAAACCTCAGGTCATAAGTTAATGTCTTCTGCTTCTGTAGTGTGGAGAAAGCATTTTTGAGAAGAGCCATGAGGTCCATGAAGTCCATAGAAGCAGCACCACTGGCAGAGGAGAGGACAGCTGTACCTGGGAGTGGGTGACAGGCAGCTGGGAAGGTGGGTGGCCATAAACTCTTCCACTGGTGAGCCCTGTAGACTTGGGGACTGAACTAGGATGGTGCTGATCTCTCCATCAGGCAGCTTGCACTAGCACAGAGCAACTTAAATGCAGTTCCCCAGATCAAACATGGTCCATATGCCACTACCTGGAAATCCTACAGCTAGAGTCAGACTTTCACCAGCAGAGCTGCCAAGTCCTGACTCTAAAAGTCCTGACTCTAACTGACTTGAAGCTTTTATACTATTCTATGAGCCAGATGCTCTCAGTATCCTATAGCAAATACTTAAGGAAGATAGAATAATAAGTGTCTAGCAATGTTCTTCTAGCCTACCAAGAGGTTGGAGGATTTCCTGTGCCTGGCTGGTGTTTCTACACGTGATAAAACTTCCATGAGTTTTTCTCACATAAATTTGCATTGTTGCTTCCTGAAACCACGAAAACTTTTGTCACCTCCAGCATCCTGTGGCAATGAGTTCCACAGCTCAGCTATTCAGTGAACAAAATACCCTTCCCATCTGCTCTGAAGTTGACATCTGCTGATTTCATTTCCTGCCCCTAATTTTTGCAGTGGAAGAGACAGTTATTAAATACTCACCAACTTTGTCCCACTTATGACTTTGTTGCTCTCCATCGCTCCCTACCTCAGTCTGTTTTCCAGACTGAAGTGCTGGGCTGCTAAGCTGGCCTATCTTGCAATGCCCACAGTATTTTCAGCAAGGCACCCATGGACATTTTCCCAACATAAATATATCTAAGCATCTGTTTTCACAAACAAATCTAAAGAGGTGCTGTTGCCAACAGGAGCAATCCCACCCTGCTTTCCATCCTTGGCTATGTGTTGCCACAGTTCCACTTGCTCACAGCAGGAGTGATAATGCAGCTCATCAGTCAGCTGGATTGCTGATTTTTTTCCTCCAGATCAGGTCCTGAATGTTCAGGTTCTGTGGCCATGACAAGAAACAGTGCAAGGAGAGGCAGCCAGGTTATGGGGAGGAGAAGGGCAGAGGCAGCACAGGCTGACATCACATTAAAGCAATCGTGAAACCAAACCTTAAGTCACATCATAGCAAAGTACAGCAAAGTGCTATTAATTCCTTGCTGACAGCTGGGAACAGACTATCATTCATAGGGAGACTTGACAGGTTTGTGGATTAACATAATGAGAATTATCAAGGGTCAGCTATAATTCTTTAAATGGGTCCTGTCAGCACGAAGACTGTATGTGTCTTTGTGTGTTTGGGGAGAAGTGGGGAGGGGAGCTTAAAATATGTTTCCTTGGCTTCTTCTTGGTGAAAAACTGGAACTGAAAGCACTGTGTAAGCCTAATTTATTTTCCCTTGCATGTACATGGCATTTACTCTTTGTATCTTGGCTAATGGAAACAGACTGACCAGCTTTTGGTCTTCAAATTCCATATTTTAGCTTTCACAGTGGGTGACCTGGGCTATAAATGCAATAGGAAGTTGGAGACGTTACTTTTTTTTTTTTTTTTAGAGGATTGAATTGAACTTTAAGGGAAATAATTTGCAAGTATTAGTAACATCACTTCATACTTGAACAGTTTTCTGCATATGCAAAGTGCTATGTATAAAGTAAGGTAATGCTAATTAGAATTATTCATAAAAAGCTGTGCCTGGCTCTGTGGCTGGCAGACAGTACGCCAAGCAGAGAGCAGGGGATGGCACCCCGAGGGAGATCTCAGTGCCACACACAGGACAGGATCTCTCTGCAATGCTAAAAAGAATTCTGACTCACTCTCATGCTTCTCCTGTGACTCCTGCACCTCCCACATTTGCACTGGAGCATTGCTGTCCCTCTCCTGCTCGTGGTGCTGCAGGAGGGACACATTCCTCCCACCAAGTGGGACAGAGACTGTGTGGTCCATGCAGGATTATTCCTGCCAAAGGCATGTTCTTAGTCCAATGTCACACACCTGGGAACAGAAAAAGCATAGAGCACCACACTGCTCTGCCCTGCAGAAGGACACTTAGTATGGTCCATGTACACCATAAATCCCTGTTAAAAACATGTACTAGAGCCCCTTTCCCCAGCTGGGTCTTTCAGGGTCCCACAGGCACCAGTTTACATGGGCTGAAGTGTCAGCAATAGGGAAGGTGGGTGCAGGTGCAGCAGAGGCAGTGCCCTCAAAAGGGTCAGTGCTCAGGAGGACCAACTCCTTCATGAGAAGTAGCCACTGGAGCTGACATCAAGCAGGGAAAGATCCAGAAGTGTCTGTGTCAGATCACATCACAGGTCTGCCTGGCCCGGTGTCCAGTCTCCCCCAATCTACATCCCTTATAGTACACTAAATGTGAATAGGAGCATTCCCATGCTTTGAGAGCAGCTGGCATGGGACAGCTCACCTCTGAGTAAACTCTGACTTCTACATAGACAATTGGCCTCCTGTCATGGGCACAAGTCTGGCAGGGTCCATCCTAGCAGGTTGCTGGTGCAGTCATGTCCCCATGACATCCATGGGCACTGGTCATGTATGTGGCCTTTGTGGCCAGAAATGGGTGCCCATGAAAGAGCATAAGAACAGGGCAAGCCTGCACAGATGTGTTCCCAAATTCCAGGTCTCAGGAATATGCTAGGGCAGTTTCTGAACCAGAAGAACTGTAGCTGAATCAAACAACCCTTTCTAAGATTTATTTTTTCCTTGAATTTAACCAATCAGTTCTGCAATCTCACACAACCGTTTAGCATCTACAGTGTCCTAAGGGGAGAGTTCCACAGGTTAGATATGGGGAAGAACCCTGACAGGCAAAGGAAAGCACCTGGAGCACTTTGCAGCTCTGCAGCACTCTCTCAACAAGTGTCTGATTACGAGCATCAGGAGCTTTAAAACCCTGTCCCTGCAGCAGCCCAAAACAATTTGCAATTCACGATCAGCTGAGAGTCTTCCTCCTGGCCTGGCCTCAAACATAAAAACTGTTATGCTTTCATAGCAATGCTAAGTCTCTACTACTCAGGTCAGGGCAGGATGTCTCTGCAGAAACACTGGTCACATAAACACTCTGCCCTTCATTCCTCACTCTCACATGCAGGTGTAAGGCAAGACAAGACAAGCAATCTTCCTCAAAGGCTGTTCAAGGAGCTCCATAGCCTGCCTAGAGGGTGGTAAAAAGACAACCTCTTGATACTATAAGAAAGATGTGGACAGACCTTTTTGCAGGGCCTTGTGATAGGACAATGGGTAATGGTTTTAAACTAAAGAAGGGTCAAGTTAAATCAGTTATGAGGAAGAAGTTTTTTATTATGAGAGTGGTGAGGCACTGGCACAGGTTGCCCAGAGAGGTGGTAGATGCCCCATCCCAGGAATCATTCAAGTCTAGGTTGAACAGGATCTAGTTGAAGGTGTCCCTGCCCATGGCAGAGGGCTAGGACCAGATGGCCTTTAAAGGTCCCCTCCCACTCAAACCATTCTATAATTCTATGATTCTATGAGATTTGGGTCAGAAACTCTGACCAGGAGTGTTGTTCAACAGATAAAATGGGACTTCTCACTGCACAAGCAGAACAAGGAACCACTATGCACTTTTTCACAAATGCATTGACTATCCTCTGCTAACACAAACATACAAAGAGTACATACAATTTATTTTTCAAGAATAATTTTCTCTTTGAGGAGATATAATGGACTACTCATCACTGAACTTGTAAAAATTAATGACTACCTAAAAACAGACACACAAAATAAAGATGAAGTCTGCTCTAGAACAGACCAAAAATTGCTACTAATAAAAAAAGAGAAGAGAGTGGAAAAAGAAGAGAATTCAACATATAAGTACTGTGGATCACAAATACACACAGGTGTATCTGAAAACTAGTAACTGAATTAATGGAGAATAAAGTGAAGTGACTAAATCAGGTCTTGTATTAAATATTTGGTAGTCACGTAAAAAGATAGCTGTGATATAATGTAAGCATGACTAAGAACTAGAGATTAGTTTGTACACAACTACTTTCCTGTGCTTTTTTTTCCCCAGAGGATATTTTAAGTTTCTAATGAGTGTCTAATTCCCACTTGCTGTCACTAAAACACCCTGAGAACATCAACTCCATCCCCTTATAACTCTGAACTATTGACTCATTTTGGAGCTGATAGAGTTTAACTAGAGACTTACTGAGAATTACAGAGGAAGCTAAAATGATCCAAATTCAAGAGCTCCCAGCTCCATGGTGTGCTCAAGCCAGTCTGTCATATTTATTTACTTTTTAGGTTTGTGGAGCTCAGAAGAAATCTACATATGTTTTACAAATGCACTGTTGGGGTCAAGGTCCCCTGTGTTGATGTGTAGTAGTTACAAGCAAGTTGACCTATTGTTCCAACCAAACACTAACATAAGCAAAATGCAATGCCCTAGCAGAAATAAACACAAATTTTCTTCTGACAGTATCCAGACTAGCAAGGATGTCATATGTATTGTGGCAAACCTAGAAACGGAACTCTCTAAGAAGCAGATCTAAAAGAACTACAAGCAGAGATCTAACACAAGTTCCAATGAAAATTATAGTATTCAGTTAGCATTTTTTCCTAAATAACTACTAATCCTTTGCTTGCTTGCTGTTCCTATAAGCATTGTTTTCATGTGCTTTTCTGACATGGCACAAACTCATCCTTACTCCCTCGTTAATGAGGAAACGCAAAGTTCCCCTGGAGCTCAGTGTCTGTGTGGCTGCTGAGGGTGAAGTGGAGGAAGGAAAGCAGGATGGGGTGCAGCGGGAGGGCAGGAGTGGGCACGGCGGGTACCTACTTTCTGCAGGAATGACACTCCCAGAGTCCTGGCCGGCCCCCACAAGCCTCACGCTCAGCAGGCCCACCACCGAGAGGGACAGGACCGCTACACGCATCACACTCCAGACAGACCGCAACGCCATTGCTCCCATCAATAATTCAGGCTGTCTTCCCTGCCTGGAACAAGGAGGAACAGTGAAAATCAGCAGTTTGCTCCCAGCACGCTCCTCACAAAGCAGTGGATGAGACATGACAAGCATGCACATGGGAACCCACACACACACATACACATATCCCCGCAGGGACACTGCTTGCGACGCACCCGAAGGACCAGTTTGCCCAGTACCTGATGGTTCCCTTCGCCCGTGTGCCAGACCCTTGGAGCAGCTGTAGCGGGCAGGCGAGGCTCCAGCAGCCACTCTGAGCATGCGTCCCCTCAGCATCCCCCCTTCCCTGATTGGGGTCATTGCCATGGAGATTTGCTATAGCAACACTGAAAAATTGGATCTGCCAAGTGGAGAAGAAGATTTAAAGGGGCCACAATGTGATGGATGGTGACTGCTGTATTCCTCCTCTGCCTCTGCTCCTTGAAGGCCATGCCCTCTCCTTGGCAAAAACTGGCTGCTGCCACCCACATGAGAGGGTCTCGAGGAATTTTTGTCTTTGTTGCTTTTATTCCCAAAGGGACTGTGCTGAAATATGCAGCTCTTGCATTAGCTGTAACTCACTTAAAGAGAGATTTCATTCTGGGAGGTTTCAAATGAGATGAAAACTCAGAAGTTTGCTTGGAAAAATGAAGTTGTAGGGCCTGCTGATGGTGCTCTGCACCATAGGGAAGAATCCACTGTAGGCTTTAATGCTGAAAATGAATCCTTGTGGACAACAGCACCCCTGGCACATGGACTGATCATGGCTATGGATCCTGCACAGCATCCCACTAGGTAACCATGATAACAGCCCAGCCAAAACCTATGCACTGCAAAAATTTAGGAAACCTTGCTTCAGACTCAGGCCTTGATCTGGGATTATGCTAATAGGCTGTGTCCTGATGAATCTTAAGCATGAGCCTCCCTGCATAGGGGATCTGTGTAAGAACCTGGCTGAAAGCAAGTGTTCAGAAATAGGAGGTGTTACCTTTCAGAAAAGAGATGCTCTCATACCTACCTGCTTGCCCAGAGTGTGGTTAAAGACTCATCTTGCAACATATCTGTTCAATTTGTGGCCTTGTCCTTCTCTCACAGGAGGACACTCCATCTCCTCTCACCAGGGAGCAGGGTCCAGCCTTCCTGGTCTGTACAGGATAACCAGCCTGCCAGGCTGTGGAGGTATCAGTCTTCAGACTGAGACACAGTTTACCCCTGGCTTTCTTCAGCCCTAGGGACTGTCAGCACCATTGCACGCTGCTTCTATTTTACTTGTTCCTGTGCCTTCTTCAGAATGATTGCTTGGTCTTTTCAATAGGTAGGTAGAAAATGCAGAACAACCCACAGTGAGGTAAGGAAAGCAATTGGGCTTTTCAGGGAGGAAGGGCAACCACAGAAGTGTGCAGAGATGTCATCCATCTTAAACAACTGCAGAGACTATAAAAGGGGATCAGAGGGGAGAACTTGGGAAAATTTGGGATAAAGAGAAGATGAAGGTGCTGAAATAAGTCCTTCCCAAGATGACAAGACTACAACTGGTCTGGTGATACCTTGTCATTAGGGTCTATATATCCCAGCAACATTTTGCATAATTGTAACATGCATCCAACAGAATTCCTCCATGAGAGGATGGACTGTGTTTGTCTTGGTTTCTAATTGCTGAACAGCCCACTGTCCAGAGTTAACCCTGTAACAGCACCACAGAAGGAGTCCTTGCTGAGTGGGACAGCTGCCATCCAGACGGTACAGCACCACTGAACCTGTTCCCACCTGTGACAATGAGGCGGATCTGCAGTAGGACATTCTGTATCCACCACCTAATGAGATGCAAGGAGTTATTTTGGTATCACAAACACTATTAAGCTTAAAATAATATCCTTTTTTTTTTTTAATTGTTTGGTGCCAACGGAAAACAGTCAGATATTGCACTTACAAAGTCTGTCCAGTTTTTGTGTCAAATACCACGGTCTTTAAGAAACATGGAAAAAATTCCAAACTCCTTCTGCTAACAGAACTGTGTGGTCCAAGGCGTGGTTCTCAATTCACAGGGAACAGGAGCCAGTCTGCATGGAAAAGTTCCATAAATCTGTGTTATTCTCTCACCTCCAGCAAAGCTGAAGAAGAAAGAAGCATGAAAGCACTTGAATGAGTTGTTTTGCTGTTAAATTCACTATTGCCAACCACCATGACTTAGGGATACCAGTACTAAAAATTTCAGAAGATTCATTGAAGTCCATTCAGTGTTGGAATAATATCATAGTGAATCCCAGAGGGCTGCTGGAAATATTTATGCTTAATTTTATTTTTCTACAGAGAATACAAAACCAATAATTGTTTACTACTAAAAAACCCCCCCAAAAAAACAAAAACCAGCTTCCTCCAAAATAATTAGAAGCATCAGATAAAGGGAAGATGATTAGTGAGGACAGACATCTGGTAATTTCCTTGGAAAATCTCTTACTGATGCTTAAGTGTTACAGGTATTGAAGTGGAGGAAAAAAACACACATATCTAGTGAAAATCATCTAGTTCAAACATTAAAGGTCTGAGTTGAACATGTGTGCATAAAAGCAAGATGCTGGCAAAGGTTCTGATTTTAGAACTAACTCCATTATTATAGTAATGGGTACACATGGCAAATAAGATGGTTAATCTCAATCTAATACGAAGTGCTAAATCATTGCCTGCAAGGATGGCCATAAACCCTTTGCTGGACTCAAACAGAAGAAGAAAGCACAAGGACAGAAAAATCTGTGTCTGGTCACTACTGTTTGTATGAATCAGTGGTGAGAGAATACAGGTATAATCCCAGAAAAACAGAAGGGGAGTAAAATAAGGAAGACAAAACACAAGGAAGGAGTTTGCTCTTTGTTCAGCAGAAGGGGAAATTAATCAAGCTGATGCCTAAAAAGTGACACAGGGTTAAGCATCTGTTTTATCTGCCAACCAAAATAAGGTGAGCCAGTGACACTAACACAACTAACACCAGCGAACACATTTTAAGGAAGAACATTTAGCAGAAATTTACTTTGGTTACAGATGTTTATACTTTTATGACAGGTCCCTTTTCTCAGTTTTGATCTGTCTGGACCTCTCTTTTTACTCAGGGCTACCACTAGACCTACCTCAGGACATTTAAAGAAGTACCTAAAACAACCACCATCAGCAATTATTGCTGAGAGCTCAGGGAAGATATGAGTTATACCAGCCATGGAAAAGGGTCAGTGCAGTGACTGTTTAAAAGGAGGAAGAGAAACTGACACACAAACCAATTTACTGTCCATCCCTGAGAATGTTTTAGAAGCAATAATCCCACCAACAGTTTGCAAGTATTTGGAAAACCAGAACTGGAGATGTGTTTGTCAATAATCAAGTCAAACTAGTTTGGTATCTTTCCGTGACAGGGTAATAGGCCTTGCAGATAGGGAAAGCTAAATTTAATCAACTTCAGGGAGATCTCTACTGCTGTATCACACAGCATTGTCAGAAGCAAACTAAGGAAACTGCTCCAAGGCCAACAAAACCATCTGGTTCACTGCTGAGAGTTAGCAATGGGTCAGTGTCACCACAGGAAGATACATCACATCAAGTCTGCAAAGACTCACTTAGTTAACAGTTATTGAGCATTTCATTAATCAGTTGTATACTGAATAAGCAAAGTGGTTATTTAAGATGTAACATCAGCATGGAGGTTATAAGCAATGCTGGGCAAGACGACTAGAATGCTAAATCAGACAGACAAGTTGGAAAAAGGTCTAAAAACAGAGTAAAATTTTATAAAAATGAAAGGTGCTACACTTCATCAGGAATAATCAATAGCTTATATTTTAAATGGGGAACAGGAAGTTAAGTGGCACTTCTATGGTGAAACTAGGGAGTCACGAGCTGAAATCAGTTTACAATATTCTGCCATTGCCAAAAAAAAATGCAATTATACTCGGATGTGCAAAAAAAAAGTGTAACAGCTCAGGGTGCCTTTGGCAGAAGGTTAGGGCTGCAGTGCTACATCTGGTTTGCCACTGCAATACTAGAAACTATCAGAGACACCAAGAGCAGCAGAAGTAACCACCACCAAAGCCCTGGAAAACTTCCTAACAATGAAGATGACACTGGGAAGGGTTGCCTGTGAAAGACAGGGGAATATTTAAGCCTGCAGGTATAAATTAGACATCATTTAGGAATGGCATTAGGATAGCTGGCCCTGCATAAAGACAAGGGATGGACTGGGTGGTTTCTTACAGTTATCTTTCTCTTCTTGTTTTTCCTGATTCTATAATTCAGAATAATTTTGCTCCCCAGGCAGTCACTCTCCAGCTCTCTGTGTTGCAATTCCAGCATGAATACAGACACCCCTGGGAGAAATGCACTGCCCTTGCGCAGCATCTGAGATTCAGACTAATTATTTCTCCTTCCTCAGTTCATCAGGGCAAAGGTAATGTTTTTCAGGTCTAGCAAGTATGATGGCTAGAGAACATCCCTGTTTTGGGATAGGTCACTGATAAAGGAATTCTGTGATGTTTTGCTGCAGGGCAGCTGCCAGAGCCCATAATCCTCCTTTAAAGAAGTATATCATAGTGTTGTTGATGAACTGAGAGGTGAGAGGCTGGTGCACTGCCAGATGTTCTAGCCCATAAACAGAATAAATTGTATTGTCTTTTTTTCTGACAGCCATCTCAGGCCTTGAGATGGACTGAAAACTAAATCGCCCTATACTTACCTTGTCCTTCATGCCATGAGATAATGATTCACCTTTGCCTGGTGGCTCAGTATCTTCTTTAAACACTGTCAGAGGTTTGGGGGGGAGGGCGGGGAAGTCTCCCTCATGAAATGACCAATTTGTTTTTGGAATCATTGCTTGACAAGTGCCTTATTTTAGAACTTCCTGGAAAACCCTTCAGGAGTCCAGCCACAAGCAGAACTTTGGTCAGACTGCAAGGCTTCAAGACACTGCAGCTGTCCCAGCAAAGTCCATGTGACACTGCCAAACAGGGATGCAGCTGCAAATGGAGTATGAGAGAAACGTGGTACTAAGATCCTGTGATGTAGGAACTAGTCAACTTCAAGAGGCCTCTTTCACCACAGTGTAAGGTATGGGAAAGCACCTAGGTTTGCTCAGTTCTCCAAAAATCAGCTGAAGCCAAGAATGACAAGCATCTTCAAACACTTTTGAGAGCCTGGAATGCTTCCAGCTAGACAGGGTCTGCTGTCAAGCTATTGTGAAATGGAAATCCATTCAATCTTTTGGTTTCAAGAAAAAGTAAGAACCACTGGCAAAATACCAGTTTTCCTAGTTTAAATATGAGGTTTGCACTGGACTGCTGGATATCCAGCAACTCATCACTGTACTGGACATGGGCTCAATTTACAGCACTGGCAAGGGTTGTGTGCTGTTTGTGTACTTTGACTGAATGCCACTGAGGATGAAGCCTGAGCTATTTGCCTTACTCCTGTCAATCTTATCTGGGTCTAGGAAGATACAAGCATGTTGTTATTTACTTACCAGTTAATTGTGTGTAAAAATCGTTTCTGAATTCATGTGTTTTGATGGCGTGTTAAATATGAATCAGCAGTGCCCTGCCAGCCAGGAGGGCCAACTGTGTCCTGGGGGGAATCGGACAAAACATCGCCAGCCAGTCAAGGGAGGGGATTGTCCTGTTCTGCTCTGCACTGGGGTGGCCTCACCTTGAGTCCTTGAGGCAGTTTTGGGCACCACAATACAAAAAAAGACATTAAGCTGTTAGAGAGCACCCAAAGGAGGGCCATGAGGATGGTGAAGGGTCTGGACAATGCCCTCAGGCACATGGTGTGATTTTTGGGGTGTCCTGTGCAGGGCCAGGAGTTGGACTCAATGACCCTGGTGGGTCCCTTGCAACTCAGTAGATTGTATGATTCTATGATTCCATGAACCTGTTGGTTGTTATTTTAAGTGCTGGAATTTGGGCACATTATTCTCTGGCTTTCAAAACCAGAGTAACAAAAAGCACAGGCAGCTCTCCTCTGCACAGCCTGTCTGTGCATTCAGAAAGGGCAGGTGGGGAGAACACATTTTATTTTAGAAAAGCTATTGACCTGTAGGGCATGGTTCAAGCTTCCATAGGTAAAAATTAAATTTGATTTTACATTTTATATAAAACAAATCATACTTTCAATATGCAATATACCAGCTGTCAAAAGGCATTTAAACACTGTTCAGTTCCGGCTTCAACACAAGACCAAATTGTGCATTTGTTATATTCAGTGCTGTTGGCTGAAACCAGATACGGTTCACAAGCTGGATGCTGTATTATAGGGTATATATAGTACAGGACGAATGCAAGAGCTGCTTAGGGAAGCAACCATGTGTATCAAATTTACTGCATGGATGAAGTTCTGCTCTTTAACTGGGGAAGAAAAATAACCCACAATGCCCACAACTTTGCAAGTCAACTTGTAGCACTGCAGATGGCCTCCATGAAACACTTGACTGTAAGCAGTCACAAATGCTGGTAACTTTGGTTTTAGTCCCAAAGTTTCTGTCTCTCCCCAGACCTATATTAAACTGAAAAGTTTCAGAGTGAAAACATGGTCATGTTTTTACATTGCACTCAAAAGCTGAATAGACATAACCTCACTAAACCTGGCATCGCTGGGAAGTTTAGTCCGTTTCGATTTTTGCAAAGCAAGATGCTAAGTTTCACCAAGCTCAGTGAAGAAGCCACACAGAATGACAGATTTTGCCACTATTGTTTGCCTAAATGAACATCAGTTTGCTCAAAAGTTAGTCTAGATTTGACATTAAAATGTACTTTCTCTTAGCAGATTTTTCTATTAATTTGGACTAGACACAACTCTTTTATAAAGAAAAGCTCCTGCACTTTCTATTTTGTAAAAGTCCCTTACATGAATATTCTTAAACACATCAAAATCTGGTCACTCATGATTTTATAAACTTCCATTATCCTCTTCAGTAATTTCTTGTCCAGACTGAAGACTCCCAGTCTGTACAATACTTGTAATTATTCTCGCTCCTTTGTCAGCAGTTACTATGGTTCTGCTGTATTCTTTTTCTCTGTAAAAATGGTCGAGCCTTGTCACTCTTTCATACTAAACCAAATTTTACATATTCAAATTGTTTAAAAGTTTCTTTTCACTTGCTCAGAGCAGATATTCTAGTTGCTGGGTGCAATTCCCAGACCACCCTGCCAATCCTTTTTCAGAACTGGTGGCATATTAGCTGCTCTCCTGGTATTTTGGTGGTTTTGAACACAATGTAATACAGAGCCATAATTCAACAAAAGGACAAGAGATAAAGTGGGCTTTAAAAGAACATACAAAAATCTCCATTAGGAAAATCCTGGTTCTAATAGAGCTTCTGCCTACTAAAAGGAATCTTTAATTTTTCAGATTCTGAAGAAGAGAATGACAAAGTTATTCGCTTTTTCCCACCTATCCCCCTCCTGGCTTGCTTTCTCTTGGGGCAACAGCTGAATTATGTCCCATGTTTTGCTTCCCCAGTTCTGACAATGTGAATCATAAAATGGAGGTGTAGCAAAATGACTGAAGGAAAATATTTCCACATGGTCAGATTTTCTTTTGTTCAAGCCAGTGTCTGTGCAGACACTAAGGGAAAAATTCATGAAGATCCACAGGTGTTTCCACCTGTGCCAGAACAGCTTATTACTCAGCATCTGGAAAAACCAGCGACTGTCCATGGCTGGGTTCCTGTCCACACATATAACAAGCTGGTATGATTACAGCACCCTCTGGGGCAGTCCACAGAGTAACTCAGCTCCAGGAGCAGAGCTTTCACCACCTGAACTGCTCTGGGACTTCCTCCAAGTCCTGCAACGGGAATGTCGGCTTTCAGGTAAAAAGAGATCCTTCCCCAAAATGTCTTACCTGGACAGAGGAATTCCCCTTCCCTGGGAATGAGATGCCAGCATGTGCTCAGCACCATGTTCACTCACTCTGTGGTAAATTGGAGTGCCACTCATTGCTCTGGCAGTGCTACCAGCTAGACCTAAAGGGGCTGCTGACCTGAGGAGAATCAGCCCCACCACTCACACCTGCAGTGGCTACACACAGATCCACCAGCACGAGCAGCCAGGGGTGCACTGAGAAATCCCTGGAATTAGAGGGAGGGAAATGCCAGACTGGAGGTTGCACTGGAGAGAAGACACAAGACAGGTCCAGAGCAAAGCAGGGGAACAGAGCCAAGCTGTAACAAGATGGGGACAAGCCAAGTGCAACAAAAGCCAAGCAGCTCTGGGAAGCAATTCTGCTGCAGCCAGGATTAGTTGAAACCCTCCAAAGGAGGCTTTGCTCCAGGAGTCCTGAGAGTGCTCTGCCATGCATGGGTAAGGACTGCTGCCCCTTCTCACTCTCTGGGAGGGGAGCTGCAGGTGAAGCTTGCAATGACTGGTTTTGCCAAGCAGCCCAATATGAGCAGTGCCAGTGCTCCCAGGCAGTGTGAATGGACTTAGTGAAAAACACAGAGCACAGGTGCTCCTTGAGGCAAAAATACCATCAGAATCCCCTCTCCAGTTCACACTGAGCTTCTGTGTTGGCCTGTGTCCTGGTCCCATGCAAAAGGGCATGATGCACTTCTCAGTGTGCAGGAGTTGGTTTTCCAAGCCCTGGACAGGTTTGGGAAGCCACTCAGGCTCTCTATGGTGTTCCCCTGCTCTCCCAGCTGTTTGTTACCATATCTACAGCTGCAGTGGTTATGTTTCCTCTCTCATCCACTTCCAGCAAAGTCACACCTGCTTAGTTAGGGAAGCAAGGCTGCAGGAAGGCACTTTCTTCCAAATTCAGATGAAGAGATTTTTGCCTTCAGATGTCCCATCCACTTCCTAAGCCAAGTTAGCACCCCACAGTCTCAATGTGGGAATGGTTTGAGTCAGTTATAAATCACATCAGACAAAATCCAAGCATCTACAGCCTAATTCAGGCTTGTGAATAGAGGGGTAGAGTTGAGGATAAAAATTATCTCAGCTTTCAGGTACACAGGGTTTTTCTTCGTGCCCAAAACTAAATGAGCAGTTTTCAAAGGCAACTACAAGGAAAAACCAAAACATTCAGAGTTCAGTACATCACAGAATGGACCAAATATATGTTACCTAATCAAAAAGGAGCTTCTTGGCACTGCACAGAGCTTTCCTTCAGTGTGATGCTGAGCAGTTGCTGGTGGCAGCATTTGGTACAGCTGGAACTGGCAAGGCTGCCACCTCATACCCTTATTCTCCCTTCTGTACTCTATCCATTTGACCTGCTAAGATAAAGCCATTTAGAGATACACTAGGTTAAGAATGGAGTGTCCAGGGAAGGAGGGGAAGAAACTGAAGGTTTTAATTGAAGAAAACAATACTCTTATGCAAGATAACAGAAAACTCAGTACTGAGATATAAACTGGTTTAGCCCAAGCACAGCATAAATGTAAATCCTCATGACAGACGCACACCTCATTATAGCTGACAGAACTACAACATGCCTGGGAGTGGTCACAGTGCAGACAACAAACAGAAAGGACTTCCATCATCTTTAATACACAGGCAAAGCCTACAGAGACCACAGCATCCTGTCTCAATGTAACTAGGGAAGTTGCCACAGAGATATGTTCATATTGGAGACAAAACACAGCTGCAAGTGTCTCTGAAGTACTGTTGGCCAAATTTATCTTGTGGGTTACACTTGGCAAACTCTGGTTTAAAAATCAAAGCAGGTACATTTTCCCTCCACTAATATTAAGTAACAGATTTATTGAATTGAGTCATTACTGACAATCCAGCAGGTGTGAACTCTTTTAAAAAAATACAGAACAGACAAATACATAAGACACGGGCCCCCAATTCCATCAATACATTGGGGCATACATGCTTGCCACATGAATTCCATAAAGCTGTATTTTATACAGCTGCATTTTAAAAACTGCTGAGCAGGTGACTTTCCTTAGCTGGCCTCCAGGATTCAGTTCAGTAGATTGGCAGCTATGCAGTCGCACAGATTTCTCTTTTCCACCTGAAGAAGCAGAGTTTCTGTCTATAAGAGGGGGGAACAAAAGCAACATCAAAAAACAAATGTCAGCACTGTAAAACTAATTAGCTCCCAAAGGAAAGTCCATTTTATTTTTATTCTAAGATTTGAAACTGGTTGTATGAGATGAGGCTTGGGGTAAAAATCAAGAGTCATTGTTTACTGCTCTGCAAAATAATTTAGCTTTTGTGCGATTAATTGCCATACCAACATGGCAATAATTCTGTGACATGGAGAGGTTCAGTGCAGTACATATTCATGTTTTTCACATTAGTCCATTCAGTATATGTCTGTGTGCTGTTATTTTTGTTTAAAGTTATTTTTCTTTCTTACAATCTTTTAACAGCACAAGCTGAACTGTAAGCTCAGACATTCATTAGAGGCTTTAAAAAATCTCAAAACCTGTCAGAAATTCTCTTTTACTTAAGAACAGGCTCAAACATTAAATTTAGAATATTACAGCCTGGAATCACTGTTGAAAGTTATACACAGAAAGTGAGGCATAATTTAATTATAGAAGGATCATCAAGTGTAACTCCCTGCTCCTCGCAGGAGCGCCTAGAACTAAAGTGTATGACTAAGAGCATTGTCCAGACACTCCTTGAACTCTGGCAGGCTTGGTGCCATGACCACTTCCTTTGGCACCCTCTTCCAGGGACTGACCACTCTCTCAATGAAGAGATTTACTTCTTCTTGAACTTCTCCTGCTTCACTGTTGTTACTGTTCATGTGCTGTAGGAGCCTAAAACAGACAAGAGGTGCTGAGCTGGCCTACAGCCATCACAGCTCAAACATGTGATGAGATTCCTGGCTCCTTTAAGGAAAGGTGTCCCAAACTGGTGACACCAGAAGTCACCCAGTTGAACTGAGGTTCATCAATATGGGGAAATCCTTGCTGCCCCTAGGTTTCTGGAGCAATGAGAGTGGATTGGGAATTTCTGACTATGATCAGATAGGCCTGCCCCCTTTCGGCCTGCCTGTGTGAGAAAGAGCTGAGGATCAGGGAAGGGACAGCAGGGCTGCATAAGAAAATTTTGGAATCCTTCCTCTCTAATGCACACATACTCTGACTTTTCTGGCTGTCTGGAGCACTTGTAGCTCCAGTAGATGCATGATGAAGCACAGAGATGTTTGACATCAACATTACATCATCACCTCAGTTCATGAGCTGAGAACCAGTCTGATCCAAGAGAGGATTTCCTCCTTATTGTCATGGGACACAGTAGCTGTGGGAAGTCCACTCACCAAATTAATTCCTACTGATGTAACCAGCTACACAAAAAAAAAGGCATTATGAAGACCATCAGCTCTAAATGCCAGTCAAATCCATCCTTAATCTTCCTGACTTGTGATTTCTCTATGAGATGGAGTTGCCATGTGATAAGAGGCTGTATTTTAAAACCTGTGTTATCCATTGACCCACATCAGCTAAAGGCACTTAGAGCAGAGCTGGGCTGAAGCATCCTGCTTTCCACTTGCCTTCTTACTGTAGGAAAAGCTATCTGCTGCTCAGGGTTTTTTCCCCAGATGATAAATCACCAGACACAGCCCTGTGGTTCTATATTAAATCAGGAATCACTTTTGATTGCTTCAGCCACCCTGCAGAACTGGACAGATCTGATCAGGCTTTGCTCATCATTGAAAAGACACTCAATCATCACCTTCTAACCATCTCTTTGACATCATTTGCAATGGTTTGAATAAGGGAGGTTGATAGCATGCCAACATCTTTGGAGCTAAGTCCCATGGCTGCTAACAATCTTATATACCTTTAATAACATTTCCAAGCCTATATTTTTATTTTCAGGGACACACCTAACTTAATACTAATTACCAGTGACAATTAAGAAAGCAATAAATAAAAAAATGAATGGCACTAAATACAGCATTCCTGATTATTTTGAAAGCATGATCACAAAACTGTTTGCACAGGGATTTGGTATTATTCCATGGTAGGTTAAAGCATGTTTAAAAATAAAACTAAACTAAACAACAACCAACCAACCAACCAAAACAAAACAAACAAGAAAAAAACACAAAACAAACCCACCAAAAAATGCCAAACAGGGCCCAGATTCTGAACCTATGAAAGAGCTGTTAAGTTACAGCTAAAAATGTAGTTCCCGAGCTCTTTAAAGTTGTAATGTAACGTTCACTGGTTAGCTCTGAAAAATGAGCTGGAGTTCTGAAAATAATTGTCTATCATGCAGACTTAGAGCGAACTGTGCAGCCCATGGACTGCATTTGTTTTCCAGGATTTGTTTTATGGCTGTCTCCCTGCTGGGCTCTGTCTTCAGCAGCTTTCAGATGCTGTAGGGCGCTGACTGTGAAGTGGCTGAATGGTGGTGATGGCAGCAGCTCCCTCCCAGCAGTAGGAGACCCCTCTCCCCAGCTGATGATCAGAGCTGCACCTGCCACATACGGCACTTTGGCCAAGTAGTGAATCACAGATACGCCCAGAAAACATTACCCAGAGTTAGTTATCACTGCCAAAACAACTAATCCAGCCTGCAGCCTGCTCCAAGGGGTCAGCAGCAACAAAAGGGTGGAAAACAGTACACAGAGGAGTAAACAGATCTGATATACATCTGGGTAGAAGCCAGACTCTCAAAGGTGGTCTATGACCCTTCTCTTGCTGCACGAGTAAAATCCAGCCAGCCTGACAATTAGTAAGGGATCTTCACAACGGTTTAGGTTACAAACACATCCAGTTTTGGAAAAGGAGATACAACTTATAGACTCCACAAAAGGGTGTGTGACCTATGCTAGAGTCAGTTTGCTTTGTGAGACACCACATAGATCAACACAGGGTCAAATTAAGTGTGAACGCTCTTGAGCTGTGCAATAAAACTATATGGTTTCCCCTGAACAGAACTGCAGGGTGAGATGTGCAGGAGGAATTAAATGAGAAATTCCTCTCTTTTGGCAATCCCTACCACTCCAACACAGTTAGAAGCTGCTTAGTCATCTTCTAACAATCTTGCCTGCAAACAAGAGAGGTTTTTTCAGGAAATTATTGTATCCAGTGGGGATATTAACAAAGGGAATTGTATTTTCAGGGACAGAAATATTTGCCGCACAAAGCAGCAAAACAGACTAAAACAGTCAAATGTGAAATATGTATGTGGCTGAAAGTTACAGTCTTAAAACTCTCAGTTTGCAACAAATTGGGCCACAGCTGAATAATAAAAGTAAGAATTAAAATACCCTAGAAGGCTGTTCCAAGAAGTCCTCAACTATTAAATGTTCCCATGTCTTTTGAAGATGTAGGCAGAACTCCTAGCTTAATGACTGGAATGGGCCCATCCTAGCCAGGGGAACAGAAGGATCTCAATATGGACTCATCTATTTAGATTTTAAAGTGATAGGTTTGTTTTGGTGAGACTCTATCATGGAGCCATATTTTCAGGCTCGCTGTCAAATATACAACTGTGAAAGTCAATAGGACATTGGCCTCAACTGACTTTTTTTCTATCCTCATTTTATCCCTGTTATTTTTATTTTTTAAAAACTATTAAAATAGAGTTGCCAACTTTGGGGTTCTTATTACTATTCCTGCTCTGGATGTCTGTGTTTCATAAAGTTTCTCTCTTGGTCTGCAAGCTGAAGGTTTCATAAAGGTCGCTGCCATAGCCAGACACCCAGAGAAGATTTTAGGAGTTGAGATATTTTTTTAATCTAGATACAGAAATTCTGGTGAAAAGTTCAAAGGTTCGTAAAACAAGGAAAAGATGTGCTAGAACCACTTTATAGCACAATCTGAACATCTTGTTTGGACTGTATACAGAGGATGCATTCATTAGCAAAGATTTCTTCATGAAGCCCAAAATATATTTGACCTGTAATTATTGAACAGATTTTGTTTAGCTGTAAACGTGCTACATACCAATCTGGTTCTGCTGCAATGTTTGTTTGGGGTTTTTTTGTAGTATGTCACAATCCAAGGCAACTTCATTCCTGCACTTGCATTTTCACCTAAATGGCAAGGACCCTGCTCAGAGTTACCTCAAACCATTCTTCAAAGATGCCAGTTCACAGGCTTTGAACTGTGAACAACCTTGACCATAGATTAGAAAAACAGAAAAGTCTGAGTGCCTTCTGTTGAAAAATCTGTGCAAGAGTGTAGCTATGGCACTTCAGCTCAAAGACACACAGGAGGTGGGGACAAAGCCACCCTCCTGGGACACCTTGATCTGACAGCAGCTGGGACACAGCCATGCACAGATTGTGGGTTGCAGCACCAAGAGAAAGATTCCACTTCCCTCACAGAAGGAAGATACTGACCTTGGCAAATTCTGCACACTGTATGCAAGCCAAACAAGTTTCATTCCCTATGCTCTTCTACTTTGTGGCATTTTTCATCATTATGAAATCACAGAAATGTAAGAACTATCTATGGATGATGTTTCCTCCTTTAGCATCTCCCCAGGAGTAAAAGCATGTGCAGGGAAGTATTTTATTTTAGCAGGCTTTTTGTTTGAGTTGCCTCTCTCTTTTTGGGTAATAAATGTAAATGATACTTTCACCTTACTCCTAACAAAAACCCAAAGATTTGGAATTCCATAGCATTTGGAATGAAAGAGCAGCACTAATGGATGTAACTTGGCAAGAGAAGGATATAGGCCTGAGGATGGTCAGTTCACTGTTTCCTGTATTTCCTGGTGTCCAGGAACCCCAAGGCAGAAGAATTCTGCAGATTATTGCATAGAGAGGTGCAAGGTAATTAACCAGCCTCACCTTAGAACACAGGACAGTACAGTTCACTGAGTGTTTTTGCAAAATCCAGCCACTTTGTCTACTTCTACCCACAGCATTTTCGTCTATATTAAAAAAAGTAAAAAAAGAAGAGATGTAATGATTCCTTACCCGTGTGTCTAGATTATATGCTGTCTTCTTTAAATCCTGCAGAGCTCTCTGCATGAACTCAAATGCATGGCAATCAACACAGGGCCGGCCTAGGAGAGCATTTGGTAGAGCATTTAGTAGAGAATCATGAGTACATGGCACGAAGAGTTAACTAGAAGGATTAAACAGTGATATTGAGTATCAGAAAAAGCTACAGAAAAGAATCCACAGAGTGTGTACTGATGGAGTACAATCTAGGTTATTATAAATGGTCCATCAGGATGGTCCACTCAGTCTCTCAGTGACAAAAAAATTACTTCAACAAATTTGCTTCCTTCTTTTTTGCTGTTCCACTCTTTCTTGTCACAGTCCATAGTATGAAAACACTAAATTCATAACTTGAGTCTCTAATTTTGCTCCACTAACTTCAAGCACCTTTTCAACCTTATCTTCAGATTTTTCAGAAATTACTTCTGAAACCATGAATCTGTTCCCTGGAAAATCTTGTCTCCTAGTCTCAAACTTGAGCTCTAAATGGAGAGCTAATGAAATAAAACTGACTACACTATCACAAAGCCAGACCACTTAGCCTCTAACTTTGAATATGATACGGCTTAGTCTAAACAAATGCTCTGTCATTTAGTAGGCATTGCTGATAAGCAGAACTGCTGCAACCTGGACTTACTGAAGGGTTTAAGAGAGTATTCCCAGATCCAGACACACAGACTGAAGGCCACAAGGCTGGCTGTGCCTGGATCATCATGCAACACAAAGCTGTGCCCCAACAGACAGCAGTACCAAGACAGAACAAATATAGACATGATGAAATGTTTTTGAATCATCAGGCTGTGCATATGCTCTAATGTGTCTCTCAGTGCCTGAGCCTTGCTGACAACTTCACTGGAAATTCAAGTGTGAAATGCAAGTGAGAAATTCTGAGTGCAGGTTGAGTTTGCTCTCTGAGGTCTGGTAAGGCAGAAAGGATGGAACCTAGACTGATACTGGAAAATCCTGCAGTGCCTGTCAGCCCATCTTGCAAACACTTGATGTTGGACTGATTACTACATGCCTCTGATAAGTGACCGTGAGCTTCCAGCTCATGATCTGCATGCTAACCAGCAAACAGGAATTTTGCCTGCTGGAGAAAAGAAGCCCGCCAAATTCTTTAACTTGTTACAAAAAAGAGAAAAAAAGATAGAAAAAAATACTGAACAGTATTAAAGACCTACCCTCTCACTGATGTACCATCACCCAACTTTAGTGCTACTGTGTTTGTACTAGACAAAAGGAGACAACAGTAGTTTTTACATCAACAGCTTGATGCAAGGACCTGTTGTTATGTTTATAATGACTCAACACAAATTAGCAAATGATAATTAGCTGGTTGAAGGCCACAGGACTAGGTGTTGAAAACATACTTTCTCAGCATCTTCATTGTGAATTTTTTTAATAAAAAATAATTACTTTAATACAGCAAACATTCTCAAGAATGAAATATAATGAACAGCCAATGTCAGTTGAGAAAGAACAAGTCTCAGTAATGTCTCTGAAAAACAAACAAGGTGATTCCTGGCATAGAAAGGGCTAACACAGTGAAAGGGCTATACAAAGGAAAAGAAGCAGAACAGTGGCAGATTTCAGGTAGAAGCAAGACAGCAACAGGCAGGAGACAAAGATACGAGAGTGGATAGCCTTGGATGCAGGAGCAAAATGACACTGCCATGCTATTAAGTTGTGGGTTTAAAACAATGTACATAAAACATGTCCAAAACAGTTTGAATTATTTGGACAAGCTTCAGTGGTGTGAAGTCCTGCAACATGAAAATTACAGTAGAGGCTGTATGGGAGGGCTGCAGCATGGTACATACTTTCAGCTGGTATGGCTGTTCCTGCTTCTTGATCAGCTCTAACAGGTTCCATGAAGAGCAGTACGACAAAAACTAAAGGAACTGTAAGGATGGGTCTTCTCAGAAGACAGGGTGCCAGCATCTTGGGAATGGGTGCTTCTCTGTTTATCAAGAGACATAAATAAGTTAGTGAGGAACACTACAGACACAAGGGTTTTCTTACACAGAAATTAATGTTCCTGATAACTAAAACACTGGCAGTCTTTCTCTGAAAGAAAACAAAATACAAGATCTAGAGCATGGACAACACTTTTCTACACTTTTCCAGCAGTGCACATAAATCCCAAATGGGAAAAGACATCCCTAGACATAAAGGACAAGATCAGAAGTCCACAGACAATTTTTGGTTCCTTTTCCAAGCCAGGATGCCAGCAACTTTGCCTGCTCTGTGACTTTTTTCTAACTACATAGTCTCAGACTACCACATGAATCTGAAGAGCTGGTTCACTGTTAGACTTTGAGCTCAAAACTGCGGGGATTACAAAACTGGCTGACATAGACCAGAACCTGGAAATGAGGTCTTTACCCTCTATCTTGCTTTACCAATGCACCTTCTTTTCACAAGTATAATAACTAAAGGTAACCATTAGCACTGCACACCATACTGATTACAAAAACTTACTCCTTTATGTAAGCAAATGAAGGAAAATACTTTTGTTAAACCTCCACAAATTCACAGGTAGAACTTCTAATGGCAAACGCATCAAAATTCTTAGACCTTCTATTTCCCCTCCTAATCTGGGTTTCAGACTGTTATTTGCAGCCATCTATTTGTTCCTGAATGCTATAGCCAGGCCACACCATACCCCCAAGCTGGTAGAATCTGATTCAGCAACAACTCCCCTTCATACAGAGGTAACTTTTAAAATAACTATACACAGGTCTAAAATTAAGTATTTTCTTGAGCCAACAGGTAAACTGTTCAGGTCAAGAAGGACTGGCTCAAGCTGCAACTGCCTATTAGAGATTTCAATCCAAGCCCCAAGGATTCTGGCAAACTGCTAGGGAGGTTCAGCCAAGTTTACCTTTCATTCTTGTACATTCAAATGGAAGAAAGAAAGAATCAAATAAGGATAAGTTATGGCAATAAAATCAACATGAAAAATCTCTTCAGCTAAATGTGGGAAAGCAGGACAATGTTCTGCCTATTTCTGATTTTTAAGCTGGTGCACACTAAGCAAAAGATGTTGCATAAGAGCATCAAATCTGCATGCAAGAGTACAGCACTCCCCAGAACAGACTGTATTTCACATTTAGTAATGAGAATAGAGGGAGGCAGGAAAGGAAAGAGTTTTCCCCATCTTGCCACAAACACAGAACAGAACAAGTTTGCTCTTCAATACATGCAATCCACTTTTTCAGATACAACTAATCTGAAGCTGTAAAATCTGCACAAACACCTGCAGCACGTGCAAACGAGCAATTCATCCAGGAAAAGGAGCAGCATTATACACATCCCCTTCCTGTGCACCTCAACCTAAACATAAGAGTAGGGAGTGGTTCAGAGGCAAGAGACAAACATGTACGTGTAGAATCACAGATGTATTTATAATTTCTATAACCTCGTAACTGGGTTTCCTACCCCACCCACTATTTAGATCTGATGTGATCCTTTTTCTTATTTCTACAATCGTTAAAATAAAGGGATGAAAATCATGACAGGTGGGTTGGGTTTTCTGTTTTAATTAATGGCAATTGCAATCAAAACCAGTACAATCAAAGTCTTTGCAACAGGATGCAGCAGAGTGTCTCCAATTAACATTACATTAGGATAATACCAGCCCCTTTGTAAAGTACAAGATGAAGAAGCCTCCTGATCAGTAGCAGCAGAGGCTGTTCTCATAGTTCACTGAGTACTACAAAGGTTCAACAAAACAAAGCAGACATGCTGGTAAACTTTTTAGAGTACCTTACATATCACCCACCCAAGAGTCAGCTCAGCTGTGCAAAACAATTGCTCCCTGAGTGCAGCATTCACCTTAAATCACATCTAACTCCTGCCTCTTAGTTATTCCACGGGATTTTGCAAGGAATAATCATGACAGGCTTCAAGGGTGGTGCCTCTCTCTGCAGTGCAACTGGGAACGGAGACAGATCTGTGCATGGGCTTCTGTGAAAGAGAAAAGTCATCCCCTTTAACAAAGGAAAAAATATCAGTACCTGATCTTTCTCTTGTCTTTGTGATGGTTTCTTTGAAATGGCCGCTGCAAACTGCTAAGAGAACAAGTGCAGCATTTCTGAGCATGTGCACTGTCTCTTTTTAACCTTCCCTGAAAGAGGTTATTACTATGGGGAGATTTCTGCCATGGCAACAATGCAGAGCACTGCAGCACACAGTGCAGATTTAAAGAGGCACAGGCTGTGTCTCCCAGGTCTGGGGAAGGATGTTTCTGGTTTGATGTGCAAGATCCAGCAGTGACTTACCAGCTCTGGGTAAGGTTTTTAAAGCCAAGCCATTTGATCCATCTCTGCTGAAGTCTGCTGAATGGTTTTCCTGAAGTCTGCACAGCTGGACGTGGTGTCTAATTCACACAACTTGCTTCCCTAGAGCCTGAAAATAACCATGACAAACTACACCTGCTTTATGGGAAATGAGAACAAACCATGGGATTGCACTCAGGAATTGTTCAGTGCTCTGTCTGTCGTTTGAATGGTTCTGAGTTACAGGGGTCATAAGCCCTCCTGACTGCCTTCCTGGGCATTTCTGTGATTCCAGACCCAGGAGTGCCAGGAGCACATGTGGCAGTGCAGGCACTTAAACTCTGAGTGGGAACTGGAGTCCAAACTCAGGGCAAACTTCACCCCCATTTTTCAGACTGTACCTCCAATCCCCTTTCAATGCCCCATGAGCTGTGCTCCAGGACAGCACTGACGGCACTTGTGCTGAACGCAAAAATATAATGGAGTGCACATGATAAAAGTGCTTTTGTCAAGGCAAAGCTAAGTTCAGGGGTTGCATCAGCCCCTCAAAAAACACATTTCCCATCACAAATTAGACACCAGCAGTTCTTATTACAGAGACAATGATCCCAGCTGAGGGCAGGCACAGCACTGGGGAGCATGCACTGAACTTCAAAGGGACTGTGTGCTGTGTTTGCTTTAGCTGGTTCAGTGAGAACTCAATCTTCAATGCTTTCACAGTGAAAGTTGGGGGCACTCCATGTCCAGGAAGGTCAGGCATACAACCTTTTTTTCTTTCATGGGCAGAAACTCCTCAGAATTATGACTAAATTGCTGGCTAACATTCTTCTTTTCAACATGCTCTATAACCTGTCTCTCCTGTACAGCCCTAGAGGAATGGTTTGCTCCCATTAATTCAAGCTAAAATTTCAGGTTGTTCAGTGTGTAACTATGCTGCTATATAAAGTTACAGCATCCATGAGCAAAGTCAAGAGGGGATTAATTATAGTACTGGCATCTTTATACATCACACAAACAGGAAGCAGGGGAAAATAACTTTTAGAGACTGTTCTTTTGGGAAAACAAGATTTAGCATAGCTCTTGCAGAGATAACCATGCAGGATTTGGTCTGATTTAATGTTTGCCTATACACAAATTACAAATGCAGAACTTTATTCATGATTATTCTCTGCCCTCTAATCTCACACCGTGGCCTCTCTTCCTGAAAAATAACATAGATATTCATTTCTGCCATTTTCAGATGCCAAATTGCTTGCTCTAAGCCTCCCATACTAGGTACTGGAATGTCCTTTCTTTAGCCTTGTCTTAAATCTACTTATCCTGCAAGGAACAACTTCTGGTTTAGTGTTTTAAACACTTCCTCTTTACTCACTTCTCCCCACTCTGCACTGTGTTAAGCACTGGGTTTTTTCTCTTCACTGAAACTACAATTTTCTGAACTGGAAAATTGCAGTTCACCAAGGAGGAGGTCTTTCACAGATGAGTCAGAGACCCCATCTTAGGATATTTTTCATAGAATCATAGAATGTCCTAAGTTGGAAGGGACCCACAGGGATCCTTAAGTCAAACTCCCGGCCTGCACAGAACACCCCAAGAACCCCACCATGTACCCGAGAGCATTGTCCAAATACTTCTTGAACTTTGCCAGGCTTTTGATGCTGTGACTGCTTCCCTAGGGAGCCTGTTACAGTGCCCAGCCACTCTCTGGATGAAGAACCTTCTCCTGATACCCAACTTGAACCTCCCCTGACACGACTTCACGCCATTCCCTTGGGTCCTGTCACTGGTCACCATAGAGAAGAGATCAGTGTCTGCCCCTCCACTTCCCCCTTGTGAGGGTGTTAAAGATAATAGTGAAGTCTCCCCTCAGTTTCCCCTTTCCCAGGCTGAACAGACTAAATGCCCTCAGCGACACCTCATACAGCTTCCCCTCAAGGCCCTTCACCATCATCGCTGCCCTCATTTGGACACTCTCTAAGAGCTTAATATCTTTCTTACATTGTGATGTCCAGAACTGCACACAGGACTCTAAGCGAGGCCACACCAGCGCAGAGCAGAGCAGGACAATCCCCTCCCTGGACCAGCTGGCAATGCTTTGCCTGATGCTCCCCAGGACTCTCCTGGCTGCCAGGGCACACTGAAAAGTTTTATTTTAAAAATTTTGAATTTTTGAAAGTCCTGAAATTTTTATTTGAAAACTTCCAAATTGATACTTTCTGGCTTTCTGCTTCAGAATAATTTCCTTTTTAAACTAAGTTTAACAGAGTAAAAATATATTACATGGTCAGTTCATGGAATTGAAGAGTGAGAGCAGCTGTCATGTTAAAGCTATGGAGGTACACACCCAGCAGAACATTATAACCCCAATAAAATCTTTCCTTCTCTTATTGCCCTCATGCACAAAGCATGGGGTCATACAGATGTTAACCTAAGGGCACCTGAAACCTAGAAGTACAGACCAGAACTGGAACTACACAGCACCTGCACAAGAGCCTTCAGTGGTGATTCCACTGGTGTGCTCAGAGTTGCAGTGGTGGTTATGAGGAATCTGTGGGATGAGTGTGAAAAGTGACATTTGGGTGAAAGCTGGAACATCCCGACTCCCCAGCTGCCCTGGGGGATCACTCATGAGGAAAGCAGAGAGAATTAATAGCTTCTTTTCTATAATGAAGTTGAACACAATGGATTTTTTTTCAAGATCCCCACCAGCTAAGAAACATCAAAGCGCTGTTACTGAGTTTTCATTTTTTCATCTTGATGCCACATGTTTTGATACTATAAATATTTCTGTGGGATTGGGAGTAAAGCTCAAGCCTTTAACACTAAGCCTCTTCACTGCTTGGTCTCTCCTTGGTTCTTAAATCTAATACTCTGCCACAGCAGAAAACTTCCTTCCCTCACTAAAGATAACAGATTCTGTCATTCCTCCTGCAGACACTTTTATGTTTTCTCACAGCCTGCCCTCTAAATCATGGTAAAAATCTCCCTACAAGGTACCATCTTGTCTTCTATCAAATCCTCTTTTATGCTTTTCCTCTGCCACAGATCCCAGGAAGCGCTGCTGGCTGGCAGAGCCTGGGGAGGAACGTGGCTGGGGCTGCGGATGGCATGAAAATGTGTCTGTCACACCAATATCTCCCTGCCTCAGCCCCTGGATGAGTGCCCCCCTCCTCACCCCGCACTAATCCTGGGCTGCAACAGCTCCAGGGCAGGGGCTGTGTTTGCAGTTGTTGGTGCAGCACCACAAGGCTCCAGTGTTGATAGAGGCCTCCGGGCAGATGTGATGAATAATAAAGTCAAATTACCTAAACCTGATCTCATTCTCCCCCGCTCTGATATATGAGCTATTCATAGAGCAAGCCTCTTATTCTTTTCCTCACAATGTAAAGCTCTCTGGACGTGTCAGAGTGACCAGATAAAGAAATGAAGCCTGCCTTTGTGCCCTGAACAGGTCTCACCTATCTTGGTAGCAGCAAATAATAACAATTGTTCCCTCTTCCATTTTCCCCACCAATAATTTTAGGAATAATTTCCTTGTCAGTAACTCCAAATCCTGCAATCCCTATCTGTCAGAGTATGGACTGCCTGAAGTCATTCTAGGATCCAAAAATCTTGAGTTTCAGCACAGCACTAAGGCTGGGCTCATATCCAAGTCTGACTTTTCCATACAGCTCTTAGGGAGACTTGCACTGTCAGAACTACTTACTGCTTTTTGGATGAGATGCTAAACTGGGGTCATCTTTCTGCATCTCTCCAGGAGATGACAGGCATTTAAAAATCCCATGGCGATACTGAGGAAGGGCTAGTGTTAGCTGAGCAATCCTTGGCTTGCACTGTCCCTATCCACCCTCCTGCACACACATCTTTGGGGAAATAAGCTGCATTCCAAGCTGTGTTGGGGCTCTTTCAGGGTACATAAGAGTTGCAACTTTAACCAGTTTGTGAAGTCCACAGGGATGTCTTGAGTACTCTGCAGCAACCAGACAAACATGAAGGCACACGAATGGGCTTTGAACTGGAGGGGAACAAACCACAAATTCCCCAAGCTTCCCAGTCTAGAACCAGGCTTCAGAGTCCAGGGGCCTCTTCTAACACCGGTGGCCTAGGAAGGCAATGAGAAGATCTCTCAGCTAAGAAGCAATGCACTGTCAGCCAACTGCCTGGAAAAGGCTGCCTGGAAAAATAGCAACTGAGGAAACTAAAGGAAGTGATTTTGCTAAAATTGGAAGTTTATTGATGACCCTTTTTTTCACCAAAAGATGTTTATTATCCAAAGTCTCTATAAGGGCTCTCAAAGTTCAGAAATCAGAGGACCCACATTCAGTGACTCCAGATCCATTCTCTGCTCTAAAAATCAATTCCTCCACAGCTAGGAGACAGATCCAGGATGACTTTTATGACATCAATACTTGGACCGCATTGATAATCAATAATTTTGACATTATGATTTAATGCTGTAAAGTTGGATGCACCTTTATACATTTATGTTCGAAAACTGCCTGTCTAACCTGGGATTATGTTTAAGAGATATGTGTAAGCTGACAGATATGCTTCTCCTTTTTGCAATTTTTTTTGTCCCTTCTACAATGACAGTGCTGCAAATTGCAAGCTGATTACTGCAGTACTACCCTGATGTTGCACTAGCTGTGACTGCACAGTTTCCAACTAAAAGCTTACTCATGTCTGCCTTCAAAATATCTTGTAAATTAATTCCTCATTTGTGATCAAGAGATGTTTTTAGACTGAGGTGAAAGACAAATAAGAAATTAATATTTCTTAAGTATCATTATATTGGCCACAATCTTGGCTGAAATCCTGGAAAACAGAACAGAACCACCACTGTTAAAACCATGGTTAGTTAAAGTAGAAGTAATTGAGTCAAGAATCACTGATAAGAACTGGAACAGACTCCTACCCTTAGGAAGTCTAGAACTTGATCTAGGCAGGCATGAAGTTCTAACACACACTCACTGACAGATTAGAATCCCCAAGACCTCAAGGTCATCTGGTTATCTTCCTAGAGGGACACATAGGGTAGAATGGGTTATTTGTTCCTTGGGGAACTTTTTCTAACTGTTGACTAAAAATCTGTAGGTCTCCAACCCTCAAACAAACAGATTAGGTTCAGATTATGAAGAATCCTATGTTAGTCTTCTTATTTACTAAGTTACAGTTAGTAGTAACAACTACTGTCAATCTGTGTTAGCACTCCCAATGCTGTCCAAATGCCTTGTAGGGCATGTCCCACACAGGAGGTAATTGCCTTTCTATGCTCTGACATTCAGTCTCAGTTTCTAAGCAACATGTCCTTTTATTTCGATCACCCAGGGAAACATCTTGGCTTTCTTCTACACTCATCTTCCTGGTTATGCTGTTGTGTTTCACACTGCCATAAATCACATGTATGCAGAAAGATGGTGTCCAGGGTCGAGATCCCCATCTGGTTTTAGGCAGACGAATGCATGGCAGCTCTGCTTTGACACTGTTCTTCACTGTCCACTTCCAACACCTGCTAGAATACACAGGGCAGTTGAGTATCACATTCGCCAGCAAATCAAACTCATCTTATAAAACACAGTGGCAGTTCCAGCAGCTCTGAGATTATGCAGAATGTACTCTAAGAGAGCTGAGAACAGATCAATCTTGTTGAGGACATTTGTCTGCACAAGCAATTTCAGAAGAAATATGGTGAATGCAGAGTCTGACCAGAATTGGAAAATGCTGCAAAATCTTCCTCTCAATAAAAGCCTTTCAATAATCAGAAACCTCCCAGGAGGTAGAAATGCTGAAATGTTCTGCTGAAATGCTTCTTTTTCTCCTGAATTTCTGATCTTCATATCCACCCACTTAAAAAGCAACAAAAATCCCTACCATGGGGGAAAAAAAGTGTATTCTAAGGGGATGAGTATGTGGAAGGAAAACAAATATGCCACAGTGATGAGTGTATTAAAAAACTCTAAAAGAGATGGCCTTTCAGTACCTAGAGGGAGCTTGCAAGAAATATGGGGGTAGACTTTTTAGCAGGGCCTCTTGAGACAGAAAAAGAGGTCATGGTTTTAAACCAAAAAAGAGTAGATTTTGATTAGGTATAAGGATGAAAAAATTTTTACGAGGACGGTGAAACACTGGAACAAGTTGTCCAGAGAAGTGGTTGATGCCTCATCTCTGGAAACATTCAAGGTCAGGTGGGACAGAGCTCTGAGCAAATTGATCCAGTGAGGATATCCCTGCTCATTGCAGGGGGGCTGGGATAGATGGCCTTTAGATGTCCCTTCCAACACTATGATTCTGTAATTCCATGAACTACGAGATGTTGCTCACTTTGTTATGTTCCATTACCATGACTTCTGTGGATTACTGGTTTTAGAAATTTAAACCTCAACCAATGAAGAAAAACAGGATTTTCACTGTTATGCTGGAACCCAGAACTGTCAGGAAGCCATGAGTCTGTCTGAACAAGGTGAATCTGCCTGCCAAAACAGCCGCACACTTCTTCCAAAATTCAGCACTGCCAGAGTGCGAGTTGGACAGGTGCTTATACAATTTTAATAGCTTGAAACAGTGCTTATGCTTAAAAGCAGGAGCAGGTTATTTGCAGTGCAGCCAAATTTTCAAGGTGAGGAAGAAGAGAACTCACAGAAGATATTTTATTAGGTGCTTAGAGCTGTGCACAGGAGAATGTGACAGTTGAGAGAAAGGAAAGAGGTGTCTCCTAGCTAAGGTCTTCCTTTTCTTATTTTGCCTCTGCTCCTTTCATATACTGCTCTTTTCTCTTATACAACTTCTGCTGTAACTAATCATTATCTCTTTGAGTTCTTCATCCCCATTTGACATTTTCTGTTCCGATATTCTCCTGCAATCCAGTGCTCAGCTGCAATCTGTGAACACTGGTCTGGGCACTCTGAGTTCAGTTTAACAACCCTCCTAATAAACAGTTGCTTGTGCACCTCTCTACCACGTTACCCGTCTGCCAAAATGCTACCCATCTGTAGAAAGATGACTGAAGCAAACACACTGGCTTCTCATCCCCTTGTAGTTGATAGTCTGGCATGCTAGGCCACAGTGAATCACAGAGTGTGTTGTAAAGGCCACAGCGGAGTGTCACTGAATGACTACTCACTAGTCCCATCTGACAGAAGTAGCATCAGCTCAGCTGGCTTGCTGCTCCAAACATAGCTAGTGCAGACTGTAAACAAAGACTGAGATGAACATAAAACAGAGACTCCTGTTTTTAAAAGTCATGCAACCACCCTGAGAACTTCAAAAATGTGTGGAAGTCTCTCAAAATATTGTGGAGATAGTGGGTGGCACAGGTTTTCTGAGATCAGTCAATAAATTAGTATGGGTACCGGGACTGTGCTGAGTCAGTGTGAAACAGCTATTTGTGTAAGACACAAACATACACTTTTCAAATGAGGAATGTAATAGGCAGGGGAGGGCTGATAAAGAAAGCTGCCTAATCCATCTCCCAAAAATAACAGCTGGTTCCAAGTGGAACCCATCAGCAGGAGGCCATAAAATGCTATGAAGGCCTCAATAGATGTTCTCCACCTTTCTCACAGTGAGGCCTATCTTGCCTTTTCTAGAAGTTTTAGGAATATGGGAAAGACAAGGCAGTAACCGCCTGGTTATTCCTCTTCATTGCTTCTGGATGAGGAGTCTGCAACAGGGAAGACCACCCTATCCCCAGGAAGGTGGGCAGTCCACAGCACCAGCCTGCATCATTTTAAGTCCTTTGTTTGAATCTGTGCTAATGCACAAACTTCTCATCCCCATGTCCTAAAAAAAGAAAAGAGCAAGACAGAGCTTTTGTTGCAGAAATACTTTTTTCTTGCCAAGGAATCTTCTCTGGGCAAGTATCCTGCATTTTTATCCCAGAGAGCAGCATCCTCTCATCAGAAAACAGGTGTATTTCCCACTACAATCCAGAAATTGCATCAGGAGGGAGAAAAAGGAGATTATGTGAAAGTTAAAAGATCCAGTTTTCCAAAGCACAAATTCATGCAATATTTGGCCTAATGGTGCACCTGTGATAGGCTGATGTTGCTCACACAAAGAGCCACCTCTCAAGAGGTTACTGTCTAACCTAATATGACTCTGAACCACTACGGGGCAGGTGGCATGTGGCTGTTACATGGAGATTCTTTAATGAGCAATTTGAAATAAGTATTTTTCAAGAGTAAAAGAAAAAAATCTAGTGGATTTGTATCAACTTTACAATATAGTTGAGGCAAATAAAGGTTTTCTAGTAACATTAGATAAAGTATCCTTTTGACAAAGAGGTACCAGGGCTTTCTAGGATGTTTGAAAAAGCCTGCACTATGCACAACAGATAAACGTGGCTGCAGTCTCATGGGTTGTAAAAGCTGAATTATAACCTTTATTGTGATCCTCACTTAACCTCTCCAATTGCTAATTTTTTTCATACACTGTCCTAGAACAGAAGTTAATTTAGGGAAAGCGCTTGAAATAGAATTTATGTACTGGTGTGAGAACAAAACAAGCCTACCATTCCCCATTGGCTCCAGTGGGTTTTTTGAGCCTGAAATACTCTCAACTTGGCACAGCTGTTTTTGTCTTTAAAGTTGAATGGTTTTGAGTCAAACCCAAAGAACATCTGTTTGGCAGTTTTAAAGTTAGAAGTATTTAACATTTTTCCCTTGATGTGCACAATTTGATTCACTGCCCTGTTGTATGGATGTTACTGGAGGGGCTTTATGCATGATTTAGAAGCCAGATCAGCAATGCAGGACACCCAGAATGGCCAGTGGCAGAAAACAGGATGTCAGGCTGGGGCAGGGCCAGGACCCACAGCTCCTTTAGAGACACATTTTGGGGAGGCAGTAGCTGTTGGCTCCCGCTTCAAATCAAGTTCCAAGCTCAGCAAGAGCTGCTGAGTTCCATAGAAGCAAAGTACCCTCAATTAGCCAGCCAGGAGCAGCATCTTGTTTCCTCGAGAAGCAGGATCACTTGATTCCAAGCCAGATTTCTGCAGCAATACATACCCTCTTTTTGAGGAGTGAAAAATTAAGCCCTTCCAGACCAGTGGTGTAGTCCTCTTCATTCTGAACCTCAGGAGTGCCCATGCTCATTATTATTGCTTAGACCAGAAAAGTTGCTTTTATGCTCCAGGCTTGCTGAAAAGTAAATAAATAAATAAAAGCCTGTTCATATTCTGAAATCTGAAAGTCTGAAAGAGAAGAAAATATTTGTTGTTTTACTATCAATTATTTTATTAGTTGGACTGTTCCTACTTAGTCAACTATTTATTGGAGGAACTGTCAGATGTATGTTTTTTAAAGGCTGCAATTAAACACAGTCAAATCATTAGATTACTCAAAAAGCCTACTGCTTCCCATCAACTAATAGCAACTACCAAAACATGGGATTTTTTTATAGACCAGGCCTGTATTTAAATGTAAAAGTATCTTGGAGAGCAAAGGCACATACTATACTTAGAGATCTCATCTACACGCTATACAATTCCCTAGTTGGTAATTAATTTCTTCCAAGATGGAGTTGAAAATTGCCTCTTTCCAAACACTGAAATTAACAGAGAATTAAACTGTCACCTTTTGCATAAAAATGGGCTTTGAATGATTATGCCATGAGTCACCTCTTATCTTGAGATCAGCTATTTAAATTTCATGCAGGTTGCACTTTTTTTGCTATCATTTTTTGTCTAGGTGGAAAAGAAACTGGATACTGTGATAGGAGTTATTTCTGAATCAATGAATTATGGCTATTCTACCTTCTAACCAGTGTTAAATTGCAAATGTCATTGGAGAAAGAGAGGAGGGTATAAAGGTAGCAGAAACGGTAACTCTCCAGAATAAAGAAAATACAGTCTTAAGACCCCATCATCATCTGAGACAGACAAATGTTAAGAAAACACCTTTATTGCACCAGCAAAAAAAAAAAACAAAGGTAAGAAAATGTTTGGACACTGTTCATGTCACACCATACTATGTTGGCATTTCCATTTGACACGCAGACTTGTCAGTTTTGAGCGTAGCTGTGAGCTACAGATGCTTTTAAAATACAGTATAGAGGAAAATAGACTCCCATTCAAAATAGAACCTGTGATGAGTGTCTATTCCAGGTCTAAAAAGGACTGAGATTTACTAGTCATACAGGCAATTTTCCAGCTGCACTAACACTGAGGGAGAAGGAGAACATACTGAGGTGTTCCCTGTCCTTTATCTTTCAAGCTGGTTTTGAAACCTCCAAACAGAAGTATTTCCTCTGTTTCTAGAGACCAGATGTTCAACAAGAGGTGAGAAAAGGAGGAAGCAACACACAAGCAACTTTGAAATCTGCTCATATTGGCATGGCTGAATTGTATTGACTCATCACATGGCTGACAGCATGTAAAATTCACAGAGGGCATTTTTAACTACATAACTGAATATTAATTACAGTATTTTTTTCCTGTCTCTCTGATGATGG
The DNA here is from genome assembly GCA_013396735.1 of Grallaria varia. Classification (NCBI taxonomy): domain Eukaryota; kingdom Metazoa; phylum Chordata; class Aves; order Passeriformes; family Formicariidae; genus Grallaria; species Grallaria varia. Next base: position 103,903 of record VWZG01005804.1, on the reverse strand, counting down.
ACATAAACCCAGGGGTGACTGGTGAGGGGCATCCCTCCAGGGCCACTTCCCATGGCTGGGGCTCACCACAGACTCATAGAATGGTCTGGGTTGGAAGGCACTTTAAAGATCATCTAGTTCTAACCTCCCTGCTGTGGGCAGGGACAGTTTGCCACGTTTTGTTGTTAACATCTCCTTCAGAAGCCAATCCTGACATTGTGGGAAGGTGGTTGAACTGAGGGCAGATTAATTAGGAAGGTAAGTTGCAGGCAGTGACAGGCCAGGAGCAGCTACTCACACAACAGGCAGTAAGAGAATTACTGCACAGCAAATCACCCACCTGGTGCTGTGCTGCTGAGAAGCACTTGGATACAACCACCACATCAGAATCTCCCAGGCTCCCTCAAAGGCATCTCTACTTATGACAGATCCAGACTACTGCCTGGAAATCCTCCTCTATATGTGCTTTTACATGTCCTCATTGCTAAGTTTATTTTAGTCCTTTGCACTCATGTGCTGGGCTAACATCACATAAGATTTTCATATAAACGTTATTCCTCTTCTGCTCTTTGGAGGGAGAATATGATGTTTGAAGAGCCTTTTTAGTTAAGTGAATGATGTTTCTGTGTCAAGGACGTCAAGCCAAAAACAATCTTCCTGTTGGCTCTAAGCCACCTAAGCAACCTTCCTTGCATCTGCATATTGCTTATCAGCACCAGCTTCCACATCGTTCTCCTTAATCCTCCATCCAGCCCTGTCTACAAATTGTCTTTCTCCATTATGTCTGATCTCTAGTTATGGAGAACAAAGACAGGAGGTGCAGTGCCATGTGGGATTGCTGCTCACCACTACCCATATTCATATTTCTGCACATCTGTTCTCCATCTGAGGCTAAGAGAAGTTCTCAACTCTCTCCAGCTGAAAGACTTTGTTTACCCTTGCGGTAAAAAGCTCCACAGTGCCTCAGGACCAGTACTGTTAACTCCAGCCAACACCCCAGAGCAGTGTCACTTAAGAGCTCCCAGGCCAGGACATGGAGCAGCTGGGAAATCATGACTGAGACCTGGAGTTTGAGTATGGGAAGCCAGTGCAGAGAGCAGGAGTCAGTTTGACATGCACGTGGGTATTTTCAGTTGTTAAGGACACACACTGCAGTGCTCTGTTGCAGTTGTGTTTCCTGAGGACTTGGGGCATTGTGCCAAGTATACAGTACCCTTGTAGATCTGAGAGCAGGTTGTGTTTCGGAATGCTTTCCTCCACCTCCAGATCTCTTTACCAGCCAAATGGGAAATGGGTGTCTCTGGGCATCTTTCCAGCAGCCTCTGAACTGATGCCTTCCTGCAGCAAAACTCAATGGGTACATTCATGTCCTTTTCACCTTGGTATTTGCACTACATAAAGTATTTGCCTCACCTTCGCTGCTCCTTTGGATGCCCACTGGCCTTTTGTCTATTTACCAATGCAGGAAGAACCTAAGTAGGAACAAAACAGAGTTAAAGTCTGACACAGCAAAAGTATCTGTCAGATACTCTTGGCTTTGGTTTTTTAACAATCAGTACTGTTAATAAAAATGTTAAGCTGTATAGGTACGTGTCGCTTCTGAAGTTACACCGAGCTGAAATTTAACCCTTCTTCACATTTCCAGAAGTCAGTCAGGCTGTCATTGAAACAATGGAATAAAGTCACCAGACCTTGAACTATTCCTGTTTCTATTTAAAGGTGATAAAGAGTTGATTTTACATAAGGTCTCACCAGTGTTCCTTAGTCAGCATGATTGTTCTGGACTTCCTGGCATTCCGACAAACTGAGCAAATAAGTTTATTTAGGAACTTAGAGCTGGGATGGATGGAAAGGGAAAGTAGACAATATGCTGCCACCTTTTGGTTATAGAAATGAGAACAGGTATTATCTGGACAAATCTGGCTAGTGGAAATTAAGACATCTATGCTTGTTTTCTGTAATAAAACCACCTGAAAGTCCATATGGTGCATGATGCATCTCTTCATGTTCTGAGCTATTGCTATGAGCTTGCTCACATATTTCACACTTGTTCAGTCTTGTTTGAGCTTATTACTAATTATCAATCAATAATTAATAATTTATCTCATTTAAAACATACAGGGTTGAGTTTTCTCACCTAAAACTAATGCTTTGCATCACTAAACTGATTTGACGAACAGAGCTGCAGAAACAGAAGATACAAGATCTCATGTATTACTAGCTTGTAAATTATGTGACTCCATGTGGTAACTCCCATTGGCCTGTTCATATGGACACAATTGAGGCAGCCTGACACTTTCATTACTAGGTTTGTTATCAGTCATTACAATTTTAGCCTTAACAGTTTGAATGAGATTTTCTGTGCTGGCTGACAGCTGAGGAGCTGAAAGGTATTGTTTGCTTGTTTAGTAAGAGGTTAGTTCAGCTATCTATGAGAATAAAAGATGGAAGAATGCCCATCTTAATAAAAGGAATGCAAGACTGTTCCGTTAAAAAGTTTGTGAACCGTGTAGTTTGATGCAGAGCCTCAAACTCTAGCAGAGGAACTATCTGTATCAGGGACGTGCTTCTCACAGCTCCTATGAGTCACTGCAATAATTTGGGCCCAGTGATAAACCTTTGACAATCCCAGTTTAAATATGTTCTGTAAAGACTTATGGGAGCTTTTGAGTTCAAGTTCATGAATGTTCTGTTACCCTTTGCTCCCATGAGCCAGAGGCTCTTTATATTTACTGCACATACCCAGATTCACTGAGTGTGCCCCATGCTCACGCACAGAAATACATCACTCGATTTCTTGTTTCTCAATGCTGGCACTGAGTTCTGAATCTCTTCTCCTGACATAAGGGTGGATAAAGGGGGATGCCTGTACTGCAGAAGGGTCAGAAATTCCCTAACCACCACTGAAGCTGTGCTAGTAGGCCCATAATAACCCATTCCAGTGACATGTTGGTTCTTGAGACGCAGGTCCTTGACAGTCTGCAAGACCTTGCTTTGGGAACACTTGATAGGGCGCTGAGGAGCCCTTCGGTGGAACAGCAGGACAATATAATCTAAGGGTGTCTGGGGGTGAGATCACCTCACAGGACATTGTTCATGCAGCACTTTGGTGCACCTCCCACCTGGAGCAGCCGCAGTCACTCAGCCATGAGCAAAGCAGTGCAGCAGACCTGACCCTGGCCTTGGTGCCACACCATGCTGTTGTTACACTTCACACATGAGTGCTTATGCAAAATGTCCCTGCCACAGGAAAGGCTTGCAGACCAGTAATATGCCAAGTGCCACCCTACAGTGTGTGCTGCACCACATTCCACTGTACTGCTGCACCTTGAGGAGTTCTGAGCTCTCCTCCCAGTTGGAAGACTATCTAAGGGACCACAGACATAGAAAGCCACTAGGAATTACCTTCTTTATGCACTCATCCCTCACTGACAGTCTCAGCAGAGGCACTCCATAGCTTCACAGACAGTCATATAAAGCTTAAGAAGCAGAAGGAGACCTACAAGAAGGCTGTTGGTAGGAATTTGGAGGCAAAACAATCTCTCCCCTATATGTTATCACTCTTCAAGGGGTTTAGATTCATAACCCATCAGGAAAAGGAAGAGAGGAACTGATTTTATCTTTCTCTTTTTAAGGAGGGAAGTGGTGCACTGATTTACAATGCTTAACCTCTCAGGATGAGGGGCATCCTGCTATCTTTCACAGGTAAGGATCATGACATTAACAATTCGGGTCAGTGCTGGGAAACAGCAAGACACATCCTTCCAGAGCTAAATGAGGTCTCCTTTTCCTAGCAGTAAATTTCCCTAAACCTCTTGGCAACCAGAATTCCTCCTCCCCATCTCAGCACTCATCTTCCACACACCCCATGAACAGTTTTTCACCCATCTTTCTTTTCTTTTTTTTTTTTCTTTTTTTTATCCTTTACCCTACAGGCTCAGCACCAGCACAAACACACAGCAGTACAAAGCAGTTATTGCAGCTGCATTACTGTAGAGAGGCAGAGGCATACCAGGACCAGTGGGCCTGTTAGAAATATTTGCAGGAATGGCCTTTGTATTGTGGGGTTTTTTTTGGCTTTTCTCTCCTTCTGCCACTTTTCCATTCTTTTTAGGGAAGCATATACAGCTTGTTTGTGTAGACCTGTATATAGCTCACAGAGCACAGAACAGGCCATGGTATGGAGATGAGTCAGGATTCTGTGATTAATCAGATCTTGTCCAGAGAATCCTGGCTCTTTTGTTGCGGAAAGTGAACACAATGACTGCAGGAGGAAAAAAGTGGTTGCAGGCAAACGCATTTGTATGTGGCTCAGAAGGACTGGATTCTATTTTTGTCTTTCTCACAAACTACTAACTTAGCCAACTTAAAACCCCATTTTTCACGGCTGGCCATGGACTGGGTGCCGGGTTTTGCTGAAAGCCTAATTTCTAATCTTGTGCTTTTATGGATAAAACGTAGCTGCAATGTAATGCAATTAGTTGTAATGTTGTTTTCTGCCCGCTTTATGAGTATGTTAGCAAAATACATTGTTTGTGAAACTCTCAGCTCCTACACTGTTGTGTACCTCTGAATAGTGCACAACAAAATTGGTAACTGCCTTCTGAGCAGGATTTGAACAGTAAACAGTAAGGCATGGAGTCCATATCAAGCATCAAAAAAGAAAAACTACTGAATAGCTGATTAAGTGACTACCATCCTCTCTTTCCACTGAATGGGCTCCTGTCATTAATGACTAGCTTGCAATCAAATACAAGGGGAGGCAAATCAAAGTTCTGCAAAGAACACAAATTCTGGCATTTCCCAACTACAGAATGCTTGACTTTGCAGCCTTAAAAGCTTTTATATGATTTTTTGTGTGCAATATACACTGTAAAACAAAGCATTAAGAACATAAGAGGAATCCTTGTAGATTAAAAAAATGCATTAAGACTGGTATTTTTGAGACTTTAACTCTTATTATTGTGGATTAGTTTAAACCTACGGATCTATCAGAGCAAGCTATATCATAATCTTGGAACAGTAAAAAGGTTCACAGAGTTTTGAACTGGTTGAACCATGCTACTGTCAAACAGTAAGGAGGCAGTCCAACTTTGTGTACAAACAGACTTAAGGTAATAATATGAGAGTCATTTAAAGAGATAAAGTGTAAATTACTATAGGGTTTTTTGCTATTTGAGCTAATTATTCCCTTTGGGACACTACACTGATGAAATCATGCCTGTAGCTAACTGACTTGAGTACCTGTGTCCCATGCTTCAGCATATAAAGCTGACCTGGCGCTGGGTCTGTGGCACTGCAGTAGGTTGGTCTTACAACTCCCACTCTGTATTCATCAGAACATGGGTTGTTTGAGCTGTAACAAATCCTGCCTTTTCAACTCAAGATGCAGGGGGTGAAACACAATCCCAATACATCGGCCAAGAGGAGAGGATCTCACTTGTAAATCAGCTCTCAGAACACAAGGGATTTTCAAGTTTATGGTTTTACACACAAGATCTCCCTCTATGCCCGTGTTCATCCATTCTCATACCTCACACAGCTGCCAGACAGAGGTTTTCCAAAGCACTTGAACTGAATTTACTCGATGCAATAATCCTGTCATCTCTGCACATGTGATGGAATTTCTTCCTTTGAGCTTTCTCTCTGGATTCCCGCAAGCTCTTTTGAAAAACTGGTTCTGGAATCAATTCTGTAAAGTTTTGTCCGTGAATGACCAAGACCTTTATCGTTTCGTCTGTGAACATTTTAACAGTGAAAAAGCAAATAGCGAATGACAGTTAAACAAGAAAAACTTAAATCCACAAGTTTTCATGTTCATCACCACCCCATTCTTGGCTGGGATCAGCTTTCCCTTTGCTTGCTCATTCCCCGTTCTGCATTTTCCCACCATGTAGTCAAATGTTCAGTGAACTGTTTTATCCCTGCCCCACCAGCATCAGCATTTTACCATATTATTCCCCCAATTACTGGGGAAAGATTCTGTGTGGCCTGAAGGTTAGGACTGGGATATTTCTGCTTCAGTTTCAAGGCTTGCATTTTAAGTGCTAGGATTAAACAGATCTTTACACGGTAAAACTGGCAGCTTTGCATTTGGCAATTTCCAAAGAAGCTGGGTAATCAGTTCACTGGTGGAGTTGCTTTCCTTGTTCTGTAGCGCATGATAAGTAATTAAGGCATGATTGCACTACCAAGCTCTTCACATGCTGGTGTACAACCTACTCCATTTAGTCAGAGTAAATTACACACTCATCATTACCTTATGACACAGCACAGTATCAGTGAGTCTGTTATGCCTGATGGTCACACTTCTCCACGGACGCCCCCTTGTCGCGGGGGAGAAGCTTGCGTGCCCTTATGAGGCTGTGAACTATGCTGGCGGTGGTTGTGCCTCCAGTAGGGTCTCCCATGCTAGTCAGGTCTCAGCTGAAGGGTCAGACAAAGTGTGTCCATGGGCAGGATGGGCTCACCAGCCTCCCGGCAACCATCCTAGGAGAAGGACAACTCTAACTCCAAACCCAGGCAGATGGAGCTCGCTTAGCCCTGTAAGGCCATCCATCTAAGAGAAGGACACTCTAACTAAACCTACATCCTGAGGACTTCGCTGCCACCGTCCAAGCTTGCTAGGCCCTGGCAGATGAACCTTAGGACTAAAGGGTGGGGCCAGTTCCGCGCACGCTGCGCCTCACCTAAAAAATCCACTGCGCAGGCTCGAAGGACTCACCCACACATTGCTCTGTGTTCAGTGCCTCCATGCTATACCTGATCTCCTTGCCATTAAATTCAATGATGGTCTCCTAAGTAGGATTTGAAGATGTTCTAAGAAATGACGTGGAAAATTGCCAACATTGCTCTCTCCAAAACACTTACTGAAATAATTTAAGTACTGGGGATTTTGTTTTAATTTTTCCTCCTTGCTTTCTCTTTCCTCTTCTGCTCTTCTCACTCCGCTCCTCCATCTGTTTGAAAACCTAGGTCCAGGATGATGCCTGTAAAAGTACTTTGAGAGCTGTAGATCAAAAACTCCTCTATGCAAGTGGCAATACAATCCATTTCAGAACATCTTCTTTCAAGCTAACTTACGTTGCCCAACAGTAAGAAAGGATTAACAGACTAAGCTGGATTTAAACATTCCCTGCATTAATGCAACTGTAAATTGGGAAGAGTGCAACATTATTTTTGTCTCCAGTTTTCTCCTCCTTGGTTTAGACCCATTAAATTTGAGAAGAGTTCAGTTAAATTTCAGAGGGTGGAACTGGAACAGTTTGCCCACAGAAGCTGTGACTGCTCCATCCCTGGAAGGGTTCAAGGCCGGGTTGGATGGGGCTCTGAACCCCCTCGTCTAGCAAAGGTGTCCCTGCCAATAGCAGGGGATTGGAAATAGATGATCTTGAATGTCCCTTCCAACCCAAACCATTCTGATTCTGTGATTCTTTGAAGAGGAAACACAGAGTAAAAATCACCAGTGAGATGCTGGAAAATTGAGTTAAACACCTGCTTCATCTAGTTTTCTTACCTAGCCCTAATCATAGAATTTCATCTATCCTAGTCCTTAGCTGTCTCTTTGTTAAACAGGGTAATGTGTATGAGTCTCATAAAATGGTGAGAATTCTTTTTATCAGTACAATCCAATGGCAATTAGAACCACAGGAACAGATACAAGTAGCACACGTAAAACAAATTTATGCCCTCTGAAGCTCCTTGTAAATCTGTCCATCAGGACATCACCTCAGTTACTAGAGGTCTTGCTAAAGTTATAATACTATTTCTTTTAAAAAGAAAGAAACTTCTCTGCACATCATAGTAATCCACAATCCATGAACAAGTAAAATTGTTTAATGAGTTAATTTGCTGGGTCTATAATGGACATGCAATATCAGTTTGTATGGAGAGTAGCAATGCCTCAATAATTCATAAACAATTATGAATTGTTTATGCAAGTTTGTCTGCAAAAACTGCAACTTTATAAGTTCTTATTACAGTTCCGGAGGAGATCCAGCCATGCTGAGAAAACATGTGGTGGAAAAGAAAGTTTGGAAGGAAGGTAATATGTTTTATTAGATTAAATCAGACCAAATATAAGGACTATAATCCTGAAAGCTTGGTTATTTTTCCAATTATATCTGATAAAACATAATTATGTTTTTCTACAAACCTACCCTTTCTTATAGATTACAGAAGTATACTTTAAAAGTAAAGCATTTACAAGAAACACTTGTAAAATAAAGTTGATAAAGCTTAAAATAACTTACAACTGAAAAAAATTAGAAGATTTATACTAATTTGCACTGTTCTCTATATAGCTGTAGAACTGTGTAGTGAGCTAGTAATTTCCCCTTGCTTATTTGCATTTTTCTCATTGCAATGAAGACAGCAAAACCAAACTTTGAAGTGTCATTGTAAGAACATAAAAATGGGTGGAGAGAATTCAATGGCATAAAAAAAACGGAAAGGCTCAGAGTTTATTTTATCTTTAAGTGACTATAGTTCAAGTACACCGTACCCCTTAAATTATGAGAGATGTTTTGACTTCAGCCAGACTCCGCAGTTATGTATATCTTGTCATGATCTTTGGAGGCCTTTGCAATTTTTTTTTCCGACTATATTCTGTGTTTTTCAAAAAATACTCCAGTTCTCAAAGCAGTATCTGAACTAATACCAGACATCTCAACTTCCAGGCACTAGTTCACATTTATGGTTAATTCAGACAAGCTGAAGAGTGTGGGGGCATTTGAAATTTATTGAGGATGAACTTGTGTCATTTTTTCTGATTAATGATTTGCATTAAATGATATTTCTCTGCATGTGTGCATGTGAATTCTCTGACCTTATGTTTGGAACTTAAGCAAATACTGCCAGAAGGAACCTCTCTTTTAACTACAAGAGTAAGAAATATATCAGCAGTAACTCTGGAAAGCTCACTGGGTCAGGAGCTACCACTAAAAGCAAGAAATTTTGTCTATGAGAGTTATTAACTTCTTAATTCGAGTACTTTTATCTTGTGGTGGGTACCTATGTTGATACTAACCAGGATCCAGAGCAAGCAGAGATGGACCGTGAAATCGAGGTTCTCCACTGACTCATAAATATGAAGTTTCAGGCCCAGACACCAAAAAGTCCCAAATCACACCTAGACTATCCAGCTGTATCACACATGGAGTATCTCAAATAGTGGAATAAGGCACGTGTAACACATAATATGACTATATGGTAAGACTTAGATGCCATAATTCCTATCCAGATATCCTAGCGTGTCCTTTCTATGTCCCCAGGGCTTTTAAATCTTTTCCAAGTGCTCAGTGTGGGATTTATTAAAAAAAAAATCAGTTATCATCCACTTCAACTTATACAGTGACACAAAAAGTGGTCTTTTTTGAGCAAGCATGGACTGGGCTGCCAGTCTGTCAGATGGTTTGAAAACTGGCTGGATGGCCAGGCTCAAGGAATGGTCGACATGTAGCTAATGAAGCTTATGTGTCAGATGATGACACACAATGCACCCTGAGCAAATTTATGGTCACCAAAATAAGGAGTGCTGACATGAGGACTAGCACGAGGACTGGCAGAATTCAATCCACAGAAATCTTGATAAATTTGAGGATTAGCCCAACAGATACCTCAGGCTTGATAACCCCATGTATCAGGAGAAGTGGGAACTGGCTGAGCATCAGTCCAGGAGAAGAACCATGGTATGGTAATGCCAGGCTAAGCACAAGACCATTTAGGCCAACAGTGCACCCTCACTGCAAATAAAGCAAACTGCACACTGGATGCCATCAAGAGAGGTGTGGCCAGGAAGGTATTATCCCACAGTCATTAAGACAGAGAAATTAGGAACAAAAAATTTTCAGAGAGGCTGACAAGTTCTACTTTAACTAAATGTTCATCCAGTTGGCATAGAAAGGAGAACCTTTTCATAAAAATGGGTGTAGTCTACCTGGGAAATTAGAAGGTAGCAGTCCTCAGCAGAGCAATGAGCTTCTGGAATACTTTTCTACCTTCAGAAGCAGGATAAAACAATCAAGTCAGTTGCAACATGGAGCTTAATGGCTTATAAGAAGACTGATGTAATAATGTGGCACATGACAGGAAGTGGTTATGTAGGACATCTCATCCAGTCCAACATACCTGAATTCTGCATACAGGCAGAATGACAAAAAGTGAGGGAACATAAAAGAAGAGTTTCTGAAACATAAGAAAGAGGGAGAGAAAAAAGGGAAAGAAACATATCAGCGCTGGCAAACAAAGTCCCTAGAAGTAATGAAGAGGGAAGCAATCTTCCTTGAAAACTTGGTGACTTTTTTGTCAGAGATCACAACATTGTCTCAACATGACCTGATGTCATAACCTTTAATACCCCTCATTTCACAGCACAGTTTCAATTGTCATGGCTGCTGAAAGCATTATGCTTCCAGCAAAACACCAGTATGATATTTTATACAGCATATGCCATGAGATGTCAAGTTACAGATGACCCTGAATTAATCCCTTGAATCCCTTATGTACAAAGCAAGGCCTTTCTACCATTTGTTCGTATTATCATAAGCAGAGACAATTCGAAACACCGTGCATAGACAAATATATGACTTTGAAAAAACCAAATTATTTTGTGTGCAGCACTTAGTGTTCTAGGTCCTAATAGTTTTTCAAAACCCCTAATGGTTTTTAATTTTGCATATTTTTAGGCCTAATAATTGGTGTTTATACTGTTCATGGTGATGGACACAGGTAGCCAGATGGAGCACCATTGCAATAATTACTGCCCATCATGCCAATTCACAAGAGAAGATGCATCCAGAACACTTTCATAGCTTTTATCTTTATTTATCTTTATTTCTGCCAGAATAGAGTTATATGTTTCAAGAGACTTTGCCTGCCAGGCTGTGTCACAGCTGACACAAGAGGTTGCCACAAACAAGCCTTCCATTTGACAGGAGGAAGTCAGATAATTTGGTTTTGTTTGAGTAAATTCTACAGCAAAGTTATAAAATGGGTCAAATAAACTCCCACACAAAATCCATGAACTCATAATAAGCAGCATTTTATGAACCAACACAAGAATGTATAATGTATTGACAGGTGTTAACACTGACAGTAAATACCATTTTATAAAATCAATTACTGCTTAATAATAATTATTAGTGTATCTTAGACCCACTGACAAGACTCTGTTGTCAGTTAATATAAAGGATATTAGCCTGTTACTGCTACCACTTACTCCACTAGCGCCCCTGACAGCTCTAAAGGTTTAACACTACAGACAACTTATTGTGCCAACCTGGTACCAGAGAATTAAAATTTATCCTCTTACTACACCTTGAAAACATAGGAAACTGCACTTTAAAAGTATATTGAATGTACTAAGAAGATGTGGTGTTTAGAACACCAGTTACAAACACAAAAGTAAAAATAAAGCTGCAGAAAAGCTCAGTTATTCAATCTTGATGGCGATGTGGGGAGGGCAAGAGGGCATATTATATGGTAATACACAATCTATTGCTTTGTCTGCCTTCCTGGGCTGGCCCACGTCATTGTTGCATGAATCACAGGCGAAAGCCTTGTTGGTTCAGACACTGCCATACTTGCCATTGCAGGATGAGATGCCAGTGGGAACTCAGTGCCACTGCTAAAGCAAATGCTCTGTTCACTGAACATGCCTCAGTGCTTCCCAAACCTCAGTAAAGCAGCTGCTTGTTCACAGAGAGCACAATGCCAACACTGATCTGAAACCTCTGCCTACCTGTACAGCTCCTCGCTGTGGTGCCCAGCTGAGATGCCGGGCCGCTTTCCCCTAAACCAGGACAACTCCAGGCTCTGCCCCAGGAACGTCCTTCTGGACGACACATGATTACCCTGAATCTCACAGGTAACACAGCACTCTGCCCTCAGTAGTGCAGGACTAATTCACCCCAGCATACATATATATATTTCAACAGGTAGAGAGATAAAACTGCGGGTTGGAAATTCATGGAGCACTGGTTTTGGTGTGAGACAAAGTCACACATTTCTTAGAACAATTATAAAGCGGAATCAAATTAATTCTTGCTTATGTCTGCCTGCCTATGTTTTACTTGGATACTGCCAAAACCGAGCAAGTGAATATAGGGTGTCTTCCCCTCACCTGTTTTGTAGCTCCAACTCTTCTCAATAATTTGATATTCAACATCACTAACTTTGAAAAAGGGACATGCAACTTAGAGGAGAAAACATTTGCAAATAGTTATCTCTGCAATGCAACATTTTGTGGGTTATAAAACATTCCAGGGAAATAAAGTATGCCCTTTCCAGCTCCAGAAATCCCTGAGGAATGAGCACTTTTGTATTTGTCATATTACTCTGCAAATCACAACACAAGCTAAAACAAAATGTAATTTTAAAAAAAAAAGGCATTTTATTCTGTTCAAGTAGAAAGTTAATGTACAAATAACAGTCAAGACAGAAGCTCTTACAACTAGCTGGCACTTTGTCTTAATCTGCACAGCGGCTGAAGCCCCTTCAGTTAACAACTGATAGGGACACATTTGCAGGTGATAGGACTGGAGCCAAATTGACTGTGCAAAGCCTTCTATTCCAGCTACACATCACAGAATAGGCTCCCTTTGCAAGTCACACTTCAGATAAAAGCACAGAAGTGATCACAGCCGCTCAGACCAGACGGCCATGCAACACAGTGCTTTAAACACTTGACAGTTTCCAAAAATAGATACCTCTAGGATAGCACAGGAACAAAGTGTGTAATAACCCTTCCTTAGCTTCCATCAGCCTTTGGCATTGCCTGAGAAAGACACTACCTAATCCCACACAAACTTTACTGAAACAAAGCTACCCTGTCAAAAGACATCCAGTCCACCCGAACTGGTGGAGTCTGTGCCATCTCCTGAACCAAGTTAACTCTCTATTAGCAACTGCTTGAAGACAACCAGCTGTGCAAACATGTTCTCCGATTTACTTCCCCCAACTCACCCGTAAAAACGGTTACTTTTCTCCTCACAGTAGAAGGTGAGAAGATCACTAGTTTTCCTCATTTAATTAGATTTTGCTTTGTAATTACACTATCTCATGGATTATACTTTTTCACAAGTAGCTGACAGCAGAGGTAGAGTTAGGGGTGAAATATTAAGCTGTATCTCACCAGTAAGTTTGGGGGTGTTTTTTGTCACAATTGTGTCACTTCGCATTTTTTAATTTTCAGCATGTTTTCTCACAGCATAGTCCATACTCCTAAGTAAAATCAGAAATAAATCTACAAGGGGCTATGCAAGGCAAAGAACACACACTCCCTATCCCAGGGAATCCAAAGCTTACTCCCCTGCCATGAAACAAATAGTTCCAGTGGCCTCAACACGATTTTGCACTACAGTTAAGCACATACCCAAATCTTACCGATATTGGTGCCTACTTTAAACAGCTAGGTATAATTAATACAGGGTAACGGTTATTATTGATAATTACATGTTAATGATATGTCTATATGTTCCTTTACAGCTATTTTTAAACCTTCTGTTTTAATTCCTTTCCTATTCTGTTTTCAATTTAATCATTTACTCCAGTCTCTTAGTTACAGGTTTGTTTTTTTTCTGTACAAAACAACAGATAAATAGTTACTCATGGATAAATAATTCCCCCACAGCTATCTACTGAACTAGTATACCAAGATAGAGGTCTATTGAAATTCTGGATATTTATGTGCTACACAAACTGCCTCAACTTCAATTTTGCTGTTCTAAAATGTCAGCTCTCCACATACAGTAAGTTAGGCTTAAATCAGATTTGTTTTGAGTATACATTGATAGTACCAACAAAACACATAACAATCTGAGGAAAAAATCCCAATGTATTAATACGTAATTTATTAACACAGAAACCCTTTGCTCTAAAACACTTTCACACTGACAAAAGCCATAGCACCTACAAGCTGCAGACACAGCATTTTGGACATTACTAAAAGTCAGAACAAGAATAGAACACCCCACAAGGCCATATTTGGATTTGATATTAGGAAAAAATGTCTTCACTGGGAGGGTGGTTAAGCACTGAAACAGGCTGTCCAGGGAAATGGTGGAATTGTCATCCCTGAAAGAGTTCAAAAATCGTGCGGATGTGGCACTTACAGACGTGCGTTAGCGGTGGGGTTGGCAGGGCTGGGTTAATGGTTGGACTCTTTGAATCAGATCTTTTTCAACCTTAACCTTCCTGAGATTCTATATTGAAGAAAAACACCTCGACAACTACTGCTCTGGTCTCACAGCAAAATCAGGTTGTGAGCAACATCCTTGAAGGGAAGACTGCTACAAAGAAAATGTTTTCATTCAAAAACTTACGGAGAGAAGGTGAATTTGCTACGCACTCCTACAACTCCTGTACTTTCATTTTCAACCAGAAATTTTAAACCGAATGAACCGTTTGTGCTGCACTTGAAACACTCCGAGTCTTCTGGGATTTAGGCAGTTCATTTTCGTATTTAAACAACGAGTCGAACCACTGGGGAATACGAATGTGTGCATACCAACACCACCTCCTCAGCGCCAAGCGCTGCAGACTCTGAGGTAACCTCCTACACCTCTGAAGCACCCGGCACACAAACCTCTGCAGAAAATCATGAGGAAGGTACAAAACTTCTACCAGATCGCAGCACCTCGGCAGAGGATCAAGGCCTGGCCCGAGCAGGGCTGACAACACCTCAGGAGCACACAGCGCAGCCCTGAGGCACTTTAAGGGCCATTAGCGTTAATGAGCCCCGGGCGGTGCTGGGTGGGAACACCGGCCGGCCACGCAAAGGGCAGGAGGGCGCTGAGGGGGCGGGTGGCCCGCCCTTGGGGCTGTGAGGGAGGGAGACGTGGTGCTCCGCCAAGCGCTGCGCCGGGAGGCGCGGGGGCCAGCCCAGCCCAGCCCCGGGGCGGAAGCCCTCCCTCCATGCCCCGCCGCCCGGCTCCGCGGTGCCTGGGCGCCCCGCTCTCGGTTATCGGCCTTTTCTGGCTCCGGAATACCCCGGAGGAGTCAGGGCGGACTGTGAGGGACAATGAGAGGGCTGAGAGAGGAGCTGCTTTACGATGAGACGGCGCCATCTTGGAGTACGGCAGGAAAGCTGCGGCGGGCGCCATTTTGCATCTGACCGCGCGATGAGAGGAGCCTCGCTATTTTCCGGCTCCTGGGCGCCGCCATTTTAGGTTACGGCAGAGCCTCCGCCTTCCGTAGCGCAACCTCATTGGGCGCCGCCATTTTGGCTTGCGAGCAAGACGGCGACCCGCAGGGGTCCTCACCCCTTCCCTTCCTCCCTTTAGGTGCCTTCATAAAATGCCCGTCGAGAATCCCCTCTTTTTTCGCCCCGCTCCCAAGATGGCGTCGATGCGGGAGAGCGACACCGGCCTGTGGCTGCACAACAAGCTGGGCTCCACGGACGAGCTGTGGGCGCCGCCGAGCATCGCCTCGCTGCTCACAGCCTCCGTCATCGACAACATCCGCCTCTGCTTCCACGGCCTCTCCTCGGCCGTCAAGCTCAAGCTGCTCCTGGGGATGCTGCACCTGCCCCGGCGGGCGGTGGATGAGGTGAGAGCCGGGCGGGAGGCGCAGCGAAGCGGGGTGTGTGTGTGTGTGAGAGGGGGGAAGAGGCCGGAGGTAGCCGATAGGGCAGAAAGGGCGGCAGCGCCAGCAGGGTTTCCCCCGCCCGCCCTTTTCTCCCCACACGGAGGCTGCGGGCGGTGGAGCTGGGCTCGGCCGCTGCCCCTCACGGGCAGGGCTCTGGGGGGGGCTGGTCCCCACAGCCATCCCCGCCTCTCCCTGCCGCCTTGCTGGGACGAGGAGGAGAAAGGTCTACCAGCCCGGAGGACTCGGTCCTCGGTGTGAGGGAAAGCCCTGAGATTCCCCGTGCTAAGGGAGAGAGCGGAGCGGGAGCTCCGCTGCTGCTCCTCCTCTTCCTGCTCTTCGGGGACTCACTGGCTGGCATTAGCCTTTTGGAAACAGTTTAGGAGCTGAAAGCCACCGTGTTGCCCCCACACGGACAGTTTCGGGTGCTTTTTGGGGGAAGAAGGCTTTTCCGAGGCAGTGGTTGTTGCAGGGCTAGGAGAGAAAGACAGGATCGTGTAGGAGCGGTCGTGTGTGTTCGGCTTCCTTCACTCCTTCCTTAGTGCTGGCAGCTGTGTAGGTGTTACAAACTGAACATCTCGGCTTTAGGAAGGACAGCAGCAAGTGCTGAAACTTTGGGAGTGGAAGATCCGGGGTCTGCACTCAGCAGTGCTCTTCCCCACCCTCTTGGAGTCAGGGTTTTCTTGAAGAAAATTGCCATGCTTTTGGTTTGTCTCCCTTTACCTTTCTGGGAACAGCTGGTTCTTTTCTTTACAATCCTTCCCCAGGTACTAAACTGTCTGGCTTGAGTCTGAGCTGCCTCTGCAACCTTATTCCCTTGGCCCTGGACCATACCTGGCTTATTCTTACCAATAGGCAACTACTGTTTGGGGCAGTAACTGGAGAATGATTGAAAATACTGTTTCTTCAGTCAGATTTAAGGAATTCCTCTCCTGCTTCCATTGTGTAATGTATTTGTTCCTGGTAACAATCACGGAAGTGGTGTGTAGTCAGTCCCCACCTTGTGCAGGGTCTCCTCAGCTGTCCTTGTGCCCGTCTCTTTCTTGGCTAGGACACAGCTGCTGCTTAGGCTTAATACACATATATCCTCGGCAGGGTGTGGTGTGTAAGTTGGATTATTGTATGCTCAGCTCTTGTGTACTTCTAAGCTGAAAGTGGACAAGCATGCCCTTTAAGCAATAATTTAGTGTATGTTGGTGCCAGTCTTGCCATGTGCATTGTAAGACTGTTCACTGTGTTACATTGGTGTCATTTAAAAAAAATTAATTCTTGTTCAGCACATTTACACTAATTTTTAAAACATGATATTCATGTCCAGTGCATGAACTGTCACCCTTGTGTGTGACAAATGAGACTGTGTTTTGGACAAACTAAATAACCAAGGCCAGAAGGGGGGATGGGAGCTCATGTGAACTCTGTGAGTTGGCAAAATTGTTCAGAAGTAAGTGTGAAAATTCAAATAGCCTGAAAAAAAAAAGTATTGCAGTGTTTAGAAAAGGCTAAGAAATTAGTGGTGGCTTTAGATTGAGAAGAGCATCAAAAAGCTTACGGACCTTCATAAATAGCACTCATGCGAATTCTCTGAGGGAGCAGCATTCAAGCAGACTGAAATAATTCGTTAAAATGCCACGAGTGTTCACTGGGTGGGTAAAAAAACGTTTGGAACTGATTCTGAGGAAGATGATAGCCAGCAGTTTTACTGGATCTGTGCTTTTGTTAGCTGTGGAAATAAGGTGTCTGCAGAGAAGAGCAAGTCAGTTGCTGTGCCTTTTAGTGTATTCTTTACGTGATCAAAGTGTTCCAAATAAAAGGTTTTGTTATTGCTGTCACAAAATTTTTCAGTTTGTTAGAGTTCCTGAATTCAATCATAAGTTTCATCTTCCATTGTAAACAGATCATGCTTGATTGACATCTACCTATAGCATCCTAATTATTTCAGGGTCATGTTGGTTTTTTTTTTTCTTAAACTGGGTGGAAGGGCCTAAAAATGGTTTAAAATTAAAAAAGTCATGAGGCAGAAACCCTTAACATCACTAGTAGGCCTGCTATTATCATTATAGACTTCCTTCTATAGATGGTAAAAATAGCTGTTGTAACAAACTGCTGACAGAAAGGGATGTTGTCGTATCAATTGAGCCTCATTTGTGGAGAATTTGCTAAAATAGTTGTATTTGTGGAGATTTTTTGCATGACTTACTGTTAAGATTTCTGGTAATTTAACTGGCATTGAGTATCTTGCATACAATACCCAGAAAACAGAGAGATGTTTGTGTTCAGTGTGGATGTGCTGTGCAGCAGCCTCTGCTGGACGTGGTGTCTTCCTGCCAGCAGAAGTACACCAGGACAGGGTGTCTGTAGATGCCTGGAAAATAAATTTTGTCATTTGGAAATCACTCCTGTATCTGAAATTGAGTGAACCTAACTATGCAAGTACTTAACGAGTCTTTTTGTAAAGTCATATGTGTGTTTTCCATGCCATGTGCTGGTCTGTATTGATCATGTATGAGAAGCACTGAGCTGGCATTTGGAAGCTTAATTGTATTGGAAAACATATTGCATCAGCTTTGAAAAGCTTTGGAATTCTAGATAGTGGGTACAGAATATGGTAAATGTTAAAAGATGTTCCCCTCTCTAGATAAGAGATTGAACTCTGTTATTTCTCTTCAAACTCTTTTGATGTTGTTTTTTGTTTGTTTAGAATAGCATTTTCACCAAGGCTTAGAGTAACATGGAAACCATTTGTGAGAAGACATTTGAGTAAAAGGTTATGTGGGAATCAAGGAAACTGGTGGTATTTGGTTTAGAAGGGGTTTAATTGTTGCTGGTTCTTTCTAAATCTCTGTGAAAGCTTCAGTCTAGACAAGTGAATCTTCAATGAGCTCTCTTGAAAGCTCAGTCCTTCACTTAGGTGTTTGTTTTTTTCTCATATGTAATATCTTTCAATTTTCATAATATTTTCATTCAGCACTCCAAATATTATATAGATATAAATGACTTAATCCTCATAATACTCTGTGGGATAGGTAATAAACCTGATTTTTTTTATCATGCTGTGAACCTCATTACTGCGTGTTTGTTCCTGCTGACTAGTAAGAATAATGATCTCTCATTTTCATTTTAAGTTGTGTTTTGTAGGCAGTTATCAAAAATACCTTTCCCCACTGTAATTCTCTAGGCAGAACTTGGAAACTCTTGAATCTCTCAGCTTTTCAGCTATGAATTTTTTTCTAGATAATTGTGCTTATTTGAAATGATGCCTAGAGCTCAGTGTAGTGCTGACCAGAGTTTCAGTTGTGAATTTGGCAGAACAGTTCCTTCTGTTTATTTTACATATTATATTCTTGTTAACCTGATTCACAATGGCAAGTGCAAGTTTTTTCTTTTTGTGCCAATGTTTAATTTATTTGTTCAGGGTTAGACTGTGATGTTACAACCAAGTTTGGAATGAGGATTCTGCTTCTGTGCTCTGTGAATTATTCTGAGAGGAAGATCCCTATGCCAGCAGGGGCCTGCCCTTTTATTGCAGTAGTTGCAAGAGACCGAAAATCAAAACTGTTTATTCTTGGTGTCTTATGTGAACCAGGAATCATCTATCCATGGAAGTGGGAATTGTGGAGTACTGGTGCACAGGAGTAAGAGAGCACATGACACCTGCTTTTCCCTGTGTTCAGAACAGACAGGCTGCTGTGCATCTTTCTGGCCTGCACTTAGTGTTCTTAATTATTCTGTGATGTAATATAGTATGTTTTAATCTAATATTGCTCTTGGCCTCTCCTACTCTTTTTCATTATTAAAATGCAAACCATATACAATAGTGATACTTGAGCCATCCTGGGTTTGTGCTGTGTAAATGTTAATACGGTACATTCAACCCAGTGCTTTTAGTTTAATGAAAATGCTCTCTAATAATATTAAAGATACCTATTAAATATCACCTTCTCTAGGGTCCCTGAAAGATTAAAACTTAATTTGGTTTGGTATCCAGCTGTTGATGCAGTTGTCTAAAGGTAGAGTCCCATATATTAATTTAGGCATACTATAAAGCAAATTAACACGAAGTCATCTTGGAGCCATCATGTTGTGTGTTGCTTGTAACACTTCCTTTTTTACTCCTCCCCACAGTCGTGTTTGTGTATTCTTCCTGCAGAGGCATTATTAATCTCACTTTGTCTCTGTTCCCAGACATTTTCCATCCTGCCTCATCCTTTCTTACTAGATGTTTCTAGTGATGTCCTGTGCTTTTTCTTTTGTGCCACCAGGCTGAGAAAAATACTTAAGATGCTTAAGTTTTAGATGAGAAAAATGCCAGAACATGTTGCATCAGATCTTGACATTCATGCTTAACAAGATGCTGTTTGGAGCTGATGGGAGTCTTACTGACCCAGTGTTGCAATCTTAGACAATTAAGAGCTTGGGATTATTGCTGCACTCTGTAAAGTGACCGAAAAACTCAACATAGGATTCCCTGTTATTTTGAGCTGCGTTTCAGGCATTCTCAAACCACAAATTATTTTTTTTCAGTTGACAGTTGAACAGTGAAGTGGGAACATGTATTTAAATTGCCATTTAAAGACAAACCTGAGTCAAAACTTGAATCCAGGCTTGTTAAATGCAAACCCATATTCAGGCAAGGTCTCTGATTAGCTCACAGTACATGTTAATGTGCTTTGCTTCCCCGTATGTGACAGTGACTGCTCTTCCACCACATTTTTTCTGCCATGAGGCCTTGTGATAATGATATTTGCTCAGTGCAAGGCAAACAGGTTTCTTCTGGGCTCCTTTCTTGAAGGAACCAAAGGCTTGTGAAGTGGTGGGTTGTGGTATAAATAGGTTGCCTGAACTTCAGCCCTGAGAGTAGTGGGGATGCAGTATGCCCAGGCAAGAGCTCTGTAGGAACTTAAATAGCATAGGCACATAGTTCTGAATTTTTGGTACAAATAGGAGTTTTGTGAGCAGATATGAAGGGTAAATGGTGAGGATCCAGAAGACATATTTCTACTAGCTACTGCCAGAGTTTGCTTTGATGAAGGAAATCACATTCTGTACACTTACCTGCATTAGTGGTGTCCATCTTGTAAAAGCTATAAATGAATTAGACCTCATGGCATGTGTTAGGTGTTCAAGTGTTTCTTGTAAATCAGTACCTTGATTCCTAAAGGATAAATAGGAGACTAAAAAGACTTTGTTTTGACAGTGTTCACGGTCATCCTCCACCACTGTGGAAGTGATTTTTCATGAGCACTTTAGGGTTAGAATAGAGAGATTGTGTGAATGGTTTTGGTGGGGGCTATGTTTACTGAGGAAAGAAACAGGCAATGGAGGACAGCAAAGAAAGACTAGGACCTCAGAAATTGATTCTTTCCCCTGGATGTTAGTTAAATTGGACAATACCTTAAACAGTGTCCTTGGTTATGTGCTTGGTTTGATCCAAAGCAAATCAGTGGTGCTGCTGAAGGTGGAAACTGGCTTGTGTTGTCTCCTTCCTGCTCTATTTTTGTGGTTCTGGTGTTCGTGTGGCTGCAGTCTGTCACACCAAGGAACTGGTTGAGCTAAAAGCTGGAGAGATGCTGGTTTTCTGTCAGATGAATGGATGCAGTTCGTTTCATGAGCCCTAACATTACCGTGAACTCTAAAATATGTAGGGGGTAAAGGGCAAACGGCCTCTGTAGTGGACTTGTAAACTCTTTCAAAGTGAGAGGGCAGTAACAGTGTGTGAGTGAAAGGAGTTGAGAAATGTCAGTGTTTGTTTGCCTTGGAGTTTAAAAGTGGATGGGGGGGGAATGGGGAGCAGAAGTTTAACTTTGATTTCTTAGAGTTGTATGAGTACAGTAAGTTTGTTTTATTAAATGTTTTCATATAAGAAAAGACTGGTTTTAAATGGAAAGAAATAGAGCATAAAGGTGAAGATGAGTCTTTTGCTTGTCTTCCTATGTTCAGGAAGGTGTAGACTGGAACTAAGCTGTATATGCCACAGTGGGTTGTGAAAAATGAAAATTCATATATTTCCTTATTCTTGCTTGTACATTCTTCAATGTTAATACCATATAGATAGAGTATGTTTAACTACTTTATGGTATTTTACCATTTTATTTTGTCGCTTGATAGACATTCTGTACATCATGAAGGTCTTAATTCTCTGAAGCTAATGCTATAATGCTTACATGAAAATTTACATAGTTAAAAAAGCAAGTGTTTGGTCTTTGGGGGTTTCAGCTTACCTGTGAATGAAGTAAACAATTAAAGAGATTCACTATGTAAGCCACTGACTGTAGTCACCTTGATTTTTCATTCCATAGTGCTAACAGACGATCAATAATTAAAAAAAATCATTGTGACAATGAGACTTCTAAAATTCATCTTGTGCATTATGTAGCATTTTTCAAGCTGGGTGCATAAAGATTAACCTTTTTTTCTGTCTATAGAAACTCTGGGTGGATGGAAAATCTTTTTACTTGTGATACATTAGAGACCTATGTTTATTTCTGTAATACATAGTTTTTGTCAAACAATACAATTTTGATTAGTCTGAAACATTATTTTGGCCTAAGCTTATGTAATATTTTGACTTAATTACAATACAGACACGGTCTGTCTGCTTAATTATAATGTAGTTCAGCAGGGGGCACATCTTTCTAAATAACTTGTATTCTAGGTGCATATTCTATCACTGAATAGAATGTGTGGGTACACTGGGATTATGAGTGTAGAACATAAGGACTACTTTGGTTCATTCTCTGCTTGATTGTAGAGTTAATGTATAACTGTGTGGAAACAGTGTCCCTCTTCCCTTCCCCAATAGTAAAACATTGTGCATGTTAATACTAGTGTCTTTTTAAAATAAATCCAACTACAACCCTGTTAAAACTGTTTCCAATTGGTTGATTTTCTTTTTCTTTTTTTGTTAGATGAAAGGGGCACTGACTGAAATTATCCAGCTCGCTACCTTGGATTCAGACCCCTGGGTCTTAATGGTAGCTGATATTTTAAAATCCTTTCCAGATACTGGCTCCCTTAACCTTGATCTTGAAGAACAGAATCCCAATGTTCAAGATATTTTAGGAGAGCTTAGAGAAAAAGGTAAGCTTTTCCTGTTGGTGAAAATTGCAGAAACATGGTGCCTTTTTCAAGAATGACCTGTCATTTCATCTGCAGTCTTGCAATCTTAACAGTAGAGGTACCAGGACAAGCAGTATGTCTTGTCTCTGAACTACCACAATTCATGACTGGGAATGTTTCTGGACTGGGAACTGTGATACCTGAGGAGTGGTAACTTCCTAAATTCTTTTCACGCATCATCAGACTTTATATGTCAGGTGTTGTCCTGGGTCTTGATGCAGGACAACATGCGGGTTAATGTGGATTCATTAGTGTCATAGACAAGGCTGTATGTGCACTGATGGGTGATGACTGATTGACTGCAGTTTAGGAAGGAGAGGGTTTTCTATGTTGCTGTCTCATGTCATAGTACTGAAGAGGACAGTAAGTCCCTGTTTTTCTTGCGTGGGCAGCCTGGTGTGTGTGGAAAGAGCCTGTTGTACTGGGCACGTGGGCTGCCTCTGCTGGATGTCCTCTGGGCAGCAGGTGATGGGAGCTGGAGGGGAGACTGATCTCAGGAGGAGTTATGCTGCTGATGTCCAAGTAACTGCAGAGTGCCCAGCAGCTAAAAGTGTGTGGGTTCAGGCACTTGCACAGGCGCTGCTTCAAGCAGTGTAATAAATGGTGATGCAAAACTACTCATACTTCAGTGGGTTTATTTTAGCACATTGCCTAGAAAAAGCCCTCAGGCATAAATGGGCAGACGTGATCTTGGAGTTAGGATTGCAGCAGAACAATAACAAAATGACTTGGAGGTGGAAACACTTTTTCTTACTGTAAACAAATTACCATGTCTGTTCCTACTTGATTTGGGCTTTATTCAGTACTTTCATTTTCATGTATGATTTTTAAGAAAACTGAGAATTCAATAATTATAGTCTTTGACAATAGTAGCATATTTAAGATTCCTGTGATTTGATTAGGTATTGTTAACGTAGAAGCTTTTATGAACCTAATGTGAAAAACAAACATCCTAATAACTGGTTATATACTGTGTAATAATTGGAACTAAATGACTCTTGATGTTTAAACAAGTAATCTAAAACTTAAAACCAGGTGAACAGTCTAGTTGTAAAATGTTTTATAATTAGCTGTCAAGAGGTGCTAATACCTATGTGTACTGTGTTAACTCTTTATGCAGTAAGTGAATGTGAAACTTCAGCTATGTTGCCATTGGAATGCCAATACTTAAACAAAAATGCCTTGACAACACTAGCTGGCCCACTTACTCCCCCAGTGAAACACTTCCAGCTGAAAAGGAAACCTAAAAGTGCCACTCTCAGAGCTGAACTCTTGCAGAAGTGTAAGTACTATTAAGACTGTGTAGCAAATTAAATGATGAAAGGAAAATTTATATTCACAATATTCAGTCTTATTTTCCAACATGGCTATATACATAAAAATTCTCTGTTACAAGAGCTTTGGATGATTTTTTTTCTTTGCTGGACCGATGTGTGGAAGAGCAGGTGCAAGTCCTCCTGGCTATGATTATGTTAAAATGTTGTTCATATTTCAAGGCATACACAGAGCCTTAGCTTTTTAAAGCACAGATAGATTCTTTTGTGGGTATATTTAACATGTGAGGACTTGAGGGACAGCGTTGGTTAAAGCTTCTGAAACAAAAGAAGAGCATAGTTTTATTTTGCTGTATGTTTTTGCAACAAGGAGCAAGAGATGCTAATTAATGTATTCCTTTTGCTCAGTTTTGGCAATATAGGGTGTGAAATCCTAGAGGGCTTTCACTAACAAAAGGCAGCATAGGTGTATTGGCATCTGGTTGAACTAAGTGATCTTAAAATAGTTTACTGTCGCTGCTGTTCTGTTGCAGCAGCATGCTGCTTTCTTGCATGTGACTCGAGTAGTTGATCTGGTTAAATACAAGATTTGTAACTTCTTATGAAGCCACATGTAACTTTTTAAAATAATGTAAATTTCTCTTGAGTAAATTGTCTGTTCTGGTAATTTCTTTTAGCTTAGACCACCTTGTCAGTTGCTTAGTCATATTATTTTGCATTTTCTCTAAATACTGTGTTTACTTCACATAAATGACTTGGAGTTTAATTAAAATATAATTCTTTCTTTGTTGCTATTCCCCTCTCTTTTATGTATCAGCCAATAACATTTTATATAAGAATCAATGTGTTGTATTTTTTCAGCACAGGTTCTGTAATAACTGAAGCTCTTTTTCTTTTTAGCGACAGAAACTGCACAACAGCTCAAGAAGACTGCAGGAGTGCCTTTTCATGCCAAAGGCAGGGGACTGGTCAAAAAGATAGATACAACAAGTATGGCTCACTTTTATCACTTTTCAGAAAGAAAATCTGATTAAATGGCCTTGATGAAGAATAAAACTAACTGCGTTTTACAAAAGCTATTTTTTTTGAAGCAAAGGATTCCTCCCTTTCTGCCTCCCTCTCTCCTGGTATTTAAATATTTCTGACATGAGTTGTCAGAAAGAACAAGAGTGTGGTGTTTTTTTTTTTTTTAAATGGCAAGTATATCTGCCATGCTTCTAAAATGTATTCAGCTAGATCATGCCTGTAGATTTCGGTAGGAATTTAATTTGCATCACTCCAGGAATAAGTCCTGACTAAGCCATGTTACTCCAAAAGGGAGCAGAGTGGATCACAGTAGTCTGCTGTGCTGTTTGAAGTGCTGTGAAGTACACTGAAACTATTTTGCATTTGTATAATTCTGTCCGGAGAAAGAAGGGGCACAGTGTGTTATCTGCAGCCAAGGCTGTGCAGTGACTTTTATTTAATGGACATGACAAACACGTATAATGATTCTTCAGCTTTGTATTAAGAGATTTTAACTGTTTGCCGAAGTTCCCCAACTGCTTGAATTTTTCAAAGGTTTTAACTAGAAGCAAGAGGAGGGTTCAAAGTTAGTTACATACTTCAAATCACTGCACAGGTGTAACGTTTTTCTGGCCTCCAGTATGATGCTGAAGTGTAAAACTCTGAGTGATTTCTTGGTGTTGTGGCTAGAAATTATCAAGTACTTTGAGTTGATGCTATTTAAGGTGTTGCTTTGAGGTCTGAAGTCTGACCTCATGTTCATGCAGGAAATGCAAAAAGTCTAGTTGCAATTTGAACTAAAAGTTATCCCAGTAAAGAAAATTACCGTTAGTTCTTGGCATTCTGTTTAGTTGTTGAACTGATACAGCCAGTTTTTAGACTTGGCCTTTACAGCCAGGTGGTCTCTAGAAACAGGAGTTGGGCACCAGCTGAGGTTTGCTCTGCTGGAATGTACTCATATGGGTCAGAGGATTGTCCTGTGGTGAAAGGGTTTTCAGTACAACATATAGAGGGAGACAATGTCTCTAACTTCAAACTGAAGTTCTGTGTTATCTTCAGCTTAAACGGTGTGGTGAGATTGTCAGGAGGCTCAAAGACCTGACTGGTAATGTATAGGCGTAACTGCTTTTTTTAGTAGGTAAAAGAATGCTGTGTTTAGCAGTAGCGTTGTGTGAGGTGGAAGAGCAGCAGTGTAGAGTTGGGGGAAAGCAACTGCTTGCAGGTGTAAGCTGATTCTGCTGAGACTGATTGAGACAGCAGGTGTTCCGGTTGCACTGTAGACCCAAATTGGGTCCTCCTCCTTGTGCAAAGGGCAGCTCTAGAATTTCAACTCCTGTATGAAACAGTAATTTACTTTTCCAGTAGCTGTGAGCCTTAGCCCTACAGAAGCTTAGCTAAGAATCTTCAATTAATACAATTTTACCAAGTAACCAGATTGTGAAATTCAAAGAGCAACTTTGACAATAATTGAATTCAAAACATTTATATCCTACACTATTTTATGTGTTCAAAGTTTATTTTTTACAAGTGAGGAAACCATCAGTGTGTGTAGGAAAAGTAGCTTTTGCTATCAGTGCACATTTTGAATACTTCATGTGGAATGGGGTTGCAAACATTAGCCTAGAGATTCGCTCTTACTCCTTGTTTGAAGGATAAAACATAATCTGACCTTTGAGGGACATGCAGTGTGTTATAGACGGTTCCACATTATAAACATTTGAAGTTTAAAGCCGTGGTAGTAAATGCATTAAGAAGGGGAAAAGCTGAAGAACTCATTAATACGTTTTTTTTTGTAACTAGCTAAGTGTGTATATCAGTTGTTGCTTTTTTTGATCTTCCCCAAGCACCACTCAAAGGAATACCAAAACAAGCTCCATTCAGGAGTACTTCTGCACCAAGTGTATTTAGTCCTTCTGGGAACAGAACTCCTATTCCTCCTTCAAGGACACCTTTGCGCAAAGAAAGGGGAGTAAAGGTGGGTGCACTTGTTCTTGGGCTCTTGTTTTTCTACTCAGTTCTCTTCCCTCATCTAAAGTGAGTTTCTGGTGCTGTTTTGAATCAAATATCAATATATTAAAGAAAAAGAGCTAAGGATGATATTTAGAGAAACTACATACACTTAACAATGGTTATTAGGTTCTTTATGGTCTTTCTTTTAGCTTTTAGATATCTCTGAGCTGGATATGGTTGGTGCTGGCCGTGAAGCAAAGAGAAGAAGAAAGACATTAGGTTGGTACAGCATTCTACTTACAAATGCTAGCAGTATACCATAGGATCTAAATTTTTAGTACCATTTTGTTCTTGATTTGTTAAAACTTAGCCTAAGCTAAACTTTAAAAATAAGGAGGATGATGCAAACCAACCCTAAAAAGTTTCAGGAGGGGATTTTCACGTGTTTTATTTCAGTGCTTCTACTCCTATTGCCTTGTGCCCAGGTAATAATGTAACTCAGGCCTGGAAAGGATTGAGCTGGTCACTTGTGCTTTGGGCAGCCCAGAGGTCGGTGAGGGTTTCAGTACCAGAGTTGTTCTGAGATATTTTGGTCTGCTTACTTCTACTGGCTGTATGGCCAAATAAATCAGTGCAAAGTAATGTTGAAAAAACTTGGAGGACTCTTCAAAATTCTGGCTGAGATCTTAAGTGAATAGTATCTGATACAGTGCTTTTAAGTCAAGTGCCAGTGCAGTACTCTACTTAACCATATTAAGAAGATGCACTAGGCAGCATATCTGTTCCAAAACAACCCTTTTTATTTACCCAGTGAAAAATACAAAAGTACCACTTCAAGACAAAATCATAATTGGTAGTTAAATTGTTGCTTGGGCTTTCATGCTTTCCAGTATCAAAAAATTCGCCACTTCTGTCTAATTACTCAGTTACTGTATTTTGTACATTGTGTTTTGGTTCATTATTGGGTTGATTATAAAATTGTGTATGGAGATTTCTGTATCTAGTTCAGCATATACCTCTTTAGTTTTAGCAGACTTCGAGAGGCATTTTTTTCTTTGTCTAAAAAGTGTATTTATTTAAATAATTTCAGAAAACTTTCTTGTACTGACTTCTTTGCCTTATGCAATAGATACAGAAGTTGTGGAAAAACCAGCCAAAGAAGAAACAGTAGTAGAAAATGCTACCCCAGATTATGCTGCTGGCCTTGTGTCTACACAGGTAAAAACCAAACAATCAAAAAACCCAACCAGTCAGAGAGAAAAAATAATAAAAACCCACCAAAAATACCAAACCATGATGATCATGATGTGTGCAATTCTAAAACAATTAAACACTGTAATGGTATTTTACTTATTTGTTTAAACATGCCTCTTTATGTAAGAATCTTTATGTGATTTTTTTCACCAAAGAAGCAGTGAACCTATTGCTAGAAGTAGTTCATTCAGGGTGGGGTAGGGAGGAGTTATGTAGGGGTTTTTTTCTCCTATTTCAGGTTTGGTACATTAAAGAAACAGTGATGCAGATTTTTCTGTCCTGACCTGGGTTTTGAAAGAATTGTGCCCCCACTTCTGAGTTAGAAACAGTCAGTCTGGCATGTGTGATGTGCCTAAAAACGACATACAGGCAGATGTTGGTAGGCCAGAGTTAGGAGTGAAGGTCAGTGCCTGTCTCTCTGCAGAATGCTTTTAGAAGCTTTCTTTTAGCAAGCTCCACGTTTTACAGAATGCCCATCATTTATGTACTAAAGCTACCTTAAATGATCTGTCTGCTAGACGTGTTTCCCCAGAATTTCTTTCCTCTGTCTACCCCTTAGGTTTTTAAGGCTGGATTGAACAGTGACTATCCTGATAGAGATACTGTACTGAGTATGCAGTGTCATGTATAGTTAAGTACAAAATACAGCTTTCTTTAGCTTGATCCTATATGGCATCTATCATGTTGGTGTTGACTGACTTTTTCAGTGGGAACAGGGTTTTTTACCTGTGCTCTTTACTGGAGCCTTCTGCTTGCTTATGTCCCAGAGGCCTTTGTGTTCTCTTGGTGATACTGTAGTCGGTCTTTTGCTCATGGATGAACACAAGTTTCTGATAATGGTGAGAACTGTCTGTGCCCAGGCAGAAGGTCACTTAAATCTGAGGTATTTCTTCATAGAGTACCATCTGCACTAATTTCTGAAGAAGAAAGTTAGCATTGAACAAGTTGTTAGGTAGGACTCCTAACAGAGGAGACAGTAATTAAGTTCCCAAAAGGAATATAATAGTAAAACTGATGTTGAAAATGTGTTTAAAATATAGAAATGGCACCTGAACGCATATAGTGTCGTTTAATCCCTTTCTTTTGTGTTGTAGAAACTTGGCTCCTTGAACAATGAACCTGCACTACCTTCTACAAGTTATTTACCTGCTACTCCTAGTGTGGTGCCGTCTTCCTCCTATATCCCAAGCTCTGAAACGCAGCCAGGTAACAGACACTTTTTTTGCTCTTTGGACCTAATAGCTCTGACTCTGTACAGTTTTACTGTCTAGCTGCTCTTATTTATAAACCTCCTGTCCCTCAACTCTAGTGAAACTCCACCTTACCAGTATAAAAATCCATGCAAGAACCCAGCCTTTGGATTTGAAGTAACCAGACATATAATTTAACCTAAATAAAGAAAATAATTGTTGGCTTTAAGTCTTAAAATGACTACTAGTTAAGTCAAGTAAGTAAAACAGTTTACTGATTTTTTTTTTTCCTTTTTCTTACTCTGTAATAGAAAATCCATCTTTTTTTAATCCCTAGAGAGACACCACTAATAAACAGAAGTCTTGAGTATATATTCCATCCATGCATTCATATGCTAGCACTTACAAAACAGTTGCTTTCAAGAGTCAGTTTTATTTCTCGAGTCAAGTGCACATTAGCTTTCACACAGTCTGGGATTAAGCCATCCGTTTTCCTTTTACCTTTGTGTAACAGTCTGAGAGATAATAGCTATATTACCTTTGAGCTCCTGCATATCTTGAAAAAGTGCGATGTTCAGTTCTGGGAGGCTGCCATTGGTAAAAAGTACTTTGTACAATTACTTTATTTCTACACCTTTTTTAACCCACCTGGTTTTGCTTTTCCTTCCCTGTTGTGTTTAAAGTCTTAATGTATCAGTTTGCACTAACAGATGTGCATGGCTTGGATTTGTTACCACATCTAGTTGTTAACAGGACCAATGTTTCAGTTTAGTATGTTAAATTTACTCTTGCTTGTGAGCTGCGGGGTGTTGGTCACTGCATAAAAATGCACATGCAAAACCCAGTCATTTCACCTGGCCTCTAAGCAGTTCAGAATTTCTCTGAAGGGCCATGCACATCTTTCTGTGGCAGAAAATTAGCATCTCCAGAAGGAATGCAGCCAAAAGCACATTGGTGTGTCAGCAGCTAGTACTATTTTCTCGAGTGCTGACATTGTGTTCAACTGCAGGAAAAGTCTAGTTTAAAATTCTGTCTGTTCTGTTTTTTCTTCAGGAGTATGGAATATTTAGCTTTTCTTATAGACAAGAAATATAAAACTGGATTTTTTTTTTTATACAAGATACACATGGAAGATCCACAGATTTGGTCTCGTACAATCTGAGGTTGCATTATTAAGACCTGTTACTTTATGCAAGTCAGTTATTCTGACAAGAGAAGCAGCCAGTAATAAAACTGTACAAAATTAGGGATAACTAATCAGTGCAAATGTTTGTCCTCTCAACTGTTCACTTTCCTCTTCCACATCCGCTGGATAATAGCCATATTGCTTAAACCAATGCCATGTCTGCTGAGAGGGAGAACCATAGGCCTCTCATTCCCTGAAATCTGATCTGAAGGGCATCAGCGTAGCTCTGATCCGTATCTGCCTTTTAGTCTACTGAGAACACAGTGTGAACAGGTCAGCTTAAACCTCATGAGGTTTGTGAAGAGTGCTTAAGCAGCTGTTCTGTGTCTAGCAGCTGCAAAAGAATGTACTGGTAAAAGTGTCCACTGGGTGATGACCATGGTTGGACAGATGGTAACTTGTATGATCAAGCCACTGTGATTTCATAATCACATAATTTCCACCTGCAGCCATGTTTGGAGTAGTAGCTTCCTTTGTGCAGGTGAGGGGATCAACTTTGAGCAGGAACAGAGTTAAGACTTGTCAGTATTGTGGGGTTTAATGCTCTTAGCAGTTAGTGTTTAAATAATGAGTGATTTGCGAAGACTACATTTAATTCTGGCATCTGTTTAAGTATATTTGTATTTTCGGTATCTGTTACTAGTTGAGACTTAATTACCATTTCCTTTGAAAGCTGTTGCTACATTAGGTAAAAACTGCTGAAATGTTTTTGGTTCTGGTTCTGTGTAACAGTACAGCAATAATCCTGCTAGGATCAGAGTACAGTTGTTACAGCAAGATAAGATAAAAAGTAAATAACGCAGTTTCATTTTACTAAGTCTGATATCCATTAAACATAAAATTTGATACTAAATATAGTGTAATCCATACTGGACAGGTAATTACTCTGTGGTCTAATTATTGCTAAAGGTAATTGAGTGGAAAGAGCATTAGCTCTTAACTAAAAATTCTGATTATTTCATTTTTCTTTAAAAGCCATTGGTGATGCTAATCCCTGTTTGTGGATTATAATGTTTTTAATTATCCTGGTTTTTGTAGCTGGCTCTGCACGAGAGACCTTGCAGACTAATAGACAGACTGAAGAGCCTGCAGCTCCAAATGCTACTACAACTCTTCCTGCGCAGTTCAAACAAAGAACACCCATGTACAACAGTAACTCTAATCCCCCTGCAGCTACACCTACCTCACCCCTCACACCTACCACACCTCCTGCCATCTCCCCAGCAGCACAAGCACCACAAGTGGCCCCCCAAACTCAGCAACAGCCACCACCGAAAAAAAGCCTCTCTCTCACAGTAAGTAAAACCAGGTTCTTCTTGGCTGATGGATCTGATATAGATGGGAAAATGCAAATTTTTATTGTTGATCTCATTTAATATGTTGTCAGTCCCTGGCCTTTGAATCATGGAGTGGTTGAGGCTTCTTTTTTATAACCAAAGATAATGAGAATTTTTTTAGCATCGCTGTCTTAATGTTGATAACAACATTTTTAGTCACGTCATGTTAATGTTACAGTAAGATGTCTTTATTTACTGCTGTTTGTTTTGTAAAATAATGTTGTGTTACTAATTTTAAACAATTTTGGAAGAAAAGTGTATTTCCAGTAGAGCTGTTGCATAGCCAGTTTTACATAATGTAAGCTGCCTAAAAGGATCCTGTCACTGCTATGGTAGGAGAAAAATTTATCAATAGATTATTCTAAGGTGAAAACCTTTATTTCTGTTCTCTTCACCCACCATTACACACTTTTCAAAGCCTGAGAGTGGGCAGGAAATTAAACTCAACAGAAATTGTATGTCCTGAGGCATTGTATTTCCTGGTATGTCTGTATATATTACATGCATGCTTGAAGGTCAGTAGGTAACTAACTCAAGATGCAACTGATCTGAAGACTATCTGCGAGCCTAGCGTGCAGGGTCTGAACTTTAAGAAGCTGGATGACTTTTTCTTTTCAGTACATTTACTTCATTTATTAAAGAAAAAAATTCCTCTGAAATTATTGCAAGTTTGGGTTTGTTGGACTGTAGAGGAAGCATTGGGTTTTTTCTTTTTCCTCATGCCATAAAGGACACAAAAATCATAATGTAAACATGAAGTATCTCACATGTTTCTGTAACTATTTAAAGAGAGGGGAAACCTTGAGGTTAAGGTGCTTTTATTTATTTTTTTTAAACCTTTTGTAGGTCCTACAAACTTGCACCTTTTTCTTTCTTACTTGTCTGTTGGTATTGATATGGTCCCTGTTGGCAGAGTTTTTCTCC
Source organism: Grallaria varia (assembly GCA_013396735.1). Taxonomy (NCBI): domain Eukaryota; kingdom Metazoa; phylum Chordata; class Aves; order Passeriformes; family Formicariidae; genus Grallaria; species Grallaria varia. Next base: position 71,106 of record VWZG01005804.1, on the reverse strand, counting down.
ACTGGAATTGACATTTGTTGTATCTCTTGCAGAGGGAGCAAATGTATGCTGCACAGGAAATGTTCAAGACTGCAAACAAAGTTACAAGGCCAGAAAAGGCCCTTATACTTGGATTCATGGCAGGATCCAGAGGTATTGAGTCTAATTTAGCTTGCTTCTGAATCCCCAAATCTGAAATACAGCCTAGCATTTCTAAATGTGTATATGTGAGTGCAAGACTTTGCTTTAGCTTTGCCTGTGATTCTTCCTTTATTCTGGACTGTGCATTGTTTTATGGATTATATTTCTAACTACCTGGAAATGGGTCTTTAGGGTCTATTTCCAGTAAGTCAAACAATTTGTCAGAACAGCTGTTGAACACAACATATATGTAACTGAGCGCATCGTAAAATCACAGCTTGGGGCTGTGGAGAAACAAGGCTGCTGGGCAAGAGTGAACAGCCTGATTGGGATCCTACTACTCTGTCTAGAAGGCCAATGAATTTAAATTTTTCTGTGGCAAGTCAAGGTACAAGTTGAGTAGTACAGACCTTCTTTACTAATTCCTTGCTTTAGAAATGAGCAACTCTTGCCTCAGAGAATTTAGATAACCACTGGTGCTATGAATCACAGGGAGATAAGCTGTCTCATAGCGGATCCTGTTATATGTTGGCCTTGCTAGACCAAAGCTGTTTTACCTAGAAGATTATCAGATGTAAGATGAGAAGGGGCTTAAGAGTCCCTAAGTGAACTCCATCATCTGCACTAGCTCTGGTTTCTAATTTGGTATTTGAGGGTTCTTATCACCGGGGTCCTGAAGCCTAAATGTGGTTCATGCATTTGGATTAATGCAATACACTAGTTAAGATGACCAGGGTAGAGTTACTGTGGTGATCCCTGAGCTATTAAGTTTGGTGTATCTTGCATTAATGATGGTGTTTGTAGCACTAGATGCTGCTTCAAATTGCAGCAGGGGGGTGTGCTTTAATATCTACATGGACAGCTTTTTGTAGTTTGAGATAAAATGTGTGTGGAAGTTTCTGTGATATTCTTTTCTATATATGTATATGTGAATGTATCAATACAAATTCCTTCAGTAATAATGTCGGCACCTTCTGAATATTCTTGAGCGCCACTCCTTGAAGTGTAACATCTAATACTTCTACTAGCGTGGAATGGAATAGAGTCTGGGACAGGTGGTTTCAGTGAAGCTGTTTTGGCTTCCTGAACAGCTAAAAACTGTTAAGGCATTTAACTACAAAGTGTATCCTAAATAAAGTGACTCTGGTTACCTGGGTTTACCAACTCCCATTTAAACACAAGTGTCTCTTCTGACTCCTGAGGTAGAGAGAAATGACACTGGCATGCTTAACTCCCCTTGTTGTTGTTCTTCCAGTTACTTTAGCTTTGGGCTTCTTCTCTTGGTGTCTGGATTTGATATCCTTAAAACTCAGTCTCTGAATATAGAGTGAGACAGATCTTTGGCTATATGTTCAGTTTTGGGTTTGAGGTTTATTTTTTTGTGTTTTGGGGTTGTTTTAAGCATAAGACCCCCCCCCCCCTTTAAGTGCTCTTTATCTTGTCTAATACAATGTTGAAATGTATAATTTGTTTCTATTCTTGTTTTTGCAGAGAATCCTTGCCAAGAGCAAGGTGACATCATCCAAATTAAACTCAGTGAGCATACAGAAGATTTACCAAAGGCAGATGGCACGGGCAGCACCACTATGTTGGTTGATACGGTCTTTGAAATGAACTATGCCACTGGTGAATGGACCAGATTCAAGAAGTACAAACCTATAACTAATGTTTCCTAAGAGATGCAGCAACAGCAGACTGGACCAAATCAAGCTTAGAGTCAACCAGCTCATAGTGTATGTCAACTGTACAAAATGGCATTCGTGTGTACATTTCTTGTTACCCTCCAGAGTAGAAGCTGTGGCTCTCCAACCAAACTGGGCTCAGTGAACACAGAAGATGAGGTCAAACTCACCTTTTTTTAATTAATCTTGGGAGAGGGAAAGATAATCTTGATGGGGGAACGTTGTTGTTGTGGTTTTGTTTTCCTGCAGTTCAAGATGCTGAAAAAGATTACACATGGGAGCAGTTCACTGCCTAGTACTGGAAGAGAAGACTACTGCACGGTCATTCACGGTTTACCATTAACTGAGGGCACAGATCTTTATTGTAAAAACATTTTCTTTGGCTACATGGGTTCTTTCATAAGAATGGACATTCAAAGCACCACAGATCAGTGCTTGTTATTTTGTATTTCAGCTGCAGTATACCTATTGCGGGTGGTATATGCCAGTGTCTAAAGGTACCCACTGTATGTTTAGCTTATTTATGCTTGGGTGATAGGATGAGATTGAGCAGCTTTGTTAACGCGCTATATTGTCAGTGTACATGCCCAGCATGAATCAATCGATACTTGGCATTATTTGAGATATAGAGAGAAACTAAGCATCATAACTTTCTGAAGAAAAAAAAAACATCAAAATTAAAGTCCTGATGGCTTGTCACTGCCTGGAAGTGATAGCTCTTTGCCATGGAAGTCTTGAGGTAGAAGTTGGTTTGAGGCTCTTGCACAGCATAACTTACTTGGGAGCAAGGGAGCTGACTCATCTCAAGACCAGTTGGAACTTGGCCATTTCTAGGGCGATTTCTAAACAGATGCGCGCTTGAGGAGAAGTTCTAGTGTTGCTGTCTTGAGGCAGTGTTAATTTGTTTCGTTGAGCAGTCAGAATGTGTTTGATTGTTAAGCCCTGACCCAAAAAGTTTTGAATGACTGTAGCTGTGGTTCTTACCAGTGTAGTTTTATCAGTGTAATCACTAATGTGGCCACAATTATACTGGCATATAAATGTGCCTTATACTTGTCCCCTGCTAGTAGAAGCATGTTTTTATCTTTACACCAGTGTTGTGAACACAGTTATAATCTGGCTTTAATTGTACAAACAAAGCTGGCATTTATTGAGAGGATTTATGTACGTAAGTAGGATTCCTCCTTGGGAGACTTGACTTCATCATTTGAAGGAGACTTGGAGTCAGCATTTGATTTCTGCCAGTACTTGTGTGTGGAGCTGTGCTTGGTTGGGAATGCTGTTTAGAAGGAAGAATACAAAGATGAGTAGCAGAGTGTTGATGTGGTGCTGAGAAGGTATCTTGGGCTGACTTAGAGATTCATGTTGAAGTGGAACTCTTAGGACAAAACAAAGCTTTCTTTTTTTTTTTATTCTGAAAAGAAAGCAGACCAAATCCCATAGTACATTTGTATACTAACAGACGTTTAGATGATTGATTAGAATCTTGTTTTTTTTATTGGGGAAATTTTATTGCATTTTAAGTTTAGTTTTTCAAACAAACTATCCAACAGGACAGGGCAAGTATAAATAATAAAAAAAGCCCCTGTATTCTACAGTGTTTTAAGATGTGACCAAAAGTGTAGATTTCTGAACTTTATTTAAGCAAATATGCAGAATGTTCTAGCTCCTGTAATGGGCCGGTTACATGATGGTAGCTGCTGCCATTATGGAGAGTGGTGCATGTTTTAGTGTGAAAGTTAATCACATATAACTGTCACATTGGGACTGTCCTACACGTAATTATCCCACTTCAGAAACAATGTAGATTGTAATTTTGATTGCAACTTTTCTTTATAAACAGCTAGAAAGCAGCCTGACAAATGAGGATGAGTAGTGAGTTTTAGTTTTTAGGAGTTCAGTAGAATGCTTTATCATGGTTATAACTTATGGATTTTAGTGTTACATGGTAAGGGCTAAGAAGAAAGGTATAAAGAAAAGTGACATTCCTTTTCTTGTCTGCATTCAGATTTTAAAGTTTTCTTGTGATGGCCAGTTTTCTGTAAACATGTACAATACTTCTGTCTTACTTGCAGCTTATCTAGCAAGGAAGAACAGTTGTCAAATACAGTTTTTTAAGAATGAGCATTTAGAAAATTGGCTGGCTGGAGGGGCATGTACCATCACTGAACTGTTGATGCAAGACTTGTGCCATGGAGTCGTGGTCAGGAGCTGGTGTATGGTGGCTCTTCTGACTTCCTTGAGAGTATTGGTGGTCCCTCACTAAACTTCCTTGGTCCACAGAGGTCTGTGTTTCAGACCTGTGCTCTTGGGGTGGAGACAGCTGCCCCTCTGCTCTTCAAGAAGCCCTTCTGGAATGCAGTGGAGTCATTTGAGTGCAGTAGTATGTAAGAAGCTTAACCATGCTGCTGTTTGTATTTGCTGCATAACATAGTTGGTCTCTGGGCCTGTTTGTCTAAAGTCATTCATACGCAATAAGTGGAAATTTTAAATAGAACTATAGTATATTTTTAATTCTGTTAAGTCATTAGAATGAGACAACACTGCAAAAATAAATTATTTTTTAAGTGACTTTATGACCCTCAGTTATCAGAGCATTACTTCAACTTGATCTGTGAATCTAGCAAGTGTTTTTAAATGCCTAAAGGAAGAGAAGGTTTTGCAACTTTGTGAGATGATACCGTAAGAAGTAAAACTACATGGAGCTCTTTGGTTCAGCAACTCATCAAATCAGTGTTCTGAAAGCAGGAATAATGCCAAACAAGTCAGAAAGGGCAAAAATCAACATTGAAATTCCAATATACTGGAATTGTTGCATACAGAACAAAATTTGACCTGGGAACCTGATATTTTTTGTCTTGAATATTCAGTCACTCAGATGTTGTTCGCTGGAGCTATTCAGTGAGGCACAGTGTCTGCTGTAAGGTTAAACAAAAACATTTGTTGACTCTGAAATGACTTGCAGAGGTACCAAGAAATTGACCAGAAAAGTAGTTCAGAGTCTTAAAGCTTTGCTTGTGTCCTTTCCTTTTCCCTTTATCCAAGCAGGAAGCTTTAGGAAACAGCAGACTGAGTTTGGGCTTGACCTGCACCTCAGCAAGGAGGTTGTCCTGGTTTCTCTTGCCCTGACTTGTAGAGAAGCCCCTGCCTGTGCAAGCCTAGGTATGGTATGAATTAGCTTATTTGGGTTTTTTAGAGCATGGAATATTGGAGAAAGGGAAAACACAAGCCACTTTCATTGCCTATCCTGTCCAAACTTGTTCTTAGGGGAGAAGGAGCACGTGTGTGCTTCCCCAGCTTTCTTTAACAACTTGTCCTACAGTGAAGTGCTGGCTTTCTGTTGGCTCCATTTTCTTCAATGAGTGCTGTGAGGACCAGAAAGAGGAAATGAGTGAATTGAAGAAGCTGAGCCCAAGAAGGATGCTGACCAAGAATTCTGATTGCAGATTCCATCTTACTTTACACCAAAACTTTTCTTTTGATCTCTAGTGCTCTGTAGTTATCGCTATACAAACCAGTCTAGGCTTAGTGCGGTTAACACTGGTATTGGGCCAGTATTTTGTGGGTTAACCTGATTTTCCCTGGTAGCTTTGCCATTTAATTTTTCATTCAATACCATAGAATGCTGGATGCAGTGAGGAAGAGCCTTTGGTAGTGGCTTGACATCTCCATGTGAAATTGGTCACTTCTCTCACTGAGTTGTGTCAAAGTGCAGACCACTTTTCCAGATGAAAGAATCTTGATTTTGACATTATACAGTTTGAGTGAATCACATTTTCATAGTAAAATCTGACTGGAAAAAAAAAGACTAAAAAATGTTAAGCCAGAGCCCCCTGGGAATCTGGTGCCTTTAACAAAAACTGTCATTTTGTAAAATGTCACATCTATAGCATAGCCCGTATGTTTTCTATTTTTTTTTGTACAGTTGTAAATTCAAAATATTCTGTCTTTGGGTACGTATTTTCAGTGTAATACAGTATGTATAATAAAAAATTTAGATTTTCTAAGGAAATGGACTGATACTCTTCTTAATGATCAAGCTGTTTATTGTACTGACAGTTAAATTGTTATACCAGCAACCTGAGACCAAACAGCCAAATTGCATGATAATGTGTATCCTTTTTAGATTTAGATTGCATTGCCTCCTTCAGAGTTGCCATTTCAAAGTTGACATGTGCTGGTTTAGATTATTTGAGAGTAGATGTACGGAAATACCCTGCTCTTCCTCTCTGTGTGGCTTCACTGAAAGCTGATGGACCTTGGGTGGTGTCTGTGGGTGTCCATGTGCTGAGTAACTTGAACCACAGCTGAGACCTGATGATACAAGGAAGATAAACCATGCACAGGTTCTGTGGATGGCCCATGTGGTATGGAAGTGTGGAATAAACCCTATTGCTTTTTGACACTGCCTCTCTGATCTACAGCAACGGTGGCCTTTCAGTTTTAGAGTGCTGCAGGAGGTGTGTTTTGTTTTGGGATTGGTGACTTTTTTGCAAAGGGTTTATTGTGTTGTTTTTTTTTTTTTTTTTAGAAACTGTTTTCATGCTCAGATATTGTTCCTAGGTCTAGTTTATCCTGTGTAAGCATGAAGGTTTGTTTTGCAGTGTTACTTGGATGTGTGTGGCTGGCCTTATTCCAGTTTCCTTATGCACAGCTGTGTGACATGACTCTGTTCTGCTTCCCTGTGCTGGGATGGTGCCAGACGTAGTCTGAGCTCGCTCTTTATTGTGTCAGATGAACCTTATCAAATAGCTGGGAAGGGAATTCTGTTTCAGGTTGGGTGCTCTGGTAGAATACTTGGGGCAAAGCTTTGGGGTAGGTTGAGATGCACTCTTTTTATTTCATAGGGCACTTACTCTGTCAGGTTTCCCAGTGTCCAGACACAACTCACCAATACACTTCACATGAATGGGTACGTTCCAGTTCACCTGCCTGCTGAGACTGGCCTGTGTAGAATGGGACCCATCTATTTGTGGCAATCTCGGCGCCACTGGACACTTGGGACAGGCTTAGCTGGTGCAAGCTCAGGGTTTTTAATGTTTAGGATGTTACTGTAATGGTAGCCCTCAAGTCTAATGGTTGACCAAACACTGACTGGTTTGAGACCTGGACAAACTTTGTAAGATGCTGCCCTGTATTCCCAGGGTCTTTAGGCAGTGCCCAAAACATCTCAGACTCCAGTCCTTCCCCTGCCCATTCAGGCTCTCCTGAGAGCAGGAAAGGAAAAATAAGGCAAGAAGCAAAACCTGATTATTCTAAAGTAAACGAGCTGACTTTATCTTCAGAACTAGCTGTGTTTCAAGACACTTACATGGTACCATCCCTGGAACTGCTTAAGGCCAGGCTGGATGGGGCTCTGAGCAACCTGGTGGAAGCTGTCCCTGCTCATTGATGATCTTTAAGATCCCTTCCAAGCCAGAATGTTCTGGGATCCTGTGACCTTCTGAGGAACTTTGGGAGATTCTGGTACAAATGTAATGGAAACTGAAACAGGAAACTGTTGGTTTGAGTGCTTGATTCAAACCCTCAGTAGCATGCAAGCTTGATTCTAGTGCCTTGACCCATCGTTTAGTGTCATTGAAGTCCCTAGTCTCTCCTTTTTCCTTTTTAATAATGATTATTCTTATTGACTCTTTCTTCATGTAGGAGAGTTGGAGATGCAAGCTTTCATGACTGGTCTTATGCTAAAATTTTGTGATCATCTGCCTTTAATATCAAAATACATGTGTGTATGTTATGGCAAATCAGTATCAAATTGGTTACTGACCATTGCATCTTCACATGCTGGTGTCTGTGACAAATATTAATAAAAGAGCTGTATCACATTGCCTGGGTATCACATTAAAGCAAGTCAGGGTGTTCATTGCAGCTAGGTACAGGCTAAACAAATCATTTACACAACTTAAATCATCTAACTCATGATGATACCAGTTTATCTCAAAGATTGCAGGCAAGATGTATGCCAATGTCCATGGAATGGTCCACAAAATCAATCTTCCATTTGCAGTGCTGCAAGACAGCCACCTTCTTGCCTTCTAACACAGGACTCTTCTTCTGAGGCTCAGCACCTCACAGACTGTTTAATGACACTAGATCACAAAACATTTTAGAGACAAATTTGATCTTACAATCACATGAAATCTTGTGTGGACTCTCAGACTGAATCCAGGGAGGTATCTGTCACTTAGACCTGTTTAAAAGAGGCTAAACAATCCAATATCACAGTTGCAGTAACGGAAGTTTAGGAAACAATGGTGCTTGTAACCACAGCAACAGAACGTTTTTCGCTCCCCCCTTTGCTCCTGAGAGGGGAACAGAGTAACGGTGAGTCCCCGGTACACGCCGGCGCCACACGGCCACAGCCCCACACAGCAGTCTCTGCGACTCCCCCCGTCCGAGGTAGGGCCCGAAGCTTGCTGTGGGCTGCGTCCAGGGCAGCCCCACCAGAGCCGGTCGGTGGCTCTGCCCGTGGGGGCTTCGGGGGTCCAGGGCCTTGCTCGGGCCCTTGGCCCCTCCAGAAGTCTCTGGCACAGCTGTTTCTGCCGGGCCTTTGGTTACCTCTGGTTTGTTTCAAGGGAGCTTTCATAGCAGCCTCTCTCCCCCTCACTCTGGTGGGGGAACACTGGGAAACTTTCTCTTCTCCCCCTTTCGCAGGAGGCAGAAGTACCTTCTTCCCTCAGGGGCTGGAAGTTTTCTCTGGGGATGGGGGCGCGGACTCGGGAATGGCGGTGCCTGCAGCGGCCGAGGCACCCCCGCTCAGGGCGGCTGCGGCCTCAGCCCCGCTGCGGGCGGCCACGCCCTCTGTGCTCGCTGAGGGACCAAAGGCGGCGGCGGTGGCAGTAGCGGCGCCCACAGCAGCGGCGCTGCTCACAGTGGTGGCCAGGTTAGGGCTGTCGGGAGCGGCGGCACCGCTGGGAACGTTTGCGGCCCCTGTGGCAGCAGCAGCAGTGCCGTCCGTCGGGGCTGCAGCCACAGCTCCGCTCTCGGCAGGGACAGCCCCGGCCGGCACTCCGCTCCAAACTGGGGCCGGGCCTGCCCCTGCTGCAACAGCGGCAGCAGCCGCGCCGCTCGCTCCTTTTGCCTCAGGGGCAAGTACAGATTCCCAATCCTCTTTCCACTCTGGACGATTTAAAAACTGTAGAAACAACTCTGCATACAAAACCTCATTCCATCTCCTTTCTTTCCGTACGAAAGACGTAAGCTGTAATACTGTTTCAACTTGCAAAGATCCAAACTTCGGCCCGGTCTCTCTTTTGCCTAATTTATGCAATGGCCAAATGTGTGTGCTTAACCTAATCAATTCCTCTCTTTTAAGCCATGTCCCAGAACCAGTTAGGCGACACCAATGCCAGGGGAGATGCGGTGGGAATCTCCTCCTGCTTTCTGGACTGACTACACCCCATTCTCGGGGGGGAAACAACAACAGCCACAATAACTGCCTCTCACGGGACTAGAACCCGTGGGCTCCGGCTTCCAAGATGCCCTTGCAATTCCATGCAGCACCAATGGCTCTCAGGCCAAACTTGCATCCACAGCAAGTACCTGGGGAATGCCTCCCCTTCTCCCGCGGCTCCTTCCCCGCGGTTTCTACAAATGCCCTTCTCTCCCTGCTGCTGCCGCCTGGCCAGGGCGGCTCTCAGGCTATGGGGGTGGCGAGGCACGATCAGGGACAGAAAGAGAAGCCGATGCTGCCCGAGCTTTCACGGCACAGTGCCAGCGTCTGCCCTCCCGCGGGGCTGCGGCACCGCCGGCGCTGCCCTGCGGTCGGTGCTGCTTGCGGTGGGTCGGGGCTGCGCTCTCCGCTCGCCGGCACGCTCCTGCCAGCTGAGCGCAGAGACGGCAGCAGCCCTCGGCTCTCCTTGTGCAACACAGAAGGTACACAAAGGCCAAATGTTGGCCCGTCCCCAAACAGGTGGGATTCACCGCACCCCGGGCGAAACGCGATGCCACACCGCAAAGCAACAGACAAGCTTTCCCGTGTCTCCACCAGTCAAAACCCTCGCTGGTCTATGGACTGAACCTTTGCTCTTAGACCACAACAACAACCAATGCCTTAGCAAAATCCAGGGATCTTACGATCTGTTGCCTAAAATGTGGACAAAAACTTTCGGGGCAATTTAATTGAGGTAAAGCAGAGAGGAGTTCTTTACTGAAAAGCTTTTCAAGTTTCAAAAGTATAATGACGCGTGCGCAGCATAGAGGTGATTCCTATTTTTATAACACTACTTCATTATCATAACTAAAGATTGCATCCAACCCAGAGACCATCCACCCTTGTCCCACCTTGGTGGCCCCCTAAGAACCTCCCTCGGGTCTGCCCCTTGGCACACCTTCCTAGAATTGAGTCGGGGGTCTCAGGACCCCTTACTACTTCACCGTCATCTTCTTCATGTCGCATTCCTCTGGTTGGAGGTTTTCCAAACTTCACGGGTCTTCTCTCTTGTTTTTGACTACAATATGTATTATCATTCTAGTCCTGGTACATGAGTCCTAAATAAAATGTTGTAGTCACTATCTTATCCTTAGCTCAGACCTTCAGGAATGCAGTACAGAGGTAGAAACTGCTAGTTGCTACTTCAAATATGAGAAGCTATACAGCTACATAAAATTTACAAATATACAAAAATATATACATATATACAAATACATACAAACACAGAAAGTCTTAAGGCATCACCTTGATGCAGAGCAGTTGGCCAGGTGGAACTCAAGCTGTGCCTAAGTGAAAGGTAACCATGTTTCCTCCTTCCCTCCCCCAAAAGCTGCAGGCACTGGCAGCGGGGACAACACTTGTTCTGCCTAGAGCACCAGCTGGGTCTGACCTGCATCCTTAATGCTGACTACAACCAAGGCACGCTGCTCTATTTGGGAGCTTTTTCCATTTCATGACCCTTTTTAACTGATGGGGACTGATTAAGAATTAAATGTTCAGTGCTTCTTACAAGAAAAGAAACCTTTAGCCTCAGATTGTATATTATCATGGTTGGAAAAACCATCAGATCTCTGCTGCAGTACCACACCCTTCCTTTGGCTGCTTCTACTCTTTTTAATTCCTTCTAAATCCAGGCACAGAAGAAACGCATTTGGGAAAAAAAAAGGGGGGGTTGAATTATTTATTTCAAGTGACTGTAAGAACTTTTTACCTTTTTTTTTTTTTTTTTTTGTTTTGTTTTGTTTTGGGTTTTTTTTAGCCCACAAAAGGGAGATCAAGGAATTTATTATTCCATCTCTGCAGCGCCGATGATGGAGTTTGAGGCCGGTGCAGTTTGAGGAGAGCAGCACCCTCTTTTTTAGGGGGCGAGGGTTTTAATGTTGGCTGGGATGTGGCGCAGTGTCCTGGCTCCCCGAGCTGTGGTGCCATCGTGTGGCCGTTCGCTCGTGTACAGGTTTCGTGTCCGAGCGCAAAAACGTGTGTTCCCTCCAGGAACGCTGTCGGCTTCCACTTACTTTTTAGTTTCTCACCTTCGTGGGAGTGCCTTGGCCCCCCTTGGGCACCTGTTGCACCTGCGTACCTAAAGCCTTGAGCACCTGTCTTGTGCTATGGGAGTCAACTTCCAGCCCTTGGAATAGCCTTGCATCTAAACGGGAGTTCTGGATTCCCGGTTGCTTCCCAGCATGGCCCATGGAATAGTGCATCCCAGGAATGCTTCAGTACTTTTTTTGTCTGTGGGGGAGGAAGTGATACCTGCTGGCTGGTACCTCTTCTGTTCACAGCCAGCTTTTGGTGTGACTTGCAAGCTGCATTCCTTGGGAAAAAAAAATGTTGTTTTCCAAGAAAAGCCCATCAGAATGCAGCTTGCAGTTTATCTCTCTTGCTCTTTCTGAGGCAGCAGCTGCAGTGCAGCCCCCAGGTTCTAGCTCAGCAGTAGGGTGTGGATCAGCAACATGCTGCCAAAGGACCATGGTCTTGTCAAATAGCTGGATACAGCACACCAAGGACCATGACTGTCCCTACAGTAATGGCAACAAGATGGTTTGGCAGCATCTCGCCTGGCTTGGAGCGTGGCAGCCATTTGGCACTAGAGCAAGTGTCTAAGCCCTAGGTCCTGTTAAGCCCAGGACCCCAGCAGTGACAGTGGAGTGGTGGACAACCATGGAAAGAGTTTAGGGCTACAGACATAAAGTGACCTGAGCGAGTCCAGAGGAGGACTAGTAAGATGCTCAGAAGGCTGGAGCATACTCTGCTACGAGGACAGGCTGAAAGAGTTGCGGTTGTTCAGACTGGAGAAGAGAAGGCACCAGGGAGACCTTACAGCACCTTCCACTACTTAAAGGGGCTCCAGGAGACCTGGATAGGGATATAAGTGAATGTAGTACCAGGACAAGGGGTAATGGCTTTAAACTGAAAGAGGGAAGCGTTAGATTAGATATTAGGGAAAAAAAATTCTTTACTGTGAGGGTGGTGTGGCACTGAAATGGGTTGTTCAGGGAAGCTGTGGATGCCCCATCCCTGGAGGTGCTCAAGGCCAGGTTGGATGGGGCTTGGACCAAACTGGCCTAGTGAAGGTGTCCCTGTCTGTTGCAGGGGGATTGGACTGAGATGATCTTTAGGGCTGCCTTCCAAGCCAAACCACTCTATGATCTTCCTGCTCTTCTCTGCTGGTATTTAATACCTTCCTGACCTTAGAGGTTCACCCAGTGACTTAGCATTTTCAGGCTGATTTATGTGTCTATCTAATGTCAGCTCATGCATTCCCATCCTTTTGCACTGTCCCCACGGTAGATGGGACCTCAGCTGGGGCTTTTCACCCCCACAGCACTTACTGTCGTGTCCCAGTTAATAAAAGCTGAGGTGGTGGCTTGACACCTCATGCTTGACACTGCACAGAAGGCCGGTACTTGAGAGACTTTTCCTGCCCAATGTTTCTTCTTAAGTAGGTAACTCTGCCTGTAAACAGACAGGTCACTTGGATATCTGACACCCAGGTGACTTGCAGACAGCTGACGCAGAGTCCTGTGGTGGCCCCAGTTTTGCAGTGCCTGGGTAGCTCAGAAATTGGAGTCTGCTCTCAGCAGATGAAATCTCTAATGGTGCTTCCTTTGCTGGCTGAGCTGGGATGGAGGTGTGGTTCTGGGTCGCCTTGGACAGCAGCTGTCCTCCCCAGGCTGGGCAACACGCAGGAGTTGGTATGAACGGCCAGAGTGTTAGAGCAGAGTGCCGTGTTCTTGGGAGAAACATCCCTGCTTCTGCCTCTGCCCTGGAAGTTCTGAGCATGGAGGACACTGTCTGGTTTATCTGGGGACACAAAGTTCACCATCCATGGAGGAGCAACAGAACTGACAAGCAGAGGGCCCTGTGCCAGCTGAGGACATTGCTTTTGATCAGCCATGACACTGCTTTTTAGTCTCTGTGAATCAACTAGCAGAAGCATTTAATCTCAACAGAGACAGTCCAGGGCAGGTCAGGGGTTCATAATTTTATCTGCTTGTACTTCTCTGCACTCAGCTGGCATCAGACTTTTCCTTTTGGAAGAATATTTCCAACTTGCCCAGTTCCTAAAACAACTGAGAGGAAAGCAGCCTGCCTCTCCTCTCAGCTGGGCTCTGGTAGCTCATCCAGAAAGGGGGCTCTGAGGGCACAGGAAGGGGTTTAATATGCAATTTCCCTTTCTCTTCCACGTGTCAGGCTGAGACTTGCAAGTGAAAGTATTGCCACATCTAGTTCTGAAGTGCTTTTCCAGTGTGTACCTGTGTGTAGTGGCTGCTCAGGGTATGTGTGACTTGTTTCTCAGACTTGATGTAGGAAGGTTCTCCACAAACAAGGTGTGCAGTTTATGGTATGGAGGGGATTAATCTGTCAGCTCCCCATGCAGGATAAATCCCAGGGGGTAGCGACTGGCAGTGTTTCACCAGTGCACTGGGCTTCTGCATCCCCCAGTGGTGCTTCTGCAGGAGTTGTCCACCACCCCAGAGCCTCGGCCCACCAGAGGATGGGTGGCCCTGCACAGGACTGGCTGGAGCAGATTGTTGTGTTATATACACAGGCTGAGATCAAACATCTTGGGCAAAGACTTGTAAAGCCTCTCAAGCCAAGGTGAGCAATGGCATGTTGAGAGCTCTCCCACATGCAGGGAAGAGTCAGCCCTTCACCCCTGCCTTGCCTGGAGCCATTGGAGCAGCTTCTCTGCAAGGGGCTGCCAGGGCTGCGTGCTGGGGCTGTGTCCTTGAGTCTGATGTTTTCCTTGCTGGCAGTAACCAGTTCAGGTTAAGGTTCTGTCTGACAGCTGGCCAGCTGGTCACTGCCTGACCTGCACCCACCCAGACTGGTGACAGCAGAGTGGAAGAGGCTGCCCTGTCTCCCTGCAGCTACCACGGGGCAGGTCAGCACTGACAGACTGTTACTGCTGGAGGCAGGAGGACAAGAAAGTGTCCCTGGTCCCAAACTGACCCTCTCTGTGAGGAAAGCTTGAGGGCTTGTGTTGAAGCATCCTCATTTTGGCTCACTGTGTTGTGTTCTATTGAGGATCACGAAGCATAAAGAACATGGGCAGCACATGACAGAGCCTGATCTGCTCGCAGAACGTGTGGCATGTGGAGTATCCACAATCCTACACAAGTATCCCGCTGTTCCCTGAATTTGGGGGAAGGTGTGAGATGTGGCATTCAGCTGTATGCTAAAGGAAATCCCCTCTCACAGTGGAGGGAGGCAGAGTGAAAGGGGGGGATCTTTCAAAGCATGGCTGCAAGGTGAGGAAAATATGGGGACATCTGTGACCTGAGGTGGCACAGCAAGCAGTATGGCCACCAAATAACATGTGGAAAATGGGGTTGGGCCTCGCTAACCTTAATGACCTCACCTCAAAATCATCATCATCAGGATCCTTGGGTCTGATCCTGATCACCACAACTCGATGCGTCAAGTTGGACACACTGGGGGCAACAGAAGGGGAGTGAAACTGATTGGGAAAGATCTGTGCTCACCAGAGGCTGCATCCTGGTTATGGCATGGTTGGTCTCAGTTAAAATGAGAGCTGCTTTGAACTGGGGATTCCTGGGATTGTTTCTCTTGTTTTTCTTCTTGCAGGAAATCTCGTGTTTCTGAAAAACGAAATCCTCTCACTTGACAAGGTCACAGGGTGCTGGCCCGCAGCCAGGCGTGGGGTTCCTCCACTGCTCTGCTGCTCCTCCCTGTGAGCCCATCACTTCCTCCAGGACTCTGCCCTTGCACGAATTTGGGCACGCTGCGAGGAGAGGTTTGGATCAGCTCTTCTCAGTACCCGCTTTGTGCCGCGCTTTGAGGAGTCCGGGATCGTCTAAAGACCTGCTGCAGTCTCCGAATATAAACCCCCCTTTGTTGGAGAGAAGTTGACTTGTCTGAGCCGCATGATCAGAATCAGGTGACAAAATTGGGCACAAGAGCGGAGGAGAATGAGCAGTTGGGTTGCGGGCACTGCCTGCTGATCCTGCCTTTTGACAAGCTGCTTTACTCCTCAGGTTAAAATGAGTGCCTGGCCTGCTCCTCTGCTCTGGAGTTTAGCTGCGGCGTGTTTAACAGGTAAGTCCTCCTGACGTGGGGTGTCTCTTTGCAGGCTGAGCACAGAGTGGGTAAAGCCACACCGGGGTTGGGAAAACACTGGGATTCACTGAGCTGGGGCGCTGCAGCTGGCAGGGCAAGGGGGGGAGGCAGGAAAGGAAATAAGTGTTGAAAAGACAGGTAGTGTTGGAAGCAGGGTGAATATGGTGAATATAAAAACTGGATCTTATGAGTAATAAAAAAAAATGGCGAACTAGAGCTGTAATATCTGCATATTGAGGGCTTGCAGTGGCCTCTTCGTGGCTTTGTCTTGAGCCCTAAGGAACAGGATGCCTGCCTGTAGGTTGGGAAGGATCAGCTCTGCAACCTTCCCTGACATCCTTGAGGCTATTTGAGTGAAGCATCCCCCCAAGGCATCACACACAAAATTACCTATCCTTCAAGTATCCCTCGAGGTAATTTGGTTGACTCACAGTTCTCAAAAAAAAAAAAGGCTCTAGAAAGTAAAATCACTGCTCTCCAGAACAGTCAGGGTAAGAGCAGTAAGAGCAGGAGAGGAAATGGTTTGTCTGATGAAGCTGAGGTTGTTTGGGTATTGGTTTTTCACACCTGTGACACTACAACTTGGAAACCACACCCACACACTTTACTAGATGCTCAAAACTACTTTTTTTCAACCTGCTGACTTTTTTCTCCAGAAGTTGTTTAACGTAAAAAGTACTGCCTGCTGAAGGCTATTGATGGATGCTGAAGTTTTGCAAGCAACTCTTTGCTATTTTAGTAACATATTGTGAAAAAATATTTTCCATTTAGAAAAAATAATTCACCTGGCCATGGAAAGTTTGAGGTGTCTAAGCCCCTGCAGAGTCTTCTGCTGGCAGAGCTGAGCTGTTGGGGACAGGCTGCTCTGTGGGAGATCAGACTTTAATCCCAGTGGTCCTTCTGGGAGGTTTATCCAGGAAAACTTGACTGTGCCTTTGGCTTACTGCTAGTGTTTACTGTAAGATTGGTTTAATAGATCTTGGGACTGACTCAGTTTGTTACCAGAGGCCAGGAAAGACCAGCAAACTGGCTTCAGGCCTTAAGGCAGGGAAGTCAGATGAGGGGAATTGTGCATCTTGGTCCTGGGTGGAGGCATGGTTGCAGTACAAGTGTCCTCTGTGAGCACCATGGAGCTGCTCGCCCTGCCTGGGATCAATGCTGGCACCTCTAGGTCACTTGGATTTGAGCTTGAGGCAAACCAATATGCCACAAACTGATTGCTGTTAGATTTGGTGTGTCTATTTTAGGGCTACACAATAAAGTGTGGGCAGTGGCCCAGATGGCTGGGTGCTCATCTGCTTTGCTCAATAGTTACACAAAGATGGGCTTTGGCACTTGGTGAAGCACAAAGCAGGCAGTATTCAATAGAAGAGGGCATTCCTATCAGACTCTTTCTATGTGATCATGACTTTGTAAGGACTCTTTTAAAATGTCCTGATCTTGCTGTGGAAGTTTAACTGGAATTACCATCAGCTTGGTCTGCATGTTGTTCATACCATGGCATGCTAAGCACTGGTACCTGCAGTGCCTGGCCTTGTATAGCGTGGACAAAACAGAGAGAAATCAAAGGCTGGGAGTGAAGCAGGGTTGGGAAAAAGCCTTTAGGGACTGTGGGTCTGCAGCTGCCTGGCCCTTGTGGTGCTACCCCTCTTCTCCCCCTGCCTGTGTCATTCCTCAACTACATCCCACTGTCAGATGTCAGCAGCACTCTTGGAGCTCATTGAAACCCATAAACCAGTTTCTTAAGGTAGTCCTTTTGCTTTCCATGCCAAGGGACGCTCAATTGCTTGGGAGTTTAGCACACATGTGCAGCTTGGAAAAGCATGTACACACCATGACATCACCCTGGTCACACATTGGTGCTGTGAGGTTGGATGTTTTCAGAAGCTGCAGTTATTCCTGAGTAAATCCCTGCCCTGAGTTCCTGACCTGATGAGACAGTTGTTGTGGCAGGAGCTGCCTGCTTTGGTTTTGCTTTGCTTCCTTTACTTAATACTATGCTGCTAAAGTAAAACCAACCTGCTGCTTCTCATGTTTAATTTCATGGGTCTCTCCTCTGTTCGGAAACTGGCAGATGTCCCCTGTGACAAGGGATGGCTTTCATCAGCAGGTGATGTTTCAGTCCACTCCATATCATGGCAAAACAACCCGAGCTGCAGTAATACCTCCTTTCTCTACAGATTACAGCTGTCCTTGCTCTGATGGGGGATTTCAGAATTAAAGCAAGTCTTGGCCTGCAGGTTCCCTTCTGGCTACTGGATGTATCTCTAGAACAGCTTAAAAAAATCCCAAACCCATAACTTTTCTTGGCTGATCCATTTAACAGAGATGGGATAAAACAGCCAGCTACTTGACAAGCATCTTCAATCAGATTGTCATGAGATCTGAGTGTAAACTGTTTCAAGGAGCTGAACTGAGCATTTCAGGCAATTCTCACACTCTTATCTGGGAGAGTCAGACATCCTGGCCATTGGCATTTGCCTAGTTGTGGCTTCATGAACCCATTAATTTAGTTCCTTGGTGTGCCTCTTGTGTGCCAGGGATGCTCAGACGCTGCCTCAGATCCTTGCTCTGTGGTGGATTGCAGCAGATGGGAGCTTCTGGACATCAGACAAGGATCTGGTTTAAGTAGTTGATAGAGACCTAATGGGAAGCCACCATCAAAGGGAGAACAATAATTTGGCCACTGCTTATGTTTTTTTTTTCTTCTCTTAGGTATTGCTTTAGGCCAGACAACCAGCACCCAGGCCCCCATTGCATCAACACCAGGGCCTCGCAGTGCAACCAGCACTCAGGCCCCCATTGCATCAGCGCCAGGGCGTCCCGGTGCAACCAGCGCTCAAGGCCCCATTGCATCAACACCAGGGCCTCGCAGTGCAACCAGCACTCAGGCCCCCATTGCATCAGCGCCAGGGCGTCCCGGTGCAACCAGCGCTCAAGGCCCCATTGCATCAACACCAGGGCCTCGCAGTGCAACCAGCACTCAGGCTCCCATTGCATCTACACCAGTGCCTCCCAGTGCAGCCAGAACCCAGGCCCCTATTGCATCCAGCCCAGCTCCTCCCACTGCAACCAGCACTACTGCAGTCTCTGCTCCCCCAGCTGCCACTGCAACACTCCCGGCTGGATTGACATTGACCACTGCAAATCTTGTCACGTCCACAGCAGCTCTGTCTGCTGATCCAAGCACAAAAACTCCTGCTCAGACTCTGCCCATCACCATGGATGTGACCATCCTCACCTCTGGCAGCACAGCTGCCTCTCAAGCATCTAAAGGACCAGTGACCGCATCCACCAGTTCCCCAGTGTCCCCTCCAGGAGTGGCCACATCTCCTGGGGTCCCATCAGAGGCCCCATTCCTGACCACTTCTAGTCCCTCCAACTGCAGCAGAGTGAATGTGACAGCCTGTGCCCGCTGCCCCCCAGGGACATTCCCCAATCAAGGTAAGAGTCCCTGCTCTCCCCGGCCCCTGTGTTAGATGGGAAAGTGACTTGTCAGAGGAGATGACTCCAGCATGTTGTTCTCATGTTGGAATCTTGGACAGGCAGCAGGAGAGGGAATTAATTCATTGTACCTTTCTGATGTTAAAGACTTGACCTTCTCCTGCCTTGTGCTGTTGGTCTTCCTGAGGCTTCCCAGTGGGATGACAAAGCACCAGGATTGTGGCACAAAATGTAACACGAGTGCAGTGTGATTTATCAGCAGAAAGACACTGTTTTGAGGTGCAGGGCCAAATACAATCCAGTTGCCTTGAATGTTTGAAAGAGAATCTCTGTTGTAGAAATAGCGTTTTTCCTTAGGCTTGAGAAAAAACTTGATCAACCTCTGTTGTGGTTGGGCGTTCATAATGTTACCTTTCCCAGAAATTATTTATGTTGTAACATAGTTGGGTTTTGTTTGCAAACACCATCACTCCACAAAAAAAATCTAGAAAAACAAAAGAACCTACAAAAAACCACAAACCCCAACCAATTTACTAAAATAACTGCCATGTATTTTTTTGCTTATTTCCCCAACTGCAATGCACTTTTTAAAAGGGGAGTAAGCAGCTCTAAAGCTTTAGTGTGAATCTGCAGAGGACAGGACTTAATTCCCACCTCCCTTGTCTGTAGAATATTCATCCACAGGGTGTCTCTTGCCTGTGCTTTGTTGTGCAGCACCCATGGCAGGTCCAAGGTGTGCAGCTGCAGTAAATGCCATCTGATTACACTGCATGGCTTGGGTTTGTTTTGTGGAGCAGAGAGGGATAGAGCTTGCCTGGTGGGAATGCCATGGTACCTGCGCTCAGAGAAAAGGTGTTACTGCTTAAGGCAAGTCCTCTGCTCCATGGTTTTACTCATATGTTCTGGTTCCTGCAAGCTTCAATCATCAGTGATTCAAAGGAGTATATTAGTTTGGGGGTTTTTTTGATCTTTTGTTTGTGTGTTGGAGGAAAATCAAGGAAAACCTTCCTGATAGCTCAAAGGAGGAAAAACCAGTCACCGTAACTACGGGAATTTTACATTAACAGATTTGACACCTTAGATCACCTTATGGCTGTTCTTCAGCTTGCTAACAATGCACAGCAGCATAATTACCATCAATATTGCAGTTTCTGTCCTCTGAGAGTGCCTTGCTAGAGTGTCTGTGTTTGTGGCAGTGACCTGCCCTGATGAGCACAGGGGTTTCAGCCAAGCCTCACAGTCCTGGCCCTGACTTTGTGTTCCAATTTAGGCACCTTGAGCTGCTCGTGCTGTGCGGGGGGCTCGTGCACAGACCCCAGTACCTGCAGCTCCTGCCCACCAGGCCACTACCAGCCCCAAAGTGGGCAACCATCCTGCCTGCCCTGCCCGCAGGGGTCTTTTGCCAGGTAAGTGACTGAGCCCCCGGGCACAGGGGGGGTGGGGGATGCTATTCCTCAAAACACTTCCCAGATGGCTAAATCTCCCCATCTGGGCTATAGGTGGAGTGCTGCAAGAGTTGTTTCTCCTAGGCTATATTCACCTCATCAGGAAACCCTGGTGTGGATATCCTTGTGCTGAGGACTGCCCAGTGGCTGCTCCATCCCTCTGCAGGCTGTCCTTTTTTACCCCCATTGTCTTCTGTATGTACTAGGAGGGAACCATGTCTGTTTTGTGATGGGGGGACACCTGGGAGTGAGGTCTGTGTTCATCTCCTCATCTTTATATCTCTCTGGTCAATGGGCTTCATCTCTTTGCTTTGCCAATTACCTTCTCAATCCCTCTTTTCTTGCCCCCAAGGGATCTCGTTATGTTTAAGTTTCTGGCATGTAAAGCAAAATCCTCAGCTGATACAGTGTGGAAAAGCTGACAAGACATCCCAGACGGAAGCCCTGCCTTGCAATACCACCAGGCTGCCTCATCCAGGGATGCTGTGCAAGTCCTCTGGCTGCGAGGACATGTGGATGTGCTGCTCTCTCCATTTTCCATCAGATTTTCCCTTGTTGTATCCATGTCTGCAGCTGGTGGGCTCTGTGCCTTGGGTGATTGCAAGGACAGAAGGGGTGATGAGAGCTTCCCAGGACTGTGTCCATCACAGAGCAGCTCCCTTTGGATCAGTACTGAGGAGAGGGCACAAGGACAGAAGGGGTGATGAGAGCTTCCCAGGACTGTGTCCATCACAGAGCAGCTCCCTTTGGATCAGTACTGAGGAGAGGGCACAAAATCTGTGGGGAAGAGTGACCCAACTGGGCAGTCTGTTTGCAGCAGCCCCTAAATTTGAGGTGCCGGTAGCATCCTCCTCTACGCTCTCCACTTGCAGTTTGTGCTGTGAGGACCTGCCTTCAAAGATTACCCCCAGACTGCTTTAAAAAGACCAAGCAGGAGCCATCTCCAGGGCACCCCACAGCCACTGCTGTTGGCATGTGGGAGAGAGCAACACGGAGCCAGGGACCAGAGAGGGTCAGCCAGTGGTGGTGGGCTCGTGTGTGCCAGGGCAGGGACCAGAAGAGGGGGGATATGGAGGGAAAGGGGTCTGAGTGTGTGCATGGCCATCTCCGTGGCAGCTGTCTGGGCCTTGGGGCTTCAGTGGGATCCTTTAACATTTTTGTGGGATTTGTGGAATCCAGCCTCCCTGGAGCTTTGAGCAGCTCTGGCTGGCACGGCCCTGTGTTGGTTTGTTTTAAGCAAAGCATTTACTATGTTTCCAATTGGTGTTTTTTTTCCCCTGCAAATCTCAGTCAACTGAGGGGTTTCTGAAAGAATTAAAAGAGCATGTCCTTGTTTTTTCCTCTGAAACATCCCTGAGTATGTTAACAAATTCTTATACCCACATGCTTGCTGTGAGGGATTTGGCTCTGTCAGTGATGAATGTAATAGCTGCCTCTTTCCCTGCCTTTCCCTCATTTCCTCCCCCTCCTCCTGGAGGTCTAACATATTGCATCCCCTTTCCCACAGTCCCTGCTACTTAAGGTCAGGGCTCTCACATGACGCTGCCTGTGGTTTAGCTCCTTTTCTCGACTCCTGATTTCCAGCAATGGAGCAGCTCCTCCTTTTGAAATCCCTGATGGATGCTGAACAGCAAACACCTTTCCAATTCAATATTTAAGTGTGGATTTAAGAGTCTTCTGACTGTAAATGAAGGGGTTTAAGCCTGGTCACAATGTATTTTTTGAGATCTTCAGTTCAGATATTCCCTCTCTGTATGGTCCACAGGCACAGGGCGGTTCTAATGTAAATAATACAGAAAACTTTATTATTTTTCAGCAGACCTTCAGGCAGGTTCAAAATGATATTTTTCTGCCTGAACTTGTTCTTTATAATGACTCTATTTCTAGACTTGTCCGTGTTGTGCTCTGCTCTCTCCTCTCCAAGCAGAACAGAGGCTCTGGTGACCTAAAATGACATTCCCCTCTGCTCCTTTCTCTCCCAGATTCCCAAGGAGCACCGTGTGCCTTCCCTGCCTGCCTGGCCACTTTGCTAATGAGTCCGGGGCTGCAGCCTGCAGAGCATGTGAGCAAGGTAGGCTTTGGTCTGTGTTCAGCCCAAAGGCATTTTCATCAGGCTACATGATGCTTTTTCCCAGGGCCAGATGCAATTACCAGGTAACTTAAAATGCACCGAAGGGTGAACGGGTTATTTTGCTCAGGCTAAAAATAGCACAGCAGATCTCGTTCTGTTATTGACATTTTTATTAAAATGAAAAGAACAGATCTCGAAGGCACGCTCGTGTTTGCAACAAGCTAATGCTAACACTGCAATGGAAGTCAGGAAAGGAGGTTTATGAAATCCAGTTATAGCACAGGGGGGAGGAGTGTGTCAGGAAAATAAAGCATTCCTCCATTTTTAATGGCAAAAATGAGTCTAAACCACCTTTGTTTTCATTTACGCAATCTTTTTGGAGAATATTAAGTGTCATCCTCTCCTTATTCCCCAGATACTAGAACTGGGGTTTCAATGAGCAGCTTTGCTGAGGCCATACGAGCCTGCTACAATGTGTTTGCAGACAGAGGAACAGCATGTGCAGAGCAGCATTTACTTATGCGAAATCCTAATTAACACATGCAATGCAGCAGCTATTCTGCACCAGGGTGGAGTGCTACTCGAACATGCACAACTGTTCATTTCAAAATCTGCCCACCAGACTCTTGGGCTGGTACCTAAACCTTGGCCATCACTTGGTAATTTTGGGAGGAACAAAGTCTGACTCCCTTTACTCAGCAGGTTTGAATACTGAGTTAGGCCACAAGGGAGTCTGTGGGGATGGCCCCTAAAGCTTGCAATTATAAGTGTAAAAAGATCCTTTTTGCTTGCAGGGAGAGGGAGGTGGGTTTGTTTTGATCCTGCACTGCTGCAGCCTCTGCTGCTTGGTGCACATCTGGGTGGATTTGAGGCAGATTTTACCCACACTGCTTCCAGCTCCTCTCTGAAACTTGATTTTGTCCCATGTGGCCCCCTGGCAGTGATAATTTTGTGCATCATCAGGCTCCTTCCCCAAACCACCTGAATTCCCAAGTGCTGTTCTCCTGGCTTTCCTGTTGGTGTGGCAGGACTCATAATTCGGGTTGTGCCAGCCCCTGCCCACACCTTGGGCACTTTGGGGCACTTCACTGCTTGTTGTGTTTTGGGAAGGATCTGTATGTGTCCTCCTGCCCATCATGATCCTCAGGGAATGACTGGGGTGAGCAGTCAATTCCTGCACCAGCAGAGCTCTCCCGGTTGGTGGGTCTTGTGTCCTTCCTTTTGGGATGAATAAGATGTACCCCCGACTTCCTGGGACGAGGGAACTCCTGGAAGGGCTGGGGTGACCACAGAGATTTCCCTTGGCCAGAGACTTGCTCCAGCTGAACAACCCAGGACCTGGCACTGGGATTTACCTATTCCAGCTTCATTCCAGTTCATTAACCAATGGTGCTGGAGAGGGTGACAAGGTTTCTCTGTCTCCTGATGGGGTTTTGGACGTGAGAATGACACCAGGGGAATCTGCCTGAGTTCCCCATGCATCCCTCAGCATGGAAGAGGGCAGTAGGGAACTTTTATGGCTCTTTCAGAGCTTTTGACAAATAGAAAACCAAATATCCTGAATTAGCCATTGAAATGCCACCTGAAGCATGTTGTGGGGATTTGGTTGCTTGCTTGTAAAATGGAGATGAGCAAATACGCAACAACGTCTGGCAGTGATGTGGAGGCAAGATCCTGAAACCTTATTCTGTTCTTTTTCAGGCTATTTTAGCTCCAAGCAAAACTCAGCATTTTGTCTTCCTTGCATGTGGGGATCATTTTGCAAGTAAGGAGCCTCTTGGTCCACTGGGTCTCAGGCAGACAGGGATGTTCCTTTTGGCCACTGAGGTGCCACGATCAGTGTAGTGGCTAAAGACAAGCCATCTGCCACTTCAGCTGTAGGGACATTGGGGCTGCCCCAGGTGGGAGAGGGGTGGTACAATGAGGGGAGGAGCCTGGCTGGATGTGAAGGTACCATGGAATGAGGTGGCAGAGCATCAGCTCACAGCCTGCCTTCCCCATTCCCACTTTGCATCATCACTGCGTTGGGTGGGCATTGCACACCCTGGGATCAGATGGGTACAGGGGCAGAGCTCAGAGTTGCTCTGGGCTTTGTAGGTCAAAGCTGTGCTGGTGGGTTTTTTTCTTTATCCTGAGTCAGGATGTGCAGAAAGCAGTAGAGAAAGTACCCTGGCAGAGCTTTCATCTCTGGGGTGGGAGAGATGGCCTGGGGGAGGTGCTGGTGGGCACCTCCCAAAGGACCCTGACAGGGGATCTAGGTTGCCTGCATGGGGTTGGGGTGTTTATGTCCAAAGCAGGTGAACTGGCAATGGACACTTACCTTCCTTCTGACCTCCTTTAAGCTCATTTGTCCTAAGTTAGGCAGCAGGTTTCTGGTGAACTCAGATTTAATTTCCATGGGACTTAACCCAGGGCTTTACCGGCTGTATTGCAGGTCTGGCCAAGTTCTAACCAGCTTCAGCCAAGTTTGCTGAGCCATAGTGACTTCTGGGATAGGGAGTTCCTACGAGTTTCACACAAATAACCGACCAGAGAGGACAAAATGCCACCGTGTGCCCAGCCTTAGTTAGATGTGTCCAGGGCCAGGCTGTATGGAACTTTGAGCAAGCAGGTCTAGTGAAAGGTGTCCCTATCCATGGCAGCGGGTTGGAACTGGATGATCTTTATGGTTCCTTCCAATGCAAACCATTTAAGGATTCTGTGTGAGAAACTGCACCGGAGACAGACACAGTGAATGCCCCAAAAAATGGGAAAAGTTTAGTTCCTGGTAGACCCTAGAGGCTCAAGTCTGTAAGAGCTGGGCTGGTCTTGGAAGTGCTTGTCCTAGAGTGTGTCCCACCTTCTCTCTCCTCCCAGCACCACCAGCTGCACGGCCTGTCTGCCTTGCCCTGGGGGGCAAGAGGCTCCTCGGGAGGCATCAAAGGAGTGTGTGCCCTGCCAGCCAGGTAACTGCGGGGCAGGTGGGCTGTGCTGTCCCATCCGGGAACTGCAGGGAGGGTGGGCTGTGCTGTCCCATCTGGGAACTGCAGGGAGGGTGGGCTGTGCTGTCCCATCTGGGAACTGCAGGGAGGGTGGGCTGTGCTGTCCCATCTGGGAACTGCGGGGCAGGTGGGCTGTGCTGTCCCATCTGGGAACTGCAGGGAGGGTGGGCTGGGCTGTTCCAGGGGACTCTGTGGGGAGGGTGGGCTGTGCTGTCCCATCTGGGAACACCTGCCTTCAGTGCCAGTGGGAGCGGCTCATTCCCAAGACTTGTCCCGTTGGACCTGGAGGATGTGTGTCCCTGCCAGCAGGAATGCCCCAGTGGCACCTGCAGAGCAAAGCGGTGGCCTTGTAGTGAGGGATGGTGCTGGAGTGTTTGACTTGCTGGTGGAGACTGTGCCTGAGCCAGACCTTCCTGCCGAGGTGGGCCGCTCCCTGGCATGCCAGGGTGCCCAAAGCCAGGCTGGATACATAGTTCTAGCTAAAAAGCACCTTCATCAGTGGTGGGGGCTTTGCTGATGAAAGCACAGAGAGGGGGATGCTCTGCACTGGCAGCAGCCTGGGGCAAAGGGGGACAGTCGGAGAGGGGATGTGAGGACATGGCCCTGCTCCTTGCAGCGCTCTCTGAAGCAACACCAAGACACAGCAGGTTAGTCAGAGGGAGGGCAGAGCACTGTGACCATGGCCAGCCTCCACTTTGGGCACAGCACCAGGGGTTTCTTTTAGCCAAGTTGCATTTTAAATACGCAGAAATGCATTTACCACTTTGAGACTTGGAGTATCTGTGACCCACGTTGCCCACAAAGCTTGGGAAACTGAGCTGTGCTTTGAACTCTGCTCAGCATGTTTCAAACTGCTGGAAAAGGTGTTTGAATCCAGAACTGGAGAGGATGAAACACTGCTGACCTCCAGCTCCAAGCTCCCCTCTGCTTTAGAGCCAGAGCTCACTACTATATCTTTCTCCCACCTACTCCTGCTCACACATACTCTGCTTGCCAGGGTCTGACCCCAGATATCCTTTAGTCCCTCTGTCCCTGTTTGTTCTGTTCTGCCCCTTTGCCACCCAACTAGGACCAAAGGCTCAGCTTTAGTTATGCACATAAGTCTTTAATGTTCTTTCTACTTGTGGCTTTGAAAGCTGAATCATCCATATGCAATTGCAAAGGTCCTGAGGTCTAGTCCCAGGTCTTAATTTTGTGCTTATTTGCTCTTTAGGTACATTCAAAGGTCCCAAGGACAGCAGATGCAGGGTCTGCAGGACAGGAGAGTACCAATTACAGCGGGGCAAGGAGAGCTGTGACCTGTGCCCAGAGAGTCACTACTGCCCTGTGAGTCCCCATCAGCTGGTGGAACAGCCTGGATTAACAACAGAGCTGGCCCCTAACAAACTAAATACACTTCCATTAACACTTTTTTTTTTTAAATCTGTGCTTCTT
>VWZG01005804.1:2781-39814 GCA_013396735.1 Grallaria varia | reverse complement strand
CTGCCCCCCCCGGCCCCCCCCCCCCCAGTCTCTCTCATGCTGTCAATTTAGGAGACAGACATGAAGTTCCTCAACTGGCAAAAGACTGTGGTTTTCTAAGGAGCTGCAAAGGGATGCAATCCTGATGCACAGCACCAGCTGCCCTCAGTGAACCATTAGTATCAATCCAAACAAGACTCCCTCCAAAAAAACCTGTCTGAAAAAGCTAAACAGTCAAATTCAGACCTGGGCAAGCAGGACCAGCACCTGTGACAGCAAAAAAACCCCAAGGAAAGGGCTTTACACTAGAGCCTGTAAAACTGTGAGCACCAACACTGTGACAGGAAAAGCTGGACTGCAGAAAATGCCAGCATTTTTGTGATAAGCAATGCTGTGAAAACAAGCCAGAGCACAATCATTGTCACCTCCATGTAAGCGTAAAACAGTATTTCCACGGCAGCTCTGAGGAAGTCCTGGAGTGTAAGTTTTCCCTATGAAAGAGCAAAACCCCATTCCCTGGCTGTCAAACCATGCTTGCCTAGTAATACATGTAATTTTTATTTGAAGAAAAAAATTTGGTGCAAAGATAAGTATATAGAGCTGTTTTACAAAAAAGACTTAGCAACTTCTTAAATAACTAGGAATGAAATTCAATATTTAATAAGACATTGAAGTTTCTCAAGCAGTCAGACATGGAATAACGTGACTCAAACAATGTGGAAAAAATCCCATTAATACGTCTTTCAAGGTATTTTGCTTTTCCAAGTAATTCAAATTAAAAAAAAAAAAAAAAACCACTAAAACCTGACCATGAACACAAAGCTATTGAACAAAACAGACATTTAATTTGATATTCTTCCTAGGGTGCATGAAAATACATCTAATATATTCAACTGAAAATTGTTTCCATGCTTGCTCATGTGATAAAAGAACAACAAATTCTGAAATTGGCTGTCATGTATCAGCATTTTGCTGGAAAGACATCTTGCTACTTTGATGGGCGAGACACAAAGAATATAGTTTAAGGCCACATAATTTGCCACACTTAGATATTGTTTAGATCAATTTATAACAGAAAATCTTTTAAGTTGCTGGATGCTAAAAAGTATTGAGTTGCACCATGAGAAAGCTCAATTTTTAAAGATTGTTTTACCTTGTATTTGAACAGTGGGAGAAGGAAAACAGCAAAACAACTTTTGTCTTCTATTTTTCCAGGCTGCAGAGCATGCTACAGAAGCCTTCATTAAAACACACCTAAACCCCACCTTTCTTGTTTCAGGAACTAAAATTCTCCCAGATGACCACCTGAGTGACTGAGCCGAGCTGGTCAGTACGTATTAAGGGAGAAAGTGATCCACATTTCTCTTAAAGATCAGCCTAAAGGATGTGCCCAGCAGAAGGAACGAATGTCTAGGAACTCAAAAGCGAGCTCCTGGTTTGCAGTCTCAGTGATGCAAAGCTCCCCTGGCCCCGAGAGTGGAGTAGTAAAGAGCAGGGAGGAGGTAGAAGGAGGCAGGAAGTGGAGCAGCCACTTGCTCAGATCTGTTTGGGGGAACCTAAGGAGTGCTCAGAGGTCACCTTGGCCGTGCAAGCCTTTGTGTCCCCACAGACAGACACAGAGGAGTGATGGCTGTCCCGCATCCTGCCGTGCTAAATGTGCTTGAGATTCCACTGGAGAGGCGGGCAGGGCTCTGCAGGCTCCATGCCCAACCCCAGACTGGAGGAGTTACTGCAGCAGTAACTGTAGGAGAAAGTGGCTTCTGCCTCTCAGGACCTGGGGCATCACTGTTCCAGAGTGCCAGAGCTGTTGCACCTACAGGTGAAGAGGAAAAAGCAACACACCAACTAAAAAAATTAACAAATTATAAAAGCAATGGAATGTAAAGGTAAGATTTTATAATAATTTACTTAAAGGTATTCTTACAAAGCCTTCCTTACATGGTATAGTATTCAAAGAATGGTCCCAATGGCATCAAATTCCTTCATTTTGGTTAAAAGCGATGAGGAAAATATTTCTGCTTTACTACCTGACCTTGCTTTCCTTCCTGAAAAACCCAATATTAGAGAAACATCCATAGTACCATTTTTTGGTTTTGACTTTAGGCAGAGGACTGCTCTTCAGTCCCATTGCAGTGAAAGTTTCCCTCAAAATCAATTAAG
This sequence comes from Grallaria varia, assembly GCA_013396735.1. Classification (NCBI taxonomy): domain Eukaryota; kingdom Metazoa; phylum Chordata; class Aves; order Passeriformes; family Formicariidae; genus Grallaria; species Grallaria varia. The sequence goes on along the minus strand of VWZG01005804.1, from coordinate 37,675 downwards.
GAATCTTGAATTCAGCTTGAGTGCAAAGCATGGCATACCTTTGAAGAAATGCAAACATGTAACACTTCCCCTGATATTGAACTATGCTATTTCTTCAAAATTATTTGAGCAAAATTAACCTTCCAGCAGTGTTCATAAAAAATTATTCAAAGAACAAAACAGTTTGGTCACAAAACAGAAACCAAAGAGTTCAGCACAGAGCAATGCAACATTTAAAATATCTTTCAATTAATATCTTCTAATAAAACCAAAGTTTTTATGTGTTGGGAATAAATGGGAATTTCAATAATTCAAAAAAACTATTATCTGCAATCAAATCCTGATGAAATACCTCGGGGAAAAAAAAAATCATACACTTTCATGGTACAGCAAGGCTTCATTTTCAAAAGGGCTACACAGATTTTTTGCACTATTAAAGGCAAACTAAGCTAGAACATACACAAATGACTAAATGGACGTGGAGGTGCCCATGGTGTTCACAGAGGGTGGATGACAATGGCACAAGTCAAAATGTCCTTGTAATCCTGCCTAATCACAAACCAAGGACATGCACTGGGACGAAAATCAGTAAAGACATTTTTCCTTACCGTTTTTTCCTAGTTCCAATATTATTTCCATCAATACTAAATCTTGTATATTCATCCCATTGCAAGTGTGAGAACCTAATGCTAATGGGAGCAAAGAATTCAAAAGAGCTTTGCTGACACAACAGAGTGGTGACAAGATAGTAGAGAGCAGAGCTCCTAAAAATGTAACAAATAATTTCAGTCTGTCAAGTTGCCAGTTGTATACAAACTTTATGAAAAGGAACTGAGTCGGGCTAAACTTCACATTAAAATTATTCCTTTGACACTTGTTCAAAAATCTATTTCACTTTTACATAGTTGTTTTGAATATAGTTTTTGCACTTCAGCCAAGTTTCACCTTCTGTTCATTCATGGGGGTGGTCTTACTCCTTGCTGGGCATTTCTTGCATTATCATAAAGTTGTACTGCTTGGACTCCAGGAATTCCAAAGAAATGTTTGCCTCTGCATTTTACCTGACATTAAGGGGAAAAAAAATCAAGTAATTTTTTCAAAATAATAGGTTTTTTAAGATTTATTTTTATTAAGACACAAAAATCCTAGGGTATTGGGCCTAGATTGCAAGACAATATCCCTTTAAACCCAGACTTGTACAGCTCTGCAAGATCAAGTCACTTCTATTTCGCTGGGATGAAACACAGGAAAAAACAGTATAGAAAAAAAATCTCTTATAAAGTAAGATTTCCCCTCTCTGTTACAGGGTGTGCCTTTCCCACCGTGCACTACATTTCTTGGTGGAAGGAGATTTAAAAACGTGATTGGTTAGGAATAATTTTCTAAGAGCACAAACAAATTGTTGTGTGTGTGGTTATAGCGAGATACGCACCTGGACCACGACTGGCATTCAAGCACTTGCTCAAAAACACACAAGGCAAGCAAATCTCATTGGGACCACAGACCAAGCCATTTCTTACTCAAAAGGACTTGGGAGCTAACAACTTCTTTCAAGAAATACTATTTTAAACACCTGTTGGTTGACAAATACTATCTCAAAAAAACCTATGTTTACGCCTACCTGGTTTGACTTTAACCTACCTCCAACCTGAAAGTGTTTTGGAGGGAACATTTTACATTCGTAACGATTCAAGTGTAACTGTAATGCTGAGTAATTAGTTTGGTTTGTCCTGAAGTTTACTGAACTATGCAGTTCGTTATCAGTGCAGAAGCAGCAGAAGACTGCTGTGGTTGGCTCAGTGGAATTATAAAAACAAAACAACCCCCCCTCCCACACGTAACCTTTACAGAATATATGTAAAATTGTGTCCTTCCCTGGTCATATTCACAACTTATCTACAACATAGTGTTAGCAGAAGACACTGCAGTCCATGACTATTTGCATTCAGCTCTCATCCATCTGTTCCTCTTTCTCCTTGGCTTCAACTTGTTCAGTTTTCTGCGGGGTTTCTCAGTCTTCCGAGTTTCAACAGAATCCACCCCGAGAACATGTTCAGAGCAGCATAACTGTCCATTCAACATAGAATTTAGTACTGTCCTGTCTTGGTGCTCCTTGCAGAAAGAATTTGGGCAGAAGTGGCAGAAAGAAACAGAAGGTTTGCCACAAACATCACAGTGGTGCCAAGGACATTCCCACTTCCCTGTGATCAAAAAACAAAGAGCCCATTAGTGGGGAGTAAAACATGGCATTGTCTCTTAAACAAGTTCTGTGTTTTAGCAGCTGAACAACACAAAACTTTCCTGACAAAGCAAGTGAGACAGCAACTACTGGGGCTAATCTCAAACCTCAGAATGCTACATCGTACTCCTAAAGCTCAGCTGACAGCTGTAAGGAGCAGACTTGACACTCTCTCTTTTTAAATACAGCAGTCAGCTCCAGCTAGAAGAAATTATTCAGGCTTTACTCAACAACATTTTACAGAACTTGCAGGCTGGTGGAGCACCCAAACATCCACTCAACTGCTGCCTGTTACAGCACTCACCTGTCTCTTGCCAGTTTTGCGCAGGGATGGCTGGTGTGCTTTACCTACGGCTGCTCCTTTGCTCCAGCACACTTTACCCAGTCCTTGTTTTACTTTTTTCTGGGATAACAGGCTTTGCCTGCTTTCCTTCTTCATATCCCACCTGACATGGCTGACTGGAACCAGCGAACTTCTGTGATACCTTAAACTCCAACCTGTCTGCCGCTCTTAATTTTCCTGCTTGCCTTCTTCCCGAAGCTCAAAGGGCTTCATGCACTTCTTAGCTATAAACAACTTTCCTGTGCCAGTGCTCCTACCACGTGATGCACTCAATTACCTACACCTGCAAAGCAAACAGCTCATTTTGCCAGAGAGGCAGGAGGAGGCAATCATTTTGTCTTCATATTCAAGAACAGCTGCTCCTACATGATGCAGGAACAAAGTTCTCACCACACAAACCCAGCATTTTCAAGATGACACTCCTGACGAGGTTTCAATGCAATAAATAAGGGACCTGCACAAGTTATTTATACATGTGTAAGAGATGGGCTGACTCACCAAAAGGACGTTTCACCAAACCAAGACAGGAGAGATGATAAGCTTTAGTACAAGATTTCCTGTCACACAGTACCAGCTGGCCCCCATCCCCACAACGGAAACAATCATCTTCAGATTCCTTCTTCCCTTCATTTTTCATTCTGCGTCTCCGTGTTCTCTTTTTGGTCTTTTTGCCTTTTTCTTCCGAGGCGTTAGTGGAAGAATTCTGAAAGAGTAAGATGTAAATCTGTTAGTGCCAGTTTTGCAAAGCGAAAATGTAAAGCAACCCAGCCAAGCTGTTGGCACACCTGGCAGACCATGCACACAGCCAAAACCTCCACTTGGGGCAGACCTGTCCAGTGCCTCACCATACTGACCCTGTGCTGACAAAACCCCCTCCATGACCCTTGTAAAACGTCATCCCAAAACCAGATCTTTTTCCTACAGTACCTTTCTACTGGAAACCCCTTTCACTTTCTTGTCACTGACAAAAGGTCTCCCAATTTTCGCTCTAATCTACTTATGGCTAATTTACCCTCATTCTGTACTTGCACCACCAATCACTTCAATACCCATTTTTCTCTTTCAGTTGTGAATACTCATGCTGGAAATACTAAAACCTGTCTCTATTTCTCTTTGAGGAACAGACAGCAGAAGTTGATGAACTGCAGCTGTGTCTGTAATGAAAGAAAGAATATACCAAACCTTATCCCTATTTCAAGCTGATGTTCTGTTGCTTGCACTTCACCAAATCATATAAAATTCTGTATGTTTTTTCAACATCCCTACCACCATTCCCTCCTTCTTACCCCAGTAATCATTACCTACTCTCTTTAAATTTAGTCCATTCTATCTACCAGTGCAAACAGCCCTGAAAGACTGGACTGTAACATTTCATTTCTTCATGGCTGTCTGTGTAAATGGCTCACAAGCTTATGTGAAACTTCACCTAAGCCTATCTCTAAACCAAAAAACAACTGTGTAAATTCTGGAGATCTTCAGTCCATCCTCTGAAGTGGCTGGTACTGAGCAGTGTGAAGGACGACATGAAGGTGCAGCTTTTGAACATCCACAGGTGGTACTTTCTCCTTCCCTTGCACTCCTATTCCAGTCCTTCAGGAAGCCACATCAGCTGATGGATTACAGGTTTTAAACTAACCTGACAGGAATCATACTGATTTCTTGACATAATTTGGTATAAATTTTTCCTCGTTCAAAACTCACATTTTTTATTCTTCAGTTCAACTGATTTTTCTTTAACAAATCATAGAATGATCATATTTTAAGGTTTAGATGGGAGAAATATAAACCGCAAATTCAGAATAATCTCACTGCCTACAGTTAAGCATATTCTTAGTTCAAAGCTCCTACAACCCTTCCCCTCTGCATTTTTCAAATGGGAGTAGGGAGGCTATTCCTTCTGCAATCCCTTTTTCTTTAATATGTTTTTGATTCCAGAAACTAGTGCCAGTAGCTAGTGGTATTTCTTATGAAGGACCCAGAGTAATTAATTTGTCATAGCAGAACATGGTGGAAAATATGTTGGGGTCTTCCCAAAACCAGTTATCACTTGCTGTACCACAGCAGCATGAAGTGTATTCTTTAGCACCAAGGTTATGTTTGGCAAAACAATCTTTCCACCTCCCCAGCAAGGGAAACAACAAGCTTTGAACTCAGTGGACAGAAAGCATCTGTTCATGCATCATCAATCCTTGTAACATAAAACTGGTCCACTGACTCATACCCCAAAAGAAAAAACAAGGCTAGTAGAACAAGACTGTCAAAATCTCTTGATGTATTACTTGCCTTTGGTCTGTCCCCAAGAAATCCACTGCAGTTTGGGGCACCACATTTGCAGACTGTTTTTTCATTGCCCAGACAGTCAAGGTTGTAATTAAAAGTCAGCTCTGTCCCTGAGTTGAGAAAAGACAAATCCTTTCATTGTGAAGGACAAGGTAACATTCCATCGAAATTATTACAAACAAATACAGCTTTCATTATGTGTCTGCTGGTTTGGGAATTGATGTACTGTCATAGCATTTTCCTCCTCTTTACTGCTCATAAGCACTAATAATGATTAACTAGATGCCCATACAGCACGAGAGGCAATTGCATTTTGAATTAAATTGGTCTGACTTCACAAATCTATCTATCCAGCTAGATATACCTACAGATAGATACATATGTGTGTTGTGAGCCAGTGTACACAAACCAGAACATGCCTACTTTGAAACAGCCTCCTACATCCACTTCTTAAACTTACTACCTTCATGTGAAAGGATTCCGAATACTGTTTGAGATCTCCAAACCAAAAACTAGGCTCTACAACGCAAAGTGAGTGCAAGGATACTAACTCACTAAGGATACTTGCCCTAGAAGGAAGTAATAAAAAGCAGCCATGGGCCTCACTATGAAGAAACATTAAAGTAAAAGGCAGATTACAAAGCATCTGAGTGCTGAGTTCTCTATAAAAATATTTGCAAGGAATCAGTTAAACCATGACTAAATCAGTTAAACCCATTCCTAACTGCACAAAAGGTTTAACTTAGGGAATGAAACCAAACCCAAGAGAAGCTGATATACCTGCAGGAATATCACACACAGCAAACAGCCCAACACGAGTGTCTCCATTCACTGTCCACTTTAGAGTTTCACAATTTGGTTGGCAGCTGTGATTCATAAACCGAGAGTAGTTTCCTTTGGGGCCAGCATCAATAATACGGTCCTGGAGATAAAGCCAGCAGCAGAATGAATGATTTTTCTCTTCCTCTCACAAAAAAAATGAATCCATAGATGATTTCAGTGGTTGTATTCAGAATAGATATAGTGTTGCTACCCAGAGCACAAAAGCAAACCAATGGCATATGTTGTATTGAAAACTGTAGTGTCTCATGTGGCCTGGAATGAGACACTCCCAAAGCAATACTCGTGCTCTAGCTCACGTTTTCCCAGCACCCATCGCAGCCACGTGGCAGGATAAGTGTTCTTGTGAGCACTCAGGAAGCCTCAGAAGTCAAACTCAGTCCATTTACCTTTTACTTTGCATTCACAAAGCTGTGAGGCATTTACAAATACTGTGCTCTATGGCATTTACCAAGTCACTGCAGGATTACTTGCAGAGATTACCAGCCTCTCACCAGCTTTCTTTTCCCAAATCAGCCTAGTTTAAACAAAAACAAGCTCTTAGTAAACACAAAAAAATCCCATTTCTACACACAATTGTTTTTTAATTTCTATCTCCATCAAACATACCAGACATTAACAAAAATAACATCTTGACATAGCCAGAACTGTGTTTCATTCTACAACTGCTTAAAAGGGACTTGCTAATTAATGAAATATTAATAGAATTTCTCTTTAACTCATTTTTATAATGCACATGCACGACTTCCACGCCTGTGTGCACACACATCCAGCCACTCCAACTGCATGGGCAGCTCAGCCTCGTAATGGCTTCAGCAGTTTTGGCAAAACAGACCCACAAGGAGCATTTATTAATTACAGCAAGAGTCAAATACATCTTCAGTTCACATATTTAACACACTAATGTTGTGTGTCAATTTAGTAGAGGGGTGAGAAACTCTAAGTGTTCAGAGAAATGTGGTTTCATCATTCTTTGGTGATAACTCCTGTAACAGGCACTCCTCAGTCACAGGTTTAATAAAAACAGAAGCTGTGGAAATGCAGAGCAGGACAGTCTTGGGCAAAAGAATGGTAGTTGGGACTGGAAAAAATGCAGGATGGCAGCCAGCTCTTGTTTGCCTCCTAAGTATCTTTTTTGGGGACTGAAGCATTATAATATATATAATCAATATCTCCTGCTGTCCAGATCCTCCACTTTCTTCCCCTTCTCAGGAACAAAATACTTAGAGGTGTGCACGGAACCACAGGTGCTGCATTAATTTTGTGTGTTAATTAATCTGCTGCAACAATTTGCTGCAGAATCTAGTTGTGAAGCACTGGCTGGCTACTATTGCAGAGAGTGCTTTCAGGAAAGAGTTTCTACAGAAACACGGGCCTAGTTTTGTTATAAACAAAGAAATGTACAGATAGTTCAAAAAATATTAAATGCCCAGCAGAGGGAACAGCCTCACAATTCTATTCCACATTCTCTCAAGTGAGAATTTTACTTTCTGTTCTTGAAATTTTAGTAAAAGCATTGCTAACAGTAACTCTTTCAACTGCATCACTACTGTTTCCCAACACTTCCTACTTCATTTTAAGACCAGACAGGTAAATACTTTGCTGTACTTGACTTCAAACAATACAGCTTAGAGACCAGAATATGTACTTTATTCCTTAACACAGAACTAATGAGATGCATTTTATACACATAAAATGGAAAGCACAGGCACAGAAGATACAACATCGTGAATATATGAAACTGTGGAACATCAAAGGTAGCACAGAGTCCTATCAGAGTGATCAACAGAAGGAAAAGATATCAAAATAATGTTATAATAACAGCAAAAAATGTCAAATACTCTACCTTATCAATAGTAAGCATATAGAAGTGGGTTATGTCATTTTCATGTGCATATTTGATCCTTGCCATGCATTCCTCTTCATCAATCAGCTCTCCCACGTACTCATTCACAAACTCTCCCTGAAAGACACCAAGTATCACTAATAAAGTATATACCAAACCCACAGACAGCATCACCAGCCAGCAATTCCTCACTGGGCAAGAACGATTCATACCTTTTTGATGTCCCTCTTGGCGACCAGCCCCCAGCCTTTGCCATCAGTTTTGATGATCTTGGTCTCGGGGTACTGGCGCTTTGTGAAGCACTGGTTTTGGCAGCGCTCTCCTGCCGGGCAAACCTGGGGATGGCACTCGTACATCAGCATCCGGTTCAGGCACTCGGAATCAAAGCCGCAGGGGTTCTCATCTGTGGGCTTGCAGTTGCACTTGGGAATCTCAGATATGTCAGCAGTGTATATCTGCACTTTACCGCAAGGTTTATTCACCTGAAAAAAATACATTAAAATAGTTCAAATGCACTTCAGAACATCAGAACTTATTGTAAGAGTTATTAAGGTGGTTACTAATTTGGTTTTGCAGCACTAGGTTTTCCAATGAAAGCAAAATTTCATCATCTCATGACTGTAAAAGCACAATTACCAGCACATCATCACAGCCTGTCCCCATCTCACACCTCAGCTTCTCCTCTCCAGTGCTGCCTTCGACCTTTGAGTATTCAGTGTAATTTCCTCAAACTTTACCTTAATGTGCTTGTATGGTGGAGGTTTGCGTTCACTCTCTTGGGTTTCTTTGGCTTCTCGTTGTAGCTTTATTTCTCGAAATCGAGCTTCAGCTTCTTGCAAAGCTGAAAAAGATTGTCACATCAACAGAAATGCCAGAAAGATGATTACTCTGCCCAAGCTGACTCGCTCGTTCCCATGTGTGTTAAATAAACATCATCTACCTCCTAGTCCCATCATTCAATTTTCTTACAATGTTTCTGGGGTGTTAATGTTCTCAACAGATGTACAAATTTCACTCTTTCAGTCTTACAGTTACAATTCTCTTCTTCCTTTCCAGAAAGTAAAAGTCATCAGAAATAATTCCAATTAGATTCTAGTCTTTTACAAGCCACAAAACCAATGTTTTCATTCAAAGATGGTAATAGTGGCTGCTGCCCAGGACACCACAACAATTTGTGTAATTTGATATTGTAACACATGTACAAAACCAGACCCCCAAGACTATGGGTGAAGAAAGCAAAGCATGCATATCCCAAGATTATTTTTGTTTACTTTTTGCTAAGTACCATTTTTGAAGACTTTTCCAATTCCTTTGATGCCTTGGTATCTACTCCCTCTGTCTCCCTCCATGTAAGGGAACACCCGTGCTTGGTGCGTCCAATAGTAATCCTTAGAACCAAAGAAAAACACAGGAAATTCTCCGATTTCATGCTTCATTTTCTGGATATTTGGGGGAACGTTTTTCGGATGGCAAACTTCTGCGGGCCACCATCTAGCACAGAAGTACAAACAAAAAATACAGCATTTTAGTCAAGCTCTTTCTGCAAGAGACAGTTTAACAAAATCACTTTAAAGAGCAGTAACTGCTTATTATTTCCAGGATCCAAGAGGATTTAAAATCCTTTCCTTCCCTCACTCACTAGGCAGTGAAAAAAGACAAGGAAAGGAAAGCCTGACACTCAGATCTGTGGGACTTTGGCCCTCCTGAAAGGTAAGTATACACACAGGGCTCCTCCTGTCTGGGTAGCAAAACCATCATCTTTACAAGGCCTGCAATCGCTGTAATTGTCAAAGACCAAGAGAAGGTTGATTATAGCTATTAATGTTTCTAAGATAACCCCCACCCTCCTCTATTCTCACTCAAATCTCAATGAAGCTGAAACGCTGACAACGTGGGTGACTGATCTCGCAGGCTGAGAGGTGCTAATTTAACCAATTACAAGTTATACCAATTTATTTGAAGAGACCTCTGAAACAAAAGGGGTTGAAAGCTCACACGCTGGAATCAGACAGCATAAGGCTCAAGGAGTCCTGTATGGGTAATGCCTTGGCTGAGAGCAACAGCAAAGCTGCAAGTCTTTGAACTTTCAACAGGTTAGTTTAAAAGCTTGCAAGGAGGTGGGGTCCCTAGTTCAGAGAGGAGTGAGAAATCAGTGTGCCAGACTGGTCTGTAGGAGCAACCAATTGTAATATCCTTACTTAAACATGCCAGTACTGTAAAACAATGTAAAATTCCTTCATCAGACCTGTAATTTCCCAGTTTAACCCAAATAATATCCTGGAAATGGAGCTTCTTGCCCGCCCTGCAGTCATTGCAGTACCAGCTCCCATCTGGCATCTCAATGTTTAAGCAGTCGGGGTGAAAGGCTGCCGGACACGACTCGCAGCACAACAAGCTTCCACCTTCAGAGAGAAAAAAGAAAGGGGAAAAAAAAAAAAAGGCTGAAAAACATCAAGGCCAAAATAAAAAGTTTGCGTTCCAGTCAGGTTAAAAGTGGTGTGAGGCACATGTGGTAGGTTCACTTACAAAAGAAATGGTTAAAATGCAACAAATACACATCGCTTAGTTGCATACAAGAGCCAAAAAGTCCTGACTAATTTGAATGCCTGGCAGACTTGGGTTAGTAACACATGCGAAATAACAAGCAAGCTGGTGATAAAAAAGCCAGAATAATACACCACATATTATAATTACTTAGCTTTACTTTAATGACAGCAATATGTTTAACATAGTTTAATATATATTAACATTTCAGTGTATGAAAAATTTTAACCACAACAGATTTCTCGTATGTTTTGGGGTTTTTTTTCCCCTGGGGGAGAGGGAACAAGGTTATTAGTTTGTCCCATGAATTACCAAGCGGAAGGTTAGCTGAAGCTTAAAAGCTGCTATGCTGCCTGTTAATTTGTTAACAAATCAGGTAAACTTTCACTGCTACAACTTTAATCAGCACTACACGTACTGTGGTTCTCAATAAGGAACAGATTTATTGTACAACATAAAACAAAACACCTTTAATTAGCGGCACTCCCAGAAACAACTAATACTGATTCAATTTGCTGTCTGCTGCTAAACTAAAAGCAGCTCTTAAAATATTTATGTTGTAATACTATGTATTAGCAATAAAGAAACACAAAAAGCTTCAGTACATTGAGCACAGTGGAAAGAACAGAGAAATACTCATTATGTGGTTGCTGGATAAAGTCCAAGTAAAAATATTTCTGGATAAAGTCCAAGTAAAAATATTTTTTAATACATTATTTCTGTAAAAAAAAAAAACAAACTTAAAAACCTGAAGCAGCACAAGCCAACCTGGCATTATAAAGAAAACAAAGCCGAACTTAATATGCAACACTTCTAATAATTTTCTACAAATGCATTAGCGAAATAAAATTTAAAACGTTTTGATGCTGCATTTATGAAAAGAGCTCTCCAGCAGTTTACCTTTGGAACACACGAAGCACCAGCTGACATTGACATGGGCGTGATGGCTTTTCCCCTTCGTGGCAGTGAAATGGTTGGTGCAGACAATGCTGTTGGAAGCGATGACGGCGCATCCCGCCGCAATGCAAACGTCTCCAGCGTGGTACGCCACGGGGCAGCGGACACAGCGCATCATCTTCCCTGGCAAAGCACAACACTGACACGTTACTTTCCAACACAACCCATTCATTATGTGAGCTAAAAACGCCTCTACACACACACACGAGACAGGAAAATATACCCACTCTGTTTCCAAAGCCTGCATATTTGCATTTGGCGACAGTCCTGAATTAATACAGGCTTTTAAAGCACTATAATATTTAAATGTGAAGACCTGAACTATGCACACCAGGGCAGACAAGCTTTCTTGAGTCATGTCATTTTGTCTACAGTTGTTGCCCTACACAGAATCAAATGTCTCCATGTTCATGGAGCCTTGCTGCAGCGTTTGTGCATTCTCAGGCCCTGCCCTCACTGCTTGGCCTCTTTCCTCAGCATCTATGCATTCTACATTTCATTCTCTCTTGAGAAGAAAATATGGTTAACTATGGATAACCGAAAGCTAGTTAAAAAAAAGAGCATGAACAAGGTAAATACTAACATTGACTAAAAATTATTCCTTTAATTCTGAATCAATCCACAGTCCATTTATGCCTAAAATACCTGCAGCTAGCAGCTCTTAAAAGGACACATTCCTTACCTTAACATACCAGAAAGAGAATCAATTAATCAGCCATAAAAACGTAAAATGAAACTACCTTTTGAAATTCGTGGATGTGAGGGGTTACTGACATGACAACTGAGGCAGCTGTGGAGAGGACATCGAAACCCCCTGTTCTCAAACACAGTAAGATGAAATTTTTTCACACAAGCTTCATGGTAGAATTTTCCACAGTGAGATACCACACAGCGTTTCACATCTGCCTTTCTCTCCTTACACACAAAACAGGTGTGCACACCTAATGGCAAAATAATAAACAGAATGTAACTAATTTTTCATGCAAATACATGAATTTAAAATGCTTCTCTTGTGCTTTTATGTTATGCATGAGCAACTTGCTTCTGTTTTGTTGTTGTTTTTTTTCCAACAACTCAAATTCTATTATTAGATGCAACAATCTATTTACATTAACTCTTTAGCATTAAATTCTGATCTGCTCAGATACAAATAAGAAGTCACACTGCAATCCCATTGCAGTTAAAGTGCACAAAACACCCAAAGCCTCACCAATCTGCTTTTACATTCTTATTTATAAGCCTCAGGACAACTATGAATTTTATGTTTAATTTTTTTTTTTAAACCAGTGAAATAGGATGATGGATTGTCTGTGATCCTCTGAAATGTGAGGCAGCACCACAAACCAAAGACAAACATCTTCTGTTGTTCTCTCTGGACCAATTGGAACAGCTTTATTTTGAAGCAGCCTTGTTAAAACAAGGTTTAGTGCATGTACTGAAATGGGCTTATGAGCAAGAACACAAAGCATTTATGTAATATTTTGAGATTAAAAACTTCCAAGACGTTACTACAGGATTAAAAGCATATGAAATTAATAGCAATTCTTTTAATAGGAAAAGCAAAAGATTGATACAGACACACAAAGAACTAGAAAAGGACTTAAAACATTTCACTTGCTGCTCTTTTTTCTAGGATTTCTTATGTCTTTGTGACAGACTTTACATCTCTTCTGTAATTGTACTCAGAGAGCAAATAATCTGCAGTTATTAAAGCCATGGAATTCAGAATAAATTAGCCACCAAAACCAGGGTGAACTTTCTAAAACATGGCACACTTAGTGGTATTCTATGAACTCCCACCCTGTCAGGTCCCAAAGGATAAATAAGGGTTCTCCAAGGATACATACTATGTCCAGGAGGATGTCCTAGAACAGTGTATGGGAAAACTACAATCTTTTTTTTGTTTCAGGTTAATAGAAAGGGACAAACTTGCCTGATGTACATTCACTACAAATGAATTTTCCTGCTGGTCTTCCAGAGAGCCCAAGGCAGCTTACGTGAAAAGCTCGATAGCAAAGTCCTTCACACAGTAGGAGATCACCTGTTTTTTCACACAGCTTTTACAACACAAAGGCATTGAATGTTAAAGAAAATTTCATATGTGGAAAAAACTATTTTCTTTATTCCATTTCATATACTGCTCCTCAAAATCTTTTTTCCCATTGTTGAAATCAAATCTAACAAGTGAAAGATAATTTTACAAGCATGCCCTGGCTTCAAGTCAAACCAGGTAATAGAACCATTAAACCACCAGAAATATCACTTTCAGAACCACGGTTCAGTAGTAAATACAATCTGACCGAAAAAAGGAATAGGGGAAAAAAAAAAAAAAAAAGGGCCTTGAGAAGTTATTCCCTGAGCAGACGGATACATTTGAGTAGGGTTAAAAAGCATCCTTTTTTTACTTTTCCTTGGCAAAAGGAAATGAATCTAGTTGGCACAATGATACTTCTATGTCTGAGTGGTTAGCAATGACACATGCATAAATAAAAGCGAACCAAACAACAGTGCTGTCAGAATTTAAGGATTACCCAGCATTTAAAGATAGATATAACCTCATTGTCACTATGTACAAGAAATGAAAATGTAACTGCAGCTGCTTGCCCAGTCTCGCGGAAACAAATTTGATCTGCCTGTTTGGACTGTGTTATCATTTCATAATCTGAGAACTCTTCTGGAATAGCCTCAGAAAGCTTTTTGCTTTCAGCTGCCACCCGCGTGCTGTGACCAGCGTATCACTGCCACCTCTGCTGCACATGAAGCACAAACCCCATGAGGTCTGAATTCCTCCTCTTTACTAACAGAGGAACGAGCAGCTCTTCTGAATCATCTAACCAGTCACCTGGCAACACTCATATGCTTATTCTGAGGTACAAATTATGCTTATCTTAGAGACCTGGAAACTCAAGCAGAAAGGCTAAGTCACTTACTGGGGGTCAAGGAAAAAAAATAATTCGGTATTAAGAACTCCATTTACTGGCATGGCAACCTCATCACTAACAGACATCTCAGACACACATGATAATCCTGCTTCTGCCTAATGTTGTCAATTTCATATTTAAAAAGACCTTTCCGTCTTGCTGCCCCAGCTAATGTCTCTCACCTGACACACATATTCTTTTTTTGTTCCCGCTCCTCGCTCAGATTTTTTGGATGATATAGACACTTCAGTCTGAGTTTCATCAGCACTTTCATAGGGAGACTCTGACCGCTCATCTCCTTGGCCATCGTAGATCTGAAGATTAAACAGAGGTGTTAGAGACAGCAGCCATGAATGGTCAGTTATGCACAGAATATCAATGGATGGAAGAAAACAGACTGCAATTCAGACTAGCAGATTTAGGCACACTCTTTCGGTTTTGTTTTTCCCACCTTCAAGAAAAATGTCATTAAAACCAGAATATGCATTTGTGGAAGTCTCACCAAAAGGACTATGTAAGAATTACCCTCACCATCAACTCAACAGAAGGCAAAAGAGAACACCAAAACTTTGTCATATGGCATTTTATTTATAGTCAGTTCTGTAATACAGTTAGCAAGAAGTGCCTAGTCAGTAACACAAGGATATCTTCAAATCCTTTGATTAAAGTTTGAGTATGTGGTTTATGAAAGAGCAACAGTCAATTTTAAAAAAGAAACTTGGCAAACTTCAAGTTGCATATGAAAGTCTCTCACTCAAATATTCTCAAAAAAAGTGGGAATGGTATATAGAAGAGAGGAAGAAAGAAACAAGCAGCTCTCAATATGTTTAAGAAATGTTATAGTCAACAATAAATTCAAAATACAACAAAAGATAGTCCTGTTATGGATCAATCTCATGTAACAGATCTAGATTTATAAAATATGGAGGGAGTTTTAAAAATAAACATAATTTACTTTAAAAATTTTACTTCCAAAAAAACCAATCCAAGTAACATATTTAAAGGAAAACACAAGGCAGTTTCCAGTTCATTAGAATTTAAGGAGGGAATGGACAACCAAGTAATTTGTCTCACATCACACCAGAAGATGCAGAATTTCATGCTGTTGTCCCCAGATGGTACTTGTTCTAACAGTTATTCACACATACCATCAAAAGCACTGCCTCCTGTCCCTTTTGGGTTGTCTAACTGCAACTCCCAGTTGATGATGCTTTCTCCACGTACTTCAGCTACATTAAAAGTCCTTTGGAAGCAGACATTTTCCTTCTCTGGAAGTATGCTGCAATTAAGCCCATTTCAATCCTTTTCGGTCCACCCTCTAATTTTCTCCCTAGGGGACTTTTTACAGCATCTAGAGAATCTCAGTGGGGTTTGCCTAAACCTTATCCATACTTCAAAAAGGTAGTTGAAAAATCAGGCATGAGAAACTGGAGGCAACAGTCCATTGCAAGTCTCATAAGCACAGTATCCAAAGCAAGCCAACATGTTACTGCTCTTCTCCACTTCTGTTCCGCTGTGTAAGGATCTCCCTAAGTGTCTTCAACACAGCACTGAAAGTCACTCTAAATAGCTGTGCTACTCAAGAGATCATTTTGCCAACAGCCATTTGCCAGGATAGAGACACCCCACTTTATATGAAGAATTTGCTTTCTGTTTTCAGACACAGAACCTCGTATTTATCCACAGCAAACCACATTTTTCAAATGGTCCAGCTACACACTGGAGACAGCTACATGCCACCTCCCTATCAGACAATCCATGTAATGTGCAGATTTATTAGAAGGCATTTACTTTGAAATCAGAGAGAAAAATATAAGACCAAACCAGGCCTAGAATTACTCTTTATAAAAGCCCTTTAGAAACACTGGTTTTGAGCGATTACTTCTCACTGCTGCTGCCAGCTAACATGCATTCCTCCATTTAACATTTGCTTTCCTTCACCACGTCTAAAAGTATTTTACAAATTGAATCAGACTGACAGTTGTTTGTTGGTTGGTGTGGGGTTTTTTTCCCCCTGTGTTACAAGAGTGTAAATTCATTTCCTCTGTGCAAATAAACACTATCAAAGTGATTCGTACCTACACCTCACCTATGAACATTTCTGATTCGGAGATTCTGCTCTGCCATTTCGTTAAGTGGTTAAAAGAAACTGCCTGTAAAATCATTGCTTTGTTCAGTCGCCTGGAAATCTGTCCCCTGGAAGCTGCTGTGAAATACTAAACTGCAAATACAACCTGAGTGCAAGGCCGGGAGCAGCCAGTTCTTGCCGGGAAGGGGCAGCTAAAGGAAGGCAGCGTGGGAGGGTGGCAAAAACACAAATCCAGTTTCCCTTATGGTTCAAGTAAACTTACACACATGCTTATTTCTGTTTAAACTATTCCCGCAGAAGCATTAATTAGTGTAAGCAGTGCACTGCTCTAACATTTTCGGTACCTCATTATGTTCTTGTTTGAACTAGCCAGAATTAGTCATAGTTAGAAAAGACAAAACCAAAAAAATAAGCTGGAAGGTCTTAGATCTGCATTTCTTTTCTACTTCAAAACAAAACAAAACAAGCAGTCATGTTAACTTGACACTATGGTTGCTTCCCATCTTTTGCCCCCACCACAAAACACCCAAAGCCTGACAAAATCCCTTTGTGCAACACACTTTGAGTTAAGAGCCTTCCCAGCAGCACAAGCTATAGAGCCTTGCCCACAAGGAAGACACTTCTCATCCCCCAGCTCAGTACTTCTGAAGGCAGAGCAGAGAAACAGAACATATCCAGTGACAAATACATTCAGTCAAAAGAGAATGAGTCACAGTAATGGTTTCCAGGATTTTCTTCTGTTTATATACTCTGTTTAAACAAAGGATGCAGATCTCTATATGCAAAGGGAACCCTACTGGCAGACGGCAGTTTTTCAGAACCCCCCTAGAACTGGGTGACAAAATCCCAGCCATTTGTGAGCCATAGGCTGACATCAATTTTCCTACAGAACAGAGATTTTACTGCCTCAGAATTAATGCACCAGTCCTTCACTTAAATTAAATGGTTACTGAGTCAAAAAAAGGAGCAGTGTTGTCAAGAATCAAACTCAACATCACAAATGCAACCACAAAAGCCAAATTCTATCAGCCCATTCAAGATAGAACTTGGCAATTTACACTCACCTATAGATTAATGCCAGATTTCAAGCACGAATACCCACAGAGCATGAACAAAATACCTTCAGTCCATCAACCGCATGGCTACTAGGCTGAGAGTATCTTTCAAGATCTCTCCTTTATGGCTGTCAGGAGCCTCACACACTTTACAAATCAAATGCTCTATTAACCACCAGTTTTGTACTACACAGACATGCCTGGATACCTGCTCAGGGCTGTCTCAACTCCTAAGAATCATCACATTCACCTGAGGCTCAGTGATACAGCTCTATAGCCTTGTGCAGGCTGCTGCTGCAGGATGCATCTCTTCATCCCTGCTACCACAACCAAAGGTCTAGCCATCACATCCAACAGCCAAAACTCATTCACAGCTCACATGCACTTCACTGTCATCTGAGAGTTTTCATATAGGCTGATTTTAGGGCCCTAATAAGGGGAAGGATAGCAGATTCCCTGTTGTAAGAAAGGAAAGCATTTTTTTAGGATAATTCAAAGTTTCACCCTTATTTGTATCTTGCAGGAGGTGAAACACACTCTCCCAGCCATCTCCTTGCAAATAAACCCTGCTCCATGTAACCACCTTTTGGGAAAGCTCCCTCTATGAAGAGCTGTAATTCAACACTTCAGCTCCTGAAGTTACCCCAGAATAGCCTATGGAAATATCGGGGAAGTAAAATGAGTATCTGTCCCTTCAGGTCTGTGGAGAAGAGGCTGAGACAACCTCCCTCTAATGTTTCTCAGAGAGTACTTAGAACCACAACTATCCATGGTGGAAGGTCTAATACTTCACATACCAGAGTGCCAATCACAGCCTTCAATACAAATCAGGACAGGTTTTGGGGGGCTTTTTTCTGTAGTTGTTAAGTTATAAACACAAATCTTTCCCTTGTGATCATGACAGAGCTTGTCTTGTCCTTACTTTCATAACATAATCTTCCTAGCACAGAAAATTGCATGTAATTAATGCTTCAGATATTCAGGACAAGGTTCAAAGTAATCAACATTTAAATTAGGCGTAAAACCTGTTAATTAGCAATTTGTAGCTATTTTATTCTGCTTTACTCTTTGAGTAATTCCTTATTCCTCATAAAGGCAAAAGTACTATTTTTAAGAGTGCAAATTTAGGGGGGAAAAAAGGCAAGACTGCTCACTTCAGATTTTTAGCAAGTGCTAAGTTTTTGCACTGAAATTGTACCTGAACTCTGTCATCACCTCTACTTCTCGTTAGCAGCTACTGATGCTGCAGCCTGGAAGACGCCCTTCTTCTGCTGAAGTCAGGATCCTCACAAGCACCACCAAACTTTGCATTTTGCACATCAGTCAGCCCTTCCTTCCAATTTCCTTCAATTACTGAACGTCAGCATTACTTTGTGAGGACTTGCCTGTTAGAGGCTTTCACACTTCACTGCCTGAACACTGAGCAAGGGTGGGATTTCAGAAATCAAATGCAGCTCTTTCTACTGGAAACCGTGCACCTGCATACATAAGTAAGAGAAAGGGAAGAAAATAGCCTAAAAACCCAATTGTGAGCTTTGCTCATCATTTGGGCCAGGCCAGAACTTACTTCTGGGACAGAGAGGTTCAGAATATGGTAACTACTCACAGAAGAGACCAATTTCCCATCAGGTTCCCAAGGCAATCTTTCCATTCCCACGTCTCAGTCATTATTCACTACTCACATATAAGTCTCAAAAGGAACGTGTAAGGACACATTACTGCATTTTTCCAAGTTCTCCATAGCTTTATTATTGAAAAAATATTCCGTCACTGAGTCAAACTGGGACAAAATTTTGGCATCTCTGTGAATTCTTTGTGTTTAGTATTGCATTTTTACCCTTGAAATGTAGCAATGGGTCATTAAATAATTGGGATTACTCATCTAAAGATATTTTGGGCATACATTTTATACCACTACAATTTTTTTGGCAATAGTTACTCAGACCCACAACAGTACTGGAATCAGCATATCAAGACTTCAAATTCCCAAAGCATTTTTAATTTTCTTTTGAACAATATGCTAAAAATCCCTGTTCACAATAACCCAAAGAAGCGCTTAAGGGATTCTTTCAGACAAACATCAACCTATTTTTAGAAGGACTATATAACAATGCTTATAAAAGCAATCTTCAGCATTACTTCCTAACTGAATGAACATGCTTTGCATACTGCAATACTTGATGTCTAAAGCCAGATTACATCATCAACCGCTGCTGAATACTGGGTAATTGTTTAATTGCTAAATATAAGGACAAGATTTACTTTTTTTTTAACTGCTTCCTGAACTATTTTTCCTTGTTTCCTGCGAAAGGGACATACAATGTGCATACAGATACAATGACTGTTTGTGGAATAACGGAGTTTACGTCATTACATTGAGTAAATAAGTGTTTGGTTTTGACGGAGGCTGCTGGGCAGGCTTAGAGGAGGAAACGTGTGCAACTCCATACACTTACAGTAAGACTGAAGACACTAAAGTATTAAAAGGAACTAAATTGAGTCAGCTATGTGCATCCTCTGAGTTAATATATTTCCTTTTGACTGAGGCTGTCTAAACAATTAAGGGGAGTGGGACAGGAAGCTGATTTGACAGAAGATTCTGTACAAAATCACTTATCAAATGTTTTCCCTGCTGCAAGACTTCCCTTAGCTGCAACACTGAGTTTCAGTTACCTTCACACTTCACTGCACCATCCATAAAAGTGTTCAAAGGTGAAAGGAAAAGCACTAATGTAGGGAAGCATTTCTCACAGTATATCTAAATATTGAATTAAAAGCTATAACTTTTTAAGTATTTTACAACCAGGTACCTGATTCCAGTCTCAGCCACACACCTCAGCAGAACTGTGAGCCAATTCTTCATTCCCTCTGGCTTTAAAAAAAAAAAAAAAAAGAAAGAAAAAGGACAAGAAAAAGAAAAAAAAAAGTTGGATGCAAGCTGACATGTACAGTCGGCTTGCATGCTTCTAGAATCACGTGGGTGAACTTTGCAAGCAGTATCATTACTTGCACATCTGGATGGCTGAAATGTCACTTATTTAAAAAAAAAAAAAAAGAAAAAAAGAAAGAGGTACTGCATATTCTCAGTTGGCATCCAATCATACTTATACATGGTACAGGAAGGCTAGCCTGGAATTTAAAAATTCAGATGATGCTGTGGTTCAAAGAAGCAGGTGAAGTCAGTTCCTGATGTGAATATTTGCTCCATCCACTTGCACTTGAAGAAAAAAATCTTTTTCTCCTTCCTTTCAGACAGCTCGAAAATCAGAGTAAGTACCCATGCCAGGAAAATCATTACACCGTAATTCCAAGGAAAAAGAGGCTCAGAAATCTAAGTCTAAAATCAAGTGGCTGTACTCATCCAATCTGCAGTTTGAGAATTTAAGTTATCATAGTAAAAACACAAAATGCAACTGTCCTGCTTGTCAGGAACGGCCATCAGCTGGTGACTTGGCTATTAAATGTGCTTTTCTTTTCAGACTTAGAATTAAGTACTCGTTTTTAACAGCTGATCTATTAAAGCATCCTTGCTGGCTCAGTGTTATCCTGGGGGTAGGGAAGGAGGGGTGGTGTGTCTTTTTCTTTCCTCTAAGTACTTCCTTAAGGACTACAGCATCAATATTTGTTAAGACAAATTCCTGCTTCAGGGAGCAGAAGCAAGTTTCAAATACTATTCACTGTGTGTTAACAAGTGCAGAGTGAACAACATTCACACTTCTGTGCTTATCAGCTTCCTTGGAACTTCCCTCCTAGATTCAACTCAGACAAAGATTCCCTGGCCAGTGTTTGATGGCTCAAGACAAATTTGGAAATTTAGAGTGAAACATTTGCTAGCATTTAAGCATCTATGGTGCCCACACTGGAATGGGCTCCAGCAGTTACTATTGCAACAAGCCACACACCTTTTCACACTTTTCCAGCTACCAAAGCACAATTTTCCTTTAAAAAATTTCTTCTTCAGAAAATTCATTTTATCAAGTCATTCAGTCTCATAAAAACACTTATTATATTACTCATATATGCTTGTGGAACAGCCTTCTTAAGCCTTAAGAGCACAAATTTTGGTCTTAGTCATACTCAAGATAAAGGTGGTCTTCTGTCATGTTCTGCTTAAGCAGACACAAAACCCACTAAAAGGCAAATTTTTGAGAGTCAAAGAACATAACCCCTCCTGCTTCCCCTTGTTTTACCTGAGCACCACCTGCTTTATAATGCGGGCTGTAGAACATCCCATGGAAACACGCCTCACTACCCACACTTATCTTAAAGCCAGGGTTATATCAAATGAAAACAAACCATGGCAGCAAATTATTTCCTTCTGGTTCTTTTTGTTTTGTAGGCAAGTCTCTTGCACTGTAGGATCCATAAAAGAAAGGGCCCACAAAGAGTGACCTGCTACTCTTACAGGGATGTCTTAAGACACTTGGCTTAAGCAGCCTCCTCTCTCAAGTCACCCGCTATCATATGTATTAGGATCATATGATATGAACATACAATGTAAAAAAGACACGCTGCATCTATTCATGGGCAATTTAGAAGCATGTTTCCATGGGTTCTGAGTGGTGTTGCCTATTAAGTTCCACTTTCCTTAAAACCCAGGACATTGCTACAATCTCAGACTTCCTGACAGGACTTTAGAGTCAGCAATTTCTATACCACAGTCCCCCAGGAGGAAGTGGGCTGGGCTGGGCTGGGCTGGCTGAGAGCGTTCTTCTCTAAAAAGCTTGGAGTATGCACACTGGTAAGTGAACTCTTGAGTCTTTCCAACAGACAAACCCCAACTACCTTTTTTTTTTTTCTTTCTAATTAATAAAATCTGAGCAGCTAGAGGGTTGGTGTTTTTTGGTTTTTTTTAAGCTAAGAACAACTTACATAAGTCAATAAGCAACATACAAACAGGTCAGGCTGTGTTCAAAAGACTACCGTGCACCCACACAGAGACAGAAAAACTGACAGAGCCAATTGAGTTACAGTTAACATTTCCTTTATTTCAGTATAAGAATTCCTGAACTGAATGAAGAGTGATATTTTGGCCCATACTGCTAGACTAGATAAATTCTTTAAGTATGCGGTGCCACAAGTGTACACAGTACTATAATAGCAAAAAAAAGACGGCCTGGGACAAGTTCCATTTTTATTATTAGCAGGAGTTAGACGTTTCAGATAAGGATAGTACGCATTTCTGAATTTGCCTGGAAAGTTAATTAAAACTATGAGAACATTTTAAAACAGTATAAAATTGCCTACACACACACTCATGATACTTTGGTAGGGGATGCAGAATAAAAATCTACAGCATGTAAACATTCAGTTAAACAGATTCTCTGCACTCTGAAGCCTTAAGCAATACACAAGAGGCGAATAATTACATAAGAAACTTAGTTTTCTACACAGAATGTGCTGCCAAGGAACAAAAGTCAAAATTTTTCCATGTGAAAGCAGAACCATTGTAACAAAACTGTATGGTCTGGTGGGCGATGCAGGTCATGTCAAATGTTAGAGGCTTTAGCAGAGGTTTAGCAAGGAACAAGTCCAACTACTTGCAGAGTTCCACAAAAACGTCCCCCTGACTTTCAAACAATGGAAAGAATAATCCATAGGCATACAGAAACACAGGACACAACTGTCTGCTAAGTCACAGGATGTAAGGTGGCACTATATATTAAATTATCCCCAAGCACTGTTCCGAAGAGAAAATTATATTTGAAGGAAGCTAGAATCAAATGCTAGAAGCACACTGGTTTCTTTTAACAACACATAAGGTTAACTGCAACTGTTTTTTCTTTAGGGCAGTAGTTTGTTTAAAATAACATGAATTCCCTTCTTCCTTCCTGTTCTCAGCATCTCAGAGACAGTTACTTTTACCTTCAGTAAGAGTGCCTACAACACTTTAGTTGTATACTGTAGGATAACTAGACTCCAGGGCTGACAAATAGAGATGAAGCACTTTTTGCATTGTAAGCTGTGCATGTTTCACGACTGCCTTATCAAAATACCTTACCTTTTAAGAACTGTGTTTTCTCCATTCTGTATACACGCTAATACCCATTAAAAAGGCAGATAAAGCAAATCTGTCTCAAATCAGTAACGAGAAAAAATATACTGTTTAATATGCAGAAAAAGAGCATTAAGGCTTGCATTACTATTATTTGCATTGTTAGGCCTTGGAAACACGAAAAATTTGTAGCTATAACCAGCAACTCAGCTTGTTTTTACACTGGATGTTACAGAAGGAAGAAAGAATTCCCTCTAGGGAAGATGTGAGGAACTTATGATAAAAGCAACCTCTTGAAAATCTTTCACAGGTTTCTTTAAGCTGCCATCTGCTGGTTAGCTCATACTTGAGGAAGGTGTGATGAATGACAGGCTGGCTAACTTCGAGAGTATTATATGTGCTTTATTTTGACCTCTCTTCGAAAAAAAAAAATTACAGTTTCTTTGACAAAGTTCATAAGCAGTATCTAGATTCTGCATGATACTATAACACTTATCTGCTGTCAACAAATTCATCCAATTTAATGAAGCCAGACAACAATCACAAAAATTGATTGAAAAGCTAAAGCAGATATGTTCCATGCAAACACACCCAGTGTGCCAATAATCCAGCAATAACGGTAATGGAAAGTCTTTTTTATTTATTAAAAAAATACTGGTTACACTCTACTGGCACCTACTACATTATTGGGGGGTGGAGGGCCAAGGCAAAAGGAGAAATTAAAATACACCACCTGTATCTTTCCTCACAAATAACATGTGCTTTTGGATGGTTACACCAAGTCTTACACAGGCAGTAAAAAACTACTCCAAGCCTTTGCAGTCTCTGAAGTATCTTTCTCACATCTGGCTCTACCAGTTGCTTATTAACAATTATGAACAAAATCATATTTCACGTAAGTACTGGAGGAAATTACTACTGGTGTCAAGTGCCTAGAAGTAAAATTACTTTGTTTTAAAATTAAATGCAGGTATGAAATTCATTTATTCCTGTATAAACACCTTACTGCTTCTGTCCATCTACCTTAAAACAACTTCAAAGCCCAATTTTTTGAAGGGAGTGAACGCCTACCTTCAATCTCTGCTGTCAGGTCTATAAAACTTTGTTTGCAGAAGTCCACACCCCCACTTCTGTTTCTCTCTCAAAGTAATTTATCAATTGAAAATTTAGCTTTGCCTGATTTTACAGTATTTCAAATAAACCCACTTAAAAATATCCCCAATAACAACAAAAAGCATCCAAAATATTTTTTTTTAAATGTCAAATAAGAAAGAACTGAGCACACCTTTCCTAGAACATGGTTGCAAAGGACTGACATTTAAGGGGTGTGCAGCTAAGAACAGATCTTGACAAATAACAGTCATATCCTGGTTCCATTCTGGAACAAGTTGTCCACAAACAGCGTGGGAGGAAAAGAAAGGTGAGAAAAAACCAAACCAAACCAAAAAAACTCCCCCGGAATCCTCTTAGTATACACCTTGTGGAGGTGTATGTGTTTGTGGAGTATGCATTATTTTTCCTACATTTGTTGAGAGAGCACCTAAACCAACAATTAGAAGTATTATAGTGAACACACAAATATAAAAGTTAATCATTAAATCTATTTAACATTAAGAAGTATTACATCCTATTCAATTAGCTGTGCAAGGCTTTCATCATTACCTGATTGTGTTTATCTTTTTAAACCCTTTCCCTTAACAATGGAGAAGGTTTCTCTCTGGATAAACACTCTCAGGACACACATATTTTAGCCATTTAGACAAGTGCTAAATAATAATATGAAAGGAAAAGAGGTTTTTAGAGCCACCCACACAATCCAAAATTTCTGTCTTCCCTTGTCTGTTGTACAACAGACCAATATTAAGAGTTCAGAAATACATGCCTGATATTTTTCTTTTATTTAAAGGCAAAATATATCTAACAAACTGGGTCCAATCCTTAGTTGGTACAAGTTCAGGTCAGTGTAGCTTTAACCAATCCAAGGATCTAGCCCACTAATCTACCTCGCCCCGCACCCAGTCCCCCCAAAAAATCTGTTACTTGACAAGGTGTATTTTACATTTTTTCTCACATCTTTTACTGTTTAGCAGTAGCTGAGTAAATTAGAGTTAAGTTTTAAAATTTCCATCTCAGCCTATATAACCATATGCTTTCTCACATAGGAACCATGAAGTTATAGCCCAAAATCCTATGAAAATGAGCCTTTTGTTAAGAAAGACTTCTGGATAGTTCATTTTATGATCACAATATCTAGAAATAGAATAATTTTTCTCCTGAGTACACAATATTTAGAGATGCATATTTAGAGCCAAAAGAGACAGTAAAAAACCACCCTTAAACTGGTCTGGCTGAATAGATGGTCCCAAACAAAGAGCTTTGACACAATTTTACTAGTGATCCCATCGGTAAAGCCAAACCAGCAGAAACTGGTAAGCCAAAAGATGGGACTCTCCTAATCAAGAGAACAAAGTATTACTTCACTTGGCTGCTGCTATGGACATAATTTCCTGTGGGACTTCCTTTGCTTGTTTTATTGGGGTACAGGAGGGAGAATTTATTGGGATTTTTTTTAGTTAAAGTGTTTTTCCAGTTACAGTTAAGATATACAGCCATTAACATGCAATCTTTTTTTCCCTACCCAAAGGTAAACTGTTTACTGAACATTGTCTAGATATTTTAACTGCATTCATTACAGTGTCTAAGCACCTCATGCATTTGTTAGGGGAGATGAGAGTCTCTAGGAGAGCTGGAAGCCCTACTCCCTTGTTAGCAGGCAAGTATTTTCTCTACAGCTTTTGTAACACAAACTGGGTGAAGCTGTTTGTCTATGGATATTTTACTAAATCCTACCAACTACACAGCTGAACCCACCTGCAAAACAGCATGCATGCTTCACCCTCATGCTGCCACTCTTTGGCTGACTGGTTTGAACAGTGTTGATGACTTGGGGAATGGTTCAATGGATTGTATGAATACACTTTGGGTACCTACATTTCTTTACTGTATGTCAGTTGAGAAGAATTACAGTTCCAAATACGCAGAGCTAAGACCATGATTAGCAAGTATCAAAAAGATACATCCTTCACTGCCTGTTTAACTCTACTGGGGATGGAGCTATTTGCATCATAGAGAAATAGCACTTAAACAGCCTGAAAACTATCTTGAGCTTAAAGGGGTTTCTGCTCAGAAGACTGTCCAGTTCTAGATCAAACAGAGGATTAGGAAATTTGCTTCAATATAAAAGCTATGGCAACATGACAATATTGAGTTACATAATGTAACTAATGTAGTACACTTACATAAAAGTCTGTAGAAGAACATACAGAACACACTGGCATTTTACTTTGCCTCTAATAGAAGGTTACAATTCTAAAACGTTGTTGGTAAATACATTAAAACCCACAATAATATCTCGACGTCCCCAAATCAGACGTTCGTGTTACAATAAATGAATTTGCAATGCACACGTTAACAGGTTTCACGGAGGCCAAAACTGTAACTTGTCTAGAGCACCAACGTTAGAGAATTTGCCTTAGAGTTTTGTTTTTTTGTGTTTTTTTTTTTTTAAAAACAAGATTCACACCTGAAAATTTCCGTAATTAAATGGCTGTGTGCAAACACCACTTTTTTTTTACCTCATTCTCAGTTAAGGAAGCTGAAGGAGATGAACTCTTGCTAAAAGCAAGAGTTGAAGATTCTGCTGCTGAAGCCCGATTTCGCTTCTTCAGAGGTTTACATGCATCAGACAGATTTTTCGTTGCTGTAAAATAATTTTGGTTTACAAAGTGAAGTTTGGAACTTTAAAATGTTACTTTCCTGAAGCCACTTAAAAGTATCCCTTCATATAATGGAAGGAATTATTTAGGTAGGTCTTCTGGGCACCTACGTAGGGTTGAGTGAACATGAAGTAAGTTTCTGAAACCATGTGTTTCGGTTTGATTTTAAAAATAAAGAGGTTTCCATTAATCAAACGTGCTACAAGTGGCTAAGAAATGTTTTCTCAAATTTTTTCTAGCTCATTTCTATTAAAATCAAAATAAGTTGTGACATATGACCTCCTTAAAGCAGAGGTAACAGTTATATTAGAAGGCCTATGTAATCTCATCACAATCTGAGTACCACTAATACTTTATTAAGAGAAAGGTTATATACAGCAGCCAAGTACCAGACATTAACTATGGCATGTCACCAATTCCACATCGTGCAGAACTTGCTGAGGCTCACTTGTCTTTGGCATATCATTGTTGTACCTAAAGAGACATGCTCTGACAGAAGTTACCTTAAGCTTGAGCATCATTAACAAGTCCGACCTTTGAGTTCTGGTCCAAGAATTAGAATTCCCACTCATGCTCCACACTGCCTCCCATCAAGCATCATTTAACAGGACTAGAATCCCATGGTAACTGATGACATTGACGGTCACTGCACTTGTTTTGCTGGGCCAATGCACAATGACGAACTGGAGCAGTAGGACTTGGGTCCCTGCTGCCAAGAGCACAAGGCACCAGCTTTAATTTGGTGCCATCAAATGGTGAACTTGTGAAATGCTGCTCTCAATCAGCAACGCACAATTTCAGTCAAGGACTGTTGCAAAATGGTAGTGAAGGAAGGGGACATGCTCCCCCCCAGATGTGGCACAGTGCCTGCAACTGGTTATTGCATCAGCAAACTTTAGCGGCTGCCTCAGACAACCTGGTTATTTAAAAATTATTTAATTGAAAAACTTACATTAAAACTTATTCTGACCACATTACCTGACTGGTTCTTTTGTGAAGAGGAGGTTTCTGTGACCTTAGAAGAGTTTGTTTTTGCTGTTTTGTCATTGCTTGTCTCCCTCTGTCACAAAAAAAAATATGAAAAAAATAAAAAAACTCCTAATTTATGAATGGTTGGATAAAACTGGCAATTAGTTCTGGATTTATATTATTAAAAAGAAAGTGTCTTCACAAATATCTGAATGGTAATGTAGTTAAGCTAGCCCCATTTAAGTGAATTTTAAAACTTATTTACAGCACAGGGTACAAAGCCATAAACAAATGAGAAAAATTAAAGAAAACAGTATTCCAGCATCCCACTCATCCATCCCAAAATCAGCACATAGAAAGGGGGAGCTCTAAATGAACATGAAACTTGTAAATTATCCTTACTATTCTTGGTCTAAACTAGTCAAAGTAAAACCTTCAATCACTAAAGGTAAACTACAGAATTAGTATATAAATTTGAGAATAACCCTGTGCAGAACTGTAAGTCTCAGAGAGGCTTGCTTTCAACTCCACAACTTATAGCAGTGCCATTTTTAAAATTACTATGGTTAAGATTGTTTCAGCATTTCCAAAATAATACACTGTTTTCAAGGGAGAATAAACAGCACCTAAATTTGCTCCAGATTGAGAATTCATCATCAAAAGCCAAGGCTGAAAACTGGGGAAATTTTTGTCAAATCTTTGTCAAAATTAAGACATTGTTCCTTACGCATGCCAGTACCTTTACTCATTTTTCGTACGTTACAAATTCATTCAAGTTACTAAAACTGTAGCCAAGAGCATTTAACTCTGACAAATGGTCACCTGATCAAGAACAATACTAACAAACAGAAGGCTTTTACTTACTTTACTGAACAGTCTTCATGGGACAATAAGTTTTACAAAGGTGAACACCTCTAAGGCCAGAGAACTGGTTTCCTTTGTAAAAATAAACATGAACGGCTATTGAACTAAAGATGTGCTTTTACCGGCTTCTAACAGACTAAGCTGCCCTGCCACTAATGCCACCAGAGGCTACCAATATCAATTTTTTAAGATTACTGTTCCACTTCTGTGTAAAAATTAGAGAAAAGAGGGTGTCAAGAGGATGGTGCCAGACTCTTTCTAGTGGTGCCCAGGGACAGAATGAAGAGCAATGGCCATAAACTAATACACAAGAATTTTCACCTCAACATGAGGACAAATTTCTTTACTTTGAGGATGGCAGAGCACTGGACAGGCTGCCCAGGGTGGTTGTGGAGTCCCTGTGTCTCAAAACATTCAAAACCCCGCTGGACTGGTTCCTGTATAACCTGCTCTAGGTGACCCTGCCTTGGCAGGAGGGTTGGACTGTATGATCTCCAGAGGTCCCTTCCAACCCTATCTATTCTGTGACTCTGTGAAAATTCACTTAAATTTTAATTCTTAAATTTAAAGCATGCTTTACAGAACCCCCATTTTGTTAATACGCATTTTAGATACATTATCAAAGCAACGGTGAACAAATCAGTTTTTCAAAACTGCCCTATGGGTACTTATGACTTGGTCATTATGTGCGAAAACATTCAGATTTTGTAAATAAGGATAAAGGAAAAAAAGCAGAGTATAATGCACAACTCTTGTGCAAGAGGTATAACATCAGGAAATAAAGGCATTAAAGGTCCTCTATCCAAAATTATTGTAACTAAAGCCTGCAGTTAAATGGGGAATAGCAGAAGGAAGGTGTATGGTTAGTTTTTGTTTTTTGAATCATTACATAGACATTTTCACTGTCTTATGAAAGTAAATGTTTTACTAAGCAGCAGCACATACAGCTGGAAATACCTTGGGCTTGTGAAGGCAGGAAGAAGACTAAGAGATAATTCCTAAAAGAAACTGCAAAGCAACCATTCTACCATATCTGCCTTTCTGTGGAGCACAAACCCTGCTATATGCATTTAGAGATTGCAAATTACCTCGTATTTACACATATCAGATTCCTTGTATCAGGACTTCCTAGTTCTGATAAACAGATAAGATAGAGGACAACACTATTTAGATGCACATTACTAAGTCAGTGTTATCAGTGGTATGTATCTTATGGGAATCATTCATCTCTAAATTTAGTTATTTATTTTTCTGTTGATATTCACATCTGTGTCACAACACAGAACCTCCTATGCATGAACTATATTGCAATCACCTTTCATTCTACTTGTGATAATGCAGACTAATTGAAGTGTATGAATGCTGGTGGGACAGTAAAGTACCTTTAGGACACTTAAAACAAGGACTTCATAGCAGGAATTACCTGCAATAAGTAGACTTCATTATTTCATGGACCCAGTGTATTATAGTGTATTCAAATCAATTAGAAGAGTTAAAAAAGGTTTCAAAACCTGCTCCTAGAATGAATATTCAATGACTAACCCCTTAGAGCAAAAAGTGCAAGAACCAGTTTTGGCCCTTCTTTCTGCAAAGGTAACAACATTAAGAATTATCTCTGCCCCTTGCTAATCATAATCAGTTCATTAAGCCTTGTTATCTGAAATTCTATTAATTTGCTATATTAAACTCGAAACAAGTTGTCTTAATGTCCACAATATCAACAGAAGTACTAAAGTAACCAGCCTACCAAACAAATTGACACCTACAAATGAGACCTATATAATTCATTTAAAAAATAAAACTACTACCTTTCCTTATATTACATTGTTTCATTTAATTGCTGTACCATCAAATTTTTGAGATGAGGTCTATGGAACTCACAGTACAGTATAATACTGCATAACATATCTGAAAACATGTGAAACATTTATTTCCATGCAAATAAAATCCATTAAGTTCACTGCTCTATATGCATGACTAAATGAACCTATGCTTTAGTCTCCACAAGATTAGTACTGAGTCCTTATACATAGTTTTAGTGACCTATGTAAGGAAAATTCTCATCCTCACAAGCAAGCTAACCTGAAAAGGAGCCTGTGATTTTTGTGATAAACAATACATTTACTGCATAACATAGATTTACTGCAGTTTCCTGACTTAAGAAATGGGTCAGCATGCCATTCTAAAATGTTCTATAGCCCTCCAGTTTATGAAAAGTAGTTTTACTGTTTTGCTTTATTTGCTTTCTTCTCTCCTGACTTTTGTCTAAAGTAAGTATTGACTAAAGGTATTTCTTTTTAAATTCCTGTAAAACTGAACTCCAAATCATGAGGAAAGAAAAAGAACTACAAAGCATGACAACATGGAGAGGTCATGCCTCCCTGTACATATTCCTTCAGGAAACATGTTCGCCACAGTTTAAGTAGCAAGTGCGACTTGTCATACCTCCATACTCAAAACCAAAATAAAAAAATCCCACAGTGACAAGCTCGCATTTATCTGAATATTGACAACAGTTTGGTATGACATACCAATGGTACTTTTTTAATCCTGAAACTGGAAATGCTGACAAACTTAACTACAGCAATGTGACTGGTGCTGCTATAAATCAACCCAAACAAACCAATGACATAATTACCTTCCGATTATTCTGTTTATCCATCCTGAGTCTTTTTCTAGGTGCTTCCTGAACTTCAAAATCTTCTGTAGGTTCCTTTGTCCTCTTTTTTTGGTTTCTTTTATTTCCATGTAAATTACCTTGGGATGGGGGATGGGGGAAACTTACATGAAAAATAATCTAAAACTCACTTTGAAATTATTTGAACTGATCTAGTTATTCAAGGTACTTTCAGTCATTATTCTTAAAACATGGTTAAACATTAACACAGTTTGATGACTTCTTAACACTTAGGATCTGGTTTCTGGTGCTGAAGACTTAACTCTAGAACACATCCAAATCAACTGCTTCATACTCAAGTTATTTTAGAAAGACGAATCTACCTATATAAGCACTAGTTTAAGATCCGAATTGTTACTGCCCAACATTTATTTCATATCATGACACTGCATGTGACTGATCTACACAGCTTTTAGTTCTCCTGTCACTTTGTAACAGTGTCTTACCACTCAAATTAATTTGTAAGTCTCCTCCTTAAGTCTACTTTAAGTTCTCCAAATAATAAATATGAAGATACTGGCAACATCTATTAAGGGGCCTCTGAAAAAGACAAGATATCACCAACCATACAGATCAGTTCTCCTTCTGGTATGGCCATGCCAGACTCTCTCTAACTTTTATTTTACAGGAGACTGTAAGATCCCTTTATGAACCAGAATCCTATGAACAGAACTATGCTGGTAATTTTAAACCAAAACTTACTCATATATCTACATGATTATTCACTGTACTGTTCAAGCAGCTGCTAAATTACAAAAGGTAATCTACACATCCCTGCCACAGGCTCAGCTACTGTTTGCACCTCAAAAACACAGGTAAGGGTTTAGGAAGTGGTCTGTTTCATCGGGATGAAATGACATCATTACACTCTCTAGTACTCTCTAGTTTATGCAGCTACAGAGTATTATTAGTAGGAAGATTGCAAGCTCCAGGGGCACAAATTAACTGAAAACTGCCCTACAGCTACAACCATTCTATTCCAGTGGGAACAAATATCTGTAAATATTAAAAATAAAGCAACTTGAAAATATGGATAATTTTCAAATTAATGTTCTTATCTAAACAGTTTAGAACGTATTCTACGATCAGACTCTGAATCCACAAAGCAGACTGAAATGGCTCCAGGAGAACCTGCTACTTACAAAAAGCCAGCAAAAGAAATCCCACAATATTCTTCCAAGTTTAAAATAGGAGGATTTGAGATGGGGAACAATCCAACTGACATATTATCATCTGTAGATAGCTATAAATGTACACAATATATGTACTAGAAACACCTGGTACAGGTACAATTTCAATTACATTTCTTGCAATATGACACTGAGGAAGGTGAACAAAATTCAGCACTACAGTGTTAAGATATTTAATTTGGGATCCATTAAAGTTCTAATGTCAAGGAAGAAAATATCTGAGATAAAATAAAGAGATTATGATACGTGGGTGATTACATAAAAAATACACTCGATAGCTACTTATAATGATGAGCTATTTGCACACAACACAAATTTCAATTACTTCTGGATCTTGATCTCCTTTTAGGTGAGTCTTGAAACACTTTACGTTTGGCCTCTCCAATATTCTTCAATGATGAACCTTGAGAGATACAGAATGTGTTTTTTTTTTAAACTGATATCCAAATATTTAACACTTAAAATTTAAAGTTAAAAACTTTTCAATTTTCCACAAAATGATGTTATTTCACACACACACACAGATAGTTAACAAAACTGACTGCCATTTTTATACAAGGTTTTCCAAGTCTCACAAACTTTCAAACACTCCCTCTCATTCTTGTCATTGCCCAAAGCAGCACCTGTTGACTTCTAATACTTCCATAATAAGTCTTCTTAGAGTGCTGTAAAGCTATTTAAATTTGAAAAATGATAGCTAGTTAAATTTGATAAAGTTCATGCAAATGCCAAACTATCTTCCTCTTCCTTTCTCAAGTAAGTGACTCCAAACCCCCACAAATATTTTGCAAAATAATACAGACTGTTATCAAAACCAAACACCAGAAAACAGCAACAAAACATAAAAGGAGAAAAAAACGGAGTAATTGCAATCTTGTACAAAGTCCTATAAACTTTGAGGAGCACAATAAAATGCCAAATGGATGAAATTCTCAGAATAAAGTTTGGAATAATTCTTCCTGACTTGATGATGATGTGAATCAATACATTTTAGGTATATAAGAAGAAAAGGTGTAGCACTGATTAAATTTTTCAAAAAATTTCTAACTATTCTATAAAAACAACACCTCAAATTTTACTCGTGGTAACACTTCATCTTCCCTTCCACCATCCACTTGTAACAGGCAGTGGATGCAATGGCAGCTGCTTATGGGCAGAAGAAGAATGAGAAATCAGCAACGTCTAAACAGCAGAAGGTTTACATATAACAACTTTTCAGAACAATGAGCAAGAAATGTAGACTTCATGGGTTGTGTTTATTGTAACCATTGGCATTCCTTTGCTATTGGCACAAACACCAAGAATTAAAACTGGAAAACAGTGAGAGCTGTTTTCCCTACACGGTCTCAAACATGTGCTTAGTTTAATGCCACTATGTATATCAAATTTAGTTAGAGTACACTAGCACAGTTTTACGTTTACCAGAGTCTTCTTCAGATTTGGGAGAGGTCACTATGGCAAACTTTGTGTTATAGCGAGCTTTCTGTTTTTCACTAAGCATGTTCCACTGCGATTCGAGCAATTCTTCAATCTCCTCACTTGAAGCATCTGGATGTTCAGCAACCACCTATACATGCAGAAATAGGGTTGAATTAAAAAAAGGTGACCATTGAAAAGAATGGTGTACATGCTTCCATCACTTTGGAAAACTGGATACAAACAAGTTCTCTCACATTTCTGCTGTAGACAGAACTAGAATAAAACCTTCTGTATCCAGTTTTTCCTTTAATAACCACTTCTCTGTGTCTCTAAAAAAAATAATTCGTTAGAGTACTCAGGTATTAAGACTAATTTTGGAAGTATCTATTTGCATTTTAACATTCAAAAATTTGAATAAGGGTAAATATTGTCTTGTCATTCAAAAATACGTGTATTGTTTCCCAATGAAGTTTAAATCTATACTACGGATGACAGACAAGCAATATTGGAGTATATGCTTCTCTAGAAAGAAATCCATCAATTTTCAGCAGAACTCATTAAACACAGAACTCAGCACCCCTATCTCAGCAGAGAAAATTACACAAGCTAGCATCTGATGCAACATCTGCCTGTATTAATCCATCATTTTATATTATATATAAACATTTAGAACTCAAAGGCTGTGCATCTTAATACTATGAGCAGGACACATAATATTCATCAATATGTAATTTAAGAGTTTCTATAGGTTTATTCAACACAAATAGAAAAGCCAGTATTAAAACCAAGATAAACTCCTATCAAACTCCTTCAGTATTCCCCTACCTCTACTTAGGGAAAACCAAATTTGACTAATCATACAAGTCAGAAAGCATGACAATTTTACAGAAATGAAACAGTACCTTTAAAAA
>VWZG01005803.1:112735-161277 GCA_013396735.1 Grallaria varia | reverse complement strand
AAAAAAAAAAAAGCAAAACCAGTATCACTAATTAGACTAGGGAACATTGTGGTTTGTGGGCTAGGAAATTCTTGTAAATATATGGCTATAAATATTTTCACATTTTTAGGATAGGTAGTAAAGTTAATTGTTAAAATCATGGGCATATTTTTTGTTTATTTATTTTTCGTGTTAATCTTGCCCAGTCTTCTAGAGCTAAAACTGACAACAGCAAGAATTTGCTTACAAAATAGCATAGAAAAAAAAAAAATTAAAACATTTAATATAGAAAATACCAAGGACAGAGAAAAAGGAAATAGGAGGATCAGTAGTACATTAAAACTTAGTGGCAAATAATCGCACTTGCTGATAAATGGTGTAATAATGATACATCTAGTCCAACTTTAGTTTGTGAGCTTTCTAAGATAAATACTGTGACAATACTGAAAAATACAGCCTTTTCATATTTACAATAGTTGTTGCACTGCTCAGTTGCTTGTTTTTTATGTTCTTATTTTTCGAGTGTTTAACCAGTATTTAAAAAACCCAAACCTACTCATACGTTTTGCAATTAAAAGTGAGCAGCAATCCCTCTTTACAATTATTGGCATATGTTTCCTCTCGACATCCCCTGAGACTCTACGTATGAAAGCAGTTAACACATTTATCTGTTTTACTTGTAGGTTAGCCTGAAATAGATGAGAAGTTCACCCTCTTCTCTGAATTGCTGAAGCTCTCCCTTATGGCTGATTATATATAAATATATGTGCGTGTGTGTATTTATGGAGAGATTTATGATTGTTTTATTATTTTACTTGGGTTTGGGTTTTTTACTTTATATATTTATCTTTTATATATATACCGGTATGTATTTATACATATATGCATATGTGCATATATGTAAATATATATGTATGTTTGTATGTATGTGTGTCTTTGTATTCTAGGTAACGTGTAATGACGGCTTCACAGTAAGTAGATAAATTAAAAAATCCACTGTCTTTCATGTAAATATTTCCGCTTGTAAGTATTTTTTCACGTAGATATTTTAGGTATTTCATTCTGAGAGCCCCAGGCCCTGAAGGCAATTTTCCCTCTGATAGCCATCACACAAGAATATCTCAGAATGGGGAGATCCAAATGTTAGTCAACAGAAATCTCTAGTCCGTACTAAAGGCTATTGGGTAA
Source organism: Grallaria varia (assembly GCA_013396735.1). Lineage (NCBI taxonomy): Eukaryota > Metazoa > Chordata > Aves > Passeriformes > Formicariidae > Grallaria > Grallaria varia. Next base: position 160,110 of record VWZG01005803.1, on the reverse strand, counting down.
GCCCACACCACTTAGTCACTTAAGATTTTAGATGTCCTGGGATATCCTTCTACCTTCCACTTCAGAATGAGTTTCTCTAGTCTTCTGTACGCAGGTCCCAAGGACACCTCTTTGGGACAAAATGTGTTATTTAAAAATAATATTAGACATCTATGCCCAAATACTTGTTAGAGGTGCTTCAGAGCAAAAAAATTCCAGTCATCACTGTTCATTTGCTGCTGTTAAGTTCCCAGTTCTCTTAAAACCCAGATTTCAGGCAGATTAAGGGAGCTGCTTAAAATAAGTCTGTATGACAGAACTATGAGCCAGTAATATCATGTTTTGATACATTTGAATTGTTTTTTATTTGATAGCTTGATAGCTAGTGATGCAGGAGGGGAAAGAAATCATTATACGTGCGTTACTCAAAATCGCAGGATGTTCTAATTCATTTTGATTTCCACCAATTTTGTGGACTCTATTTCCTGCCAGACGGAGTTTCTAAAATGTGCATATCTGTGTTCAGATCAGTAGCATAACAGACCAAGCTCAGTCCTCATATATTACAAGATTTTGTAATTGCATGAGTTGCATTGGGGTTACAAATTACGTCTTCTACTCTGTGCTGTGTAAGCAGGTGTGTGGTCTCTCTTTTATAAGGCAGTTTGCTCCATGTTTCATTTAATAGTAAATATTCTGAAGTAATCTTTCTTATTAATCCATGCTTCCAACACAGTTCCCACAGACAACTAGCACCTGCTTCTTTTTAAGCTACAATATCATTTACATGTCAGAAGTTCTGTGACATCAGTACAGACACACAAGAACCAAAGATCTGCAGTTCTTAATTATTTTCTTCTGCACTGTTCACAGGAGCAAAGAACAAAATAGTTCTATCTGTGCTTGAGTTAATGAGAAAATATGGATGTCTTTCAATGCTGCATTGAACAAGAAATGCTCTTCTTCCACAAACCCCTAAATCAGTGTTAAGATTACTTTTTCAAAATTTGCTGAAGTTAAACATATTCATCCACGTGGAGAACAAGAATAAATGCACAAGTTCTTCCTTAAAGCTGTGAATTTAAGCATGGAGAAGTTAAGAAAGACAGTACTCAGGTTGCCCATACATGTTTGTTAGTCAGACGTCCCTATGTGACACCGAGGGAGTTTGGTCTCGCAAATTCCTGTGTCATTCAGTGTATGGAATGAGTGGCACTTCTACTGACCAATTGGTCACTACTTTTATTCTTTTTTTTTTTCTTTTTATGTAGTCATCTCTATTTACGATAAACCATAGACAATATTAACAAAACCTTCATCATTAATTTTTGTCATGTTCTTCACCACAATAGTATCTGGAAGTCTTGCAAAGACTGTGAGGAGTTTTTTTCCTAACATTGCAGTGGTCAAAAGTAAGTCTTCTTTTTGTCAATTTGTCTTTTCAGGCTATTTTTAGGTTAGTTAGTTAGTTTTTGGGTTAGTTGTCTGTACAGACTCTCTTGGCGGCAAATGACACTGTGAATATTCAGTAGTTCTGAAAATTAGATACTCAGAAAATGAGAAACACAAACTGGCTTGGTAAGTTCCTTGTGCCACATCATGGATTTACTTGCAATCTTCTCACTATTGGCTGAAAGATATATATATATATATTATCTTTCATTAACAGAGAGATGGCGAAGAAATTCAGGATTGTTCCTCCTTTGGCCTTCCATTGAGGTGCCAAATGTGGGGCTCATTCATAAAATGGGAAGAGGAACCAAAAGCAGAAGCTGACCATAGAGTTCACAGCAGGAACAGGACTACCTTCTCTCCAGCCTCCTCACCACTCTTGCTCTTTCACATGCTGCCCAGACCCTCATCTTGCTGTTGGCAGGTGGCAAGGAGAGACTTATCCCAAGGACATCTCTGGAAATTAGGTGCCAGGAGGAAGAATATGCTGTGAGGAGATAAAATGAAGTTTTATTTTAGGAGACAGGCTGTATTTCTGACCGATGGACCGTCCTTCTGAACCATATAGCCTCCAGCCCCATCCTGCCAGTGAGGAACACGTCAGCCTGAAAGATTAAAGTTCAGCAAAATTATAAGCCACCAAAATCAGGGTTTTATAATGGGAACTGTCATCTGACTTGAGTAATAGTCCCATTCATAATACTTGTACTGGATCTTAATCTTACTTAAAGTGAAATTACTCGGGGGACTTAAAAAAGAAGTATTTGTAATTTAAATGTCTTCTGAGACTCTTTGCACCGTGGATATAGTGTACAAAGATGTGCTGTATACACTTTCCACAAATGTGTCTGCATGTGTGTACAAGCTTCTGCCTATCAATATATATTTTGCATATTTATTTTAGATAACAAATAGTATACAGATAATAATGAAAGCAAGAGGTATAATGATGATTTCCTGCTTTAATTATTGCTAGTTGTTTTTTTTTTTTTAACATCTGACAAAACATTATTTTCTGTTCCCCTTTTCACAGGCAAATATAAGAGTAAAATAGAGTGGAGGGTAAAGAGAAAAAAGAAGAGCAGAAGAAGAAATTCAGGTAATTAAAAAAATCTATAATCAATTGTATAGAAAAAAATCATGTAAAATAAAATATTTCTATATTGAAATATACTCTATTGAAAGGACTATGAAGCATCCATACAATCATCTTTGTTTTATGACCAGAATTACCAAATACTTTCTGTGCTCAAGACTGAGCACTAGAAACAGTGAATTAAATTTTCTCAAGGCTAAAACTTCTTAATATTTTTAGCCTACATTTATACCATTACTCATAAATTTGCTATTAGAGACACGCTCTCAGTGAACTCTCAGCGGGATAGAGAATTTCATGCTACTTAACCAGTGCTGGCCATAGCTTCTCCTCTTCAGCAGAAGCTCATCAGTTTCTGCAAATTATCATTGCTCTTGCAGGTAGAACTTCATTATAGATGATGCACATATGCCAGACTCATCTAGCATTATAGCACTTTCTGTCACCTTCATCCAAACAACATCTGGCAGCAGTTCCCAGAGTGACATTTCAGACATGGAAGCAGAACTAATATGAAGAAAAATATGGTGGCAGTGACAATACAAGTAGAGAACAACTTCCTCCCCAATTAAGTCAACCTGCTGCTATCCTTCAGTGTCTCAGAGTCCCTACTTGTTTCCAGTGGCCTATTTGCTGTTACGTAGTTTGCAACAGTCCAGTTTTTTCTACAGTGTTCCAGGTCAACTCCTCTCCACGAGAGAGGATGACAAAGGTTGAATGCAGCTCTTTGAACCTGACATCCAAGACTCAGGTGAAGATATGCACCTTTGACTTTGTGAGGTATTGTATACAGGCATGTTCTTTCTCTGTGGTTAACACACTGTGAACCACATTCGCTGCAACACCTGAAAACACTTAAAAGTCCCCTAAAGCAGAGAGCCTGTTTTCACACACTACAATGCCAGGTCTGTATTGTTGATGTCACTACTTATGAAGTTTCTTGAAAACATTCCGGTGGAATCCACCAAAAACTTAAAAGGTGAGGGGGAAAAAAAGAATTAGTCTGTTAGAGGCTTGAATATAGTTTTATGGGTGTTAAAATGTCACTCTTGGTTAATGAACTTTGATTTTTAATATTTAAGAAATTTAACGTTTAAGAAATTCTGACAAAGTTGTAGTTTATGGATCTCAGAAAGGAAGTTTTAAATACTTCAAAACATTAGCAGAGAAATTCAAGCATGTATAATACATAATTATGTATTGCCATTGCTTTTTTGCTTCATTAAAGACATGGAATTTCTCAGCCAAATAGATTGCCTATTGTAGACTTTACCTCATCGCTGTTCACCTACAAAACATTCTTAAAGAGCTTCAAAGGATTGCACTGACAGACTTCCCACAGTAGAGACATCACTAACTGGATTATAGATCTTTATCACACTTACTGGCCCTGCATTCCCAGTCCCTTCATGGGTGAAGTCACTCTTAATGGGTAATATAATTCTTACTAGATGCCATTAGTACCTTTTTTTGTGCATAGTGTTTGTGACTTCTGCTACAAAAACAAAGTTACTCATCCTAATCTGGAGGATTTAGAAGTGGAACACAGACAATAGGAGAGCACAGAGTAGCAGGTATTTGCAGTATCTGCCATTTCTTATGGGGATTTTTTTTTTATGTTTACAGTGTAGCTTGTTTTGAGCTTTGATATAATGAATTTATCTCAGAATTTTTTTATTTTTTTTTTCTTCCATTCTCTTTTCCCTGTCTCTTGCTCCACTGTGGGTTTCTGAGGTTTTTATATTTCTGGTTTGCTCTTTAAAGGCTTCTTCCTTAGTCACTACGGCTTCTTGCAAGCCCCTTTCATGAATCTTCTGTAACTTCCTATATTTAAAAAACAGAGACAAAGCCAAAACAGAAACATTTTAACATGTCTGAAGGAATAACAAATATTTTAAAAGCTACATGTAAGTCCTATTTAGCTGTGCCAAAAACCGAGTAATGCTACCAATTACCAGATTCTACTGTTGTTAGTTTAAGTTAAATGTTAGGAGGAAATTCTTTACTGTGAGGGTGGTGAGACCCTGGAACAGATTACCCAGAGAAGTGTTGCCCCATCCCTGGAAGTGTTCAAGGCCAGGATCAATGGGGCTGTGAACAACCTGCTCTGTTGGAAGGTGTCCCAGCCCATAGCAGAGTTGGAACTAGATGATCTTTAAGATCCCTTCCAACACAAATCATTAAATTATTCAGTGGTTATCAGAAGCAACCTTGAGAAACTCCCCTTATACTCTGAACAGTTTTGAATTACTTATCCTAGTGCAAACATTGGAATTCACAGTGCCTTTTTTTGGTTGCCATTCCATCCGCAAGAGACCAAGGAAAGGAGAATACAAAATCAATTTCCATCCTCATAACTCTCCGAGCAAGCTCTTATATCCATTTGGAAGAAAAAGAAACCCAGCATGCGAAATACGTCGGGGATCCAAATCAAGTCCTTATCTTGTGTGTACTTGCGAATCAAAGAAGTCTGAGAAATGGAAGACACCTATTAGACTTCATGGTCTGGCAACCACCTTTGTAAACGCAGCAAATCCTTGCCCAGTGGAGGCTGTAAATAGAAGGCAACAACAACTGGAACTGCATCATTACTTCTCCAGGAACTTGTTGTAGAGGCTGGACAACTTTACACTGACTTCAGCAGGACCCTGCGACTCTTCATCGCTTTGTTTGTGTGCCAGAAGCTTCTGATGTTGTAGCCATGAGAGATCCTGCCTGCTGGGGATAATGTCCATGCTTGCTGGGTCCTGTGCTCCAGGCAGGGTCTCTCCATCCCCCTGTGTCCCTTTCCCACTTGGGTTATATCTTGCAACGTGATGAACGCGACGGAGAAGCAAAACATTTTCAGCACATCCAAAAGCTTTCCATCAGGTTTCTGGTGAGAAAAAGAAAGACAGATGTTCCTTCTTGTCTGGAAAGAGCAGCGTGATCTATTTCAGCGTTGTTATCAATATACTTGCAGGTTCCCAAACAGCAGCAGAGGGGGCCAGGAGGAAATGCAGAAAGCACCACATCTGAAGAAGGTGAGAATTCACCACCTCCTAACGCGTCTGTTGCCCACGCAGCTTCATTCCCCCATGTCCTCCTGCCAGTGCCACGAGTGTGAGTTATGAAGCAAGTAACTGCCCTGCTGAACATGCAATCCAGGCAGGGTTTTGCAGATGCCTTCAGAGTTATATAATATTTTTCATGACTAAGGAAAAGAAGATAAATTTGTGAATTATGATAACTGAAATAACTGCTTTTATTCATGAAAGCACTCAAAAATAATACAAAATTTGTCTCTTGTTTACCAAGCTACAAAATTGCAAGGTAGGTTGCCTAGTGATAATAAGATAGTTGTCAGTAAAGAAGGCCAGAAACTGTTCTACTATATAGATTAATAGAAAATTGGTTTTATCCCCAAATACTCTTGGTAGCACTGATCAGTTAAAGTCAGCAGCACAAAAGTTTGGAAATAGAGCTGCACAGAAATAATTTTGACTTCTGGATCTGTCCTTCTGTCATCATCAGGGGACTATCCCCTGAGCTTGGACTCACTGCCAGGGGTGGCAACTGGTAGAGGAAATACCGATTTTGCAGCAACTGCTGGAGCATGAAGTGGTTGGAAGCTGGAGCTGTCCATAAGGGAAGTGCATGTCCCTATAACAGCCTGGAGAGGAAATGATGTGCAGGGTCCTCTGTTGTGGGGGAACACAGGAAACTACAAGGTCAAACAGCAGAATTTGACACAAGCTTACCTGAGACGATGGTGATTTCTGTGAGGGACCCCTGAACAGTCAAGAAGTGATCACTGAACACATGGAGGAAAGGCCTCAGGCTTTGCAGAAGGACATTGTACTTCAGATCTCAGAGTGTGGCCATGTGATGAAACCCAAGATTCTGTTGAGAGTGATGTAATTTACTACCAAATTGGCACTGACATCTACCTGTACTGGAGCACCTTAAGAAGGACTTCGATACATCTGGCCTGTGTCTGTAGTGTCAATTTTCCATTACGCCCCTCTCTGAGGATCTAGGGGTCAGAAGTTTAGGTACAGCAGTTAGGAGTTTAAAGGATAACATTAACTCTTGGGGTTTTTTTCTGGTTTGTTTCCTACTTCATCACTCTTACCTACACAGCCTTCATAGTTCCTGGGGGATGTGCTTGCATCTCTGTTCCACAGACACGGCCCGTGCTGGCAGAAGAGCCTGGGCACGTGGGTATTACAGGTGTCTGCAGGAAGGACATGACTGCTTGGGGGAACTTTGACAGGATTATCTCCTAGTCTACATCTTCACAGCAATATGAAGCATTCAGATTATATAGAGCTAATAACTTGAATAGCAGTCTTACTCTCAGTGTTTGTTTTGTGGGTTTTTTTAAATTTTTAATTACATTTTAAAATTTTTAACAGCACTGACAGTCTTCCTTAACTTCTCCTCCTTGTCTGCTCACCATAATTTTATCAGACCACTTGGATGTAAGCACTGCTTCGTTCACCTTGGACTAGAATGATCCAGCATTTTTAAGACTTTATAAGCATAAGATTACTTTATTGCTCAGCAGGGTTTTCTTTCTTTCTTAGGGCAAGAAAACTAACACAAATTAAGGATTTTCTTTAGATGAGTGAGCTCAGAAAACTAAAAATGTTCATTTAGTAACCTCCTGCAAGCCTACAACTTGCATGATTTCAGCAAGTTAGATATCCTTTATGTATATATTTTCAATACAGAGCTTATGTGTTGGCATTAGCCAAGCAAGCTTGATGTGATGACTGCTGAGCAAATTATTTTTTAGAGGTTTTTCAGTTTGACATCACCCTATTCTGTTGAGGGTGCTAACCTGCGCACCGTTTCAATCCCACAAATAAGAGATTTAATCAATCCATAGAACTTATTGAAGCATTTTGATTGATATAGGCCCTGGAAAGTAACGATGAGTTTGCCCTTATAAATGTCTTTGACGTGAAAATCAGCCTGATAAGCAAAGAGTGCTTAGTCAGCAAATTTGAGCAGTCAGGTTTGGCATCAACTGAATGAGCTAGAAGTGACAATCAAGTGATCTTATCAAGGTTTTTACTTTGGTTTTGATACTCTTGTAATTGAGCGTCTTTCTCTTTTGTCACCCATCTGTCTTCAAGGTGTTTTGTTTCTTTTTTTTTTTCTTTTCTATTCAAGTTAGAGCTATGAGGAGCCTAACCTAGCCACGGGAGGAAAAACTAAAAACTTCCCCCTTAGTGAACTCTAGGGAATTTGAAGTATTAAGAGAATGATGATTTAGTAATATCCTGGTTAATTTTAGGGTTTGTGTTTTGTTTGCTTTGCTTTTTAAGTGCTTTTTTTCCCAACTTACAATTAGAAATGTTTTTCAAGTTTTATATGCGTTTGTAAAGTTGTTTGTTTTTGTTTTGGTTCATTTGCTGTCTTTCTTTTGCTGGGAGTTTAACTAGAAGAAAGTCAGGTCAAATATTCTGGACTGTGTAGGACTACAGAATTTTTACCTTCTGCTTGATATTTTTTAAAATTTTCCTAGTGATTGAAACTGGAAATTTCTCTGGATTGTGGATAGAATATAGATAAACATTTGTATGCATTTTTGTTTTTAGCCTGGCAGTGAAGAAAAGTAGTAACATGGATATTGATGAACCTTTGGAGTTTTAAACTGGAAATTGTACCCCAAAACTTTGATTTTCCCATTAGAAAAATCCAGCTGTTTATGCTGAAGGCTGTTATCAAACCTCTTTTCTCCCCACGTATCGCAATCTCTTCCACTGTTACAAACTTTAAGGAACTTGAGAAAGGAATGAAGACTGAAAAACTGCAGTACTAATGCTTGCTCCTTTGAGATCGTACAGGGCCTTATCAAACACAGACAATGCAGAGGCTTAGGATTGCTCTGGTCTCCTGGTACAGTGGTTTTGGTGGGTTTTTTAAGATGTCCACAAGAGAATGCAGGGGGAGGAGGGGGAGAACCCACACTAGTACTTAACTAAAATCACAGAATTACACAAGCTGTAGAGCTGTTTTTTTTCTTTATAAGGTGAGACTGGGATCTCTTCACCCCATTAACTAGGAGAGAAATAATTAGCGTAAAGAAGGAAATCCACCAGAACAGCTTCACAGCTTCTGAAAATAAAATTCTTTATCAAGAGTTAAGCAGATATGGTGGTAGTTATTTCACCTCAAAGCATAACCAAAGAAAGACAGATTTGGAAGTGTCGGAGAAGCCAATAATAATGCAACCCCTTTGGGATGGTATTATCAGCAATGGAAAATGTGAAAACCTCTGAAGATTATGGAGTGAGAAGAACAATAGCTACCTGCTGCTATTCAGGAGAAATGAAAAAGCCATAACAATGCACATTATGCTGTCTTTGAATGGGACACAGTCCCCATTTGGTGAAATCACTTTAACCACTGATCCTTAATGCTGCATGAAAGGAAGTTATTTGCTGCTTCTAAAGAAAGAGGAAAACATACCTTCTTTTCTAATATCACCAATTCTTGCATTGGCAGACAAAAATACCAACTTTTTTCTTCTGCCTCTGCCTGGCCTGGTACAAAAAAATGAACACCGAATTTTGTTTTGGTTCACTATTTAGTTCAATTCCAGTGTCTTTAGTCATATAACAAACCCCAATGTTTGAAGACTGTGTCCAAAAATGAGTCAGTTCCATTGCTGATTTTTATGGCCAGTAGGGACTCCAAGTGCTTGAAGGGGCACTAAAGTCTGTCTCTGGCTTGCTTTATTTCCCTCAGATGCAGTCTTCAAAGAGCACTGCCCCTGCCATGCTGAAGGACTGCTGTTCACCCTGACTATATCCCTCTCAACAGAAAGGCATTCATCAAAGCAGAAGTGTCCCCTTTGCTTGGTATTCGGCTAAGGCTTCATTTTCCTTAATGCTTTATGGTAAGAATGTCACTCAGAGCGCATGGAGATAAAGGGGAGCTGAGCCCAGCTCTGAGCCCTTCTAAAGCTTGTGACACCACCCTGGCTCGCTGTGACAGAGGGGCTGTGTGACTGGGGTCCAGGGGGACCTTGGCGTGGCAGCAGGAGAGCAAGATAGAGCAGCTACAGAGAAATGGACCATTTTTATCAGCACACCCCCCACAGGCCTGACAGATCTTTGTATCTGAAATAAGTTCAGTAAAGTTCCTGCCCAAATAAGTGATTGTTATCTTAGTAAGCTGGAGGCTCTGATCTGCTGCCTTCACAGAGGATGATCTCAGATGAGATGAGGATATGGTTAGTGATCCATTCACTTGGAAAAGACCAAACCCTGACATTGACCCGACAAAGTGACCACCTAGAGCAGGGACCTTCCCAATGCCCCTACCTTGATATGGGCCTAAGAACTCAAGACTGGCAGTATCTGTAGAGCCCCTAATTTGAAACCGAGGCAGCTTTGAATTTTGCCTCTTAAGTAGATCCAAAAAGCGGATTTTATGTATGATCCTGTAAATGTGAGATGACCCTCAGCTTCTGGGGCTGCTTGCCTGGGGCTTTCCAGACTGTCTGCTTGTTATGTTCATGATAACTGCAACAAATTAGCTGCTGCTGCTAAACTGCTGAGTGACATCCGAGTTAAAAATGTAAGAGTTTCTGGTGCCCCGAAGCAGGGAGAGCTGGCATTTATCATTCACATTTCCTGCTGGTCATCTGGGGGGGGACCTACTGTATGTATAGGGTGAATACCACATAGCACTGCCAGAACAGCACAAAGGGGTGTTGCAGTGATTCTTTTGGTAATGTAGGTTTTTATTTTTCCTCAGCTCTGCTTCTACATCCGTGCCAGCTGCAGTAGATATGGGACATTTCACAGAAGTCATGATTAAACTCAGGGGTTAGTGCAAGTGGTCTCTCCGGTCACTTGGTGTTGTAAATCTGCAGAGGGTCAAAGAAGTGCCTTAGGAAGTTTTCCAAAGATCCCCAGTAAGCAGGTTTATTGTTCTGAGAGTTGCACACTCTCCCTGGCAGTCGGAGATTCTGGCTTTGTGGCTAAAGCCAGTAAAAGTACTTCCCATGTTCTTTCTCTGGTCGTTGTTTTTTTTTCTGCCCTTGTGGTTCAGGTTTTCTCCTCCCACCCATCTTATCTGCACAAAATCTGTTCTGTGGTGGGCTGAGCAGGAAACTGGATCACTGAACTCAGCTAATTAAAAGTACTCTTTTAAAGAAAAAAAAAAAAAAGACTGTGATGTGCCAAAATCAGTTGTGACAGATGGCATCTGTTTTCCCTGCCCTTGGTTTTGTGTGCCTTTAGGAAGCCTCAGCAAGGTGAAGCCTCCAAAAAGAGAAGGAAATTGCTCCTCTTGTCAGGGATCTGTTGTAGCTGCTCCAAGAGTGATGCCTTGGGGGACTGCAGAGTGTGGTCTGGTGCACCTACTTTAGACTCCTTGAGACTGAAATGAGCAGAGAGATGTCAAAGGCGGTGCAGATTAGTTCTGCTAAGAAAGCCATCAACTAATTAAAGTCTGGAAACCAAGCAATGGGGAAATTTTTATTTCTAGTATATAAATCTACTTGGTTTGAATTTCCTAAATTTAAAAATCAAGTATCATCATCACTTTTTGTTCTAGAAGTCCTGGGGCATTCTAACTTTTTTTTGAAGAGCTTGCTGTGAGAAGAGAGACTAGGCAGGTGCAGGTCCATATCAAAGCCATGGCCAGATCTGTCCTATTGAAACCACAGCCTTATTAAGTAGCTTGTGTGCTGTCTTCATAGCCAAAGTCTATTGGACATTTACTTTTAAGTTGTGCTCATCAAGTCTTTCCTAACTTTTTACCTTTGTATGAAAGTGTTTCTCTCTCCTAAAAGCTACACTTGCTCGTTGGCATTCCTTTTGTTCCTCCTGCTTGGCATTTGGTCAGATGCTAGCATTTACATTTTAAGTGCCTGTTTTTTTCTGATGTGAAGACACTTGCCTAAAATCAGCTTCAAAGGAGGGTTGGCAACATTAAAAGTTACACTCTCAAGCCAGGAAAATCCCCAAGCAGTATTTCAAAGACAGAGAGTAGAATTCCTGGATAAGACTGATGACTGAATTTTCAGCAAAGCCACAGCATGGCTAGTTTTGCTATAACCCCCCTGCAGAAGAGGGTAGGCTAGAAGGTCTGGCAGAGTCTTATGTTTGCCTGGAACCCTGGAATTTTTTTGGACCTTCCAGAGTAAGGCTCAATTGCTACTGGAAATCAGTTGTAGGAACTCAAATGTCAGTAGCTATTGTATACAAGTCTGCAGACAGCTTAAAACTGTACCCATTAAACAGTATAAACTTCAGTAGAACCTGATGCTGGTAATAATGAGTCCTGTCCTTACGGGGTGTTATCACTGAACAAACTTCTACTGAAAGATGCTGTATGTAATAGATACTCTATTGTGTTTAGTTTAGGTATCTTTAGNTTGCTACTGGAAATCAGTTGTAGGAACTCAAATGTCAGTAGCTATTGTATACAAGTCTGCAGACAGCTTAAAACTGTACCCATTAAACAGTATAAACTTCAGTAGAACCTGATGCTGGTAATAATGAGTCCTGTCCTTACGGGGTGTTATCACTGAACAAACTTCTACTGAAAGATGCTGTATGTAATAGATACTCTATTGTGTTTAGTTTAGGTATCTTTAGCCCCATACATGCCTTAAATGTATATCAATACATATATCTTGAAGTGGATTAAAAATTGCATGGGAGGTCAAAAGAAAATTATGTATTTGTTGGTGAAGAGAAGTACTGAAATAAACTGGAATTTTTTATGGTTAAAAGACTGATACTTCATGGCTGCCCACACTATAGGAAAGATGAAGTAACCATGCATAACAAAGTCAGGCAGTCATTTGTCAGGACAGAAGAAAGTCTGCTGGTAAAGATAATATAAAAATACAGTCTTTGCCTCTTGTATTTTGCAGGTGGTATGTGCTGTTCTGTGTCTCTTTTCCTTCCTTTCCCATTTGATTTTTGCCAGGAGAGGAAGAAGGGTTGGTCTGCCACCACCCAGAGATGCTGCTACTTATAGACCAAACTTGCCAGTTAAAACAGTCTTCAGGTTGGTTAAAAAAAAAAAATCTTCTAAATTCACTCCTGTGGCTTCCACTTCTGGAGGAATCTGTGATTTCTACTTGTCCAGTCATGGGCTTGTTTCTGGCAAGTATTGCTGACACTAAGCAGGTTTCCTGAATTAAAAGACCAATGTCTGATGGTACTTAGGCTGGATGACATTTTTCACCTGGGTCATTTATCTTGGAAAGCTACAATATTCCTGTTTCTTCATAGCAATCTTACCTCCTTTGCATAGGGATTTTGTTTAATAAGAGCTTTAGGACATGTACTGTTTTTACTCTGTATTTCCTCCTAATACAGTGTGACAGGACTTATCAGAAGTTCCAGGCAGCACCCTGCTAGAAATAATTAATAATATTACTTCACACTAGGCAGTTCCTGCCTGCAGATTTCAAAAAGCTTTTTAAAAAGAAGTAAAAATGTTAATATCCGCATGTTACTGAGAGAAAAGTATAGGAAAAGAGGGTTATTACATGGTCATACAGTGTGTCAAGGGAAAGCAAGGGGCAGAATCAGCATCACCTGACACACTCTCCTGATCACTTTTGTTGGTTACAATACTGCTGGCATGTGACACCTGCAGACCCACCCTGCAGACCCACCCCTCTCCTCCTGCACTATGGTTAGGGCTCAGTGCATTTCCAGATGTTACATGGGAGGGGGAAAGGACTGGAAATTCCTTCTTGCACCTTGCTGTTTCCAATTCTTCTCATAATAACTCACAAGAGATTCAAGTCACAGCACAGGTGATGTAGAATATGTGGCTACCGACTACCATAAGACCCTGACCAAGAAATTGATAGGATGTCGCTCACCGGGATGTAATTTCCAATAATCATCTATCTTCTGTTTGCCTCCCTCTCGGTGATTTACTGTGTAACAGCTCCCCACCATATATCTGTGGGGAAGCTCCTCTGCTCACCTTGGTTTCTGCCTCTCAGGACACTGCACTGCATGATGATAAGCTTCGGAGAGAAATGACTGCTGTCGATAAACGCAGCCATGCATGCTCTCCATGGCATTACCCAAATCCCAGGGGAGTGTCTGTCTGCAGGTGAATGCTGATGGCAGAATCCATTCAGAGAAATGGCTGCTCTTGGTCTCTTTATTTGCATACAGAGGTATCTGCAACGGATTCCGTTATTCCATTGCCTTGTTCTTTTCCTGACAACCATTCTCTGAGGACAGAGCTATAAAAACAAACNCCCCCCCCCGCCTTGGTATGAAAATATTTCATTTTCATTCTCCTTGAGAGGAAATAGCAATGTGGACTCTGGGAGCCCTCTGTCACTAGCTGAGAAGTAGTCCACCTGATGTTTTTCCCCAGCGCCCTGAAATATTGAAGCCTCAGGAGCAGCCACTCTGTCTTCTCAGGAGCCATTTGGTTAAATTCTCAGGGAATTGGTTGCTGTCCAGCAAACTCCCTTAGCACCATGGCAGAGTTGAAATATGGCCTCTGCATCTCATTTAAAGTTCAGGAAAGCAGTAAATTCTGCTTAAAAAAAAGAAAAAAGAAAAAAGTTTTAATTGTTCAAACTTGCTACAAAAAGATATGAGCTTCTATATTTAATTAAGCTTTAAAGCAAACATAGTGCTGCTTTACACCAGATTGTATAAACAGGCATTAAGGAGGTCACAAACTCCTTTTAGGGACTGCTCTGGTTAAACAAAAAAAAAGGTCTTATTTAGGACCTATAGACCGGTTCACAGCAGTTCAAAGGATGTGTCAGGATGAGAGTGGGTAATAGAGGGGAGGCAATGAGTTGGGTCTAAGGAATGAAGTTATTGCTGCTTTCAAGCATCTGAGTTTCTGCAGGAAAATGGACTAGTAACTACACAGTTGCTTTGGTTCCTCACTACTTNCATATCTTGAAGTGGATTAAAAATTGCATGGGAGGTCAAAAGAAAATTATGTATTTGTTGGTGAAGAGAAGTACTGAAATAAACTGGAATTTTTTATGGTTAAAAGACTGATACTTCATGGCTGCCCACACTATAGGAAAGATGAAGTAACCATGCATAACAAAGTCAGGCAGTCATTTGTCAGGACAGAAGAAAGTCTGCTGGTAAAGATAATATAAAAATACAGTCTTTGCCTCTTGTATTTTGCAGGTGGTATGTGCTGTTCTGTGTCTCTTTTCCTTCCTTTCCCATTTGATTTTTGCCAGGAGAGGAAGAAGGGTTGGTCTGCCACCACCCAGAGATGCTGCTACTTATAGACCAAACTTGCCAGTTAAAACAGTCTTCAGGTTGGTTAAAAAAAAAAAATCTTCTAAATTCACTCCTGTGGCTTCCACTTCTGGAGGAATCTGTGATTTCTACTTGTCCAGTCATGGGCTTGTTTCTGGCAAGTATTGCTGACACTAAGCAGGTTTCCTGAATTAAAAGACCAATGTCTGATGGTACTTAGGCTGGATGACATTTTTCACCTGGGTCATTTATCTTGGAAAGCTACAATATTCCTGTTTCTTCATAGCAATCTTACCTCCTTTGCATAGGGATTTTGTTTAATAAGAGCTTTAGGACATGTACTGTTTTTACTCTGTATTTCCTCCTAATACAGTGTGACAGGACTTATCAGAAGTTCCAGGCAGCACCCTGCTAGAAATAATTAATAATATTACTTCACACTAGGCAGTTCCTGCCTGCAGATTTCAAAAAGCTTTTTAAAAAGAAGTAAAAATGTTAATATCCGCATGTTACTGAGAGAAAAGTATAGGAAAAGAGGGTTATTACATGGTCATACAGTGTGTCAAGGGAAAGCAAGGGGCAGAATCAGCATCACCTGACACACTCTCCTGATCACTTTTGTTGGTTACAATACTGCTGGCATGTGACACCTGCAGACCCACCCTGCAGACCCACCCCTCTCCTCCTGCACTATGGTTAGGGCTCAGTGCATTTCCAGATGTTACATGGGAGGGGGAAAGGACTGGAAATTCCTTCTTGCACCTTGCTGTTTCCAATTCTTCTCATAATAACTCACAAGAGATTCAAGTCACAGCACAGGTGATGTAGAATATGTGGCTACCGACTACCATAAGACCCTGACCAAGAAATTGATAGGATGTCGCTCACCGGGATGTAATTTCCAATAATCATCTATCTTCTGTTTGCCTCCCTCTCGGTGATTTACTGTGTAACAGCTCCCCACCATATATCTGTGGGGAAGCTCCTCTGCTCACCTTGGTTTCTGCCTCTCAGGACACTGCACTGCATGATGATAAGCTTCGGAGAGAAATGACTGCTGTCGATAAACGCAGCCATGCATGCTCTCCATGGCATTACCCAAATCCCAGGGGAGTGTCTGTCTGCAGGTGAATGCTGATGGCAGAATCCATTCAGAGAAATGGCTGCTCTTGGTCTCTTTATTTGCATACAGAGGTATCTGCAACGGATTCCGTTATTCCATTGCCTTGTTCTTTTCCTGACAACCATTCTCTGAGGACAGAGCTATAAAAACAAACCTTAAAAAGCTGTGAAGTACCTTAAGATTCCTTATTTTTTTAAAAAAATGTTTCATTTTTTTACTATCTAAATAGTAATAAGTGAGAAGGTGAGGGAGGCTAGAACTGAAACCAGGATGATATAATTAAATTTCGCAGAGCATTTCAATATTTTGCTTTTGGCATTCATTCCCCCCCCCCCCNAGCCATTTGGTTAAATTCTCAGGGAATTGGTTGCTGTCCAGCAAACTCCCTTAGCACCATGGCAGAGTTGAAATATGGCCTCTGCATCTCATTTAAAGTTCAGGAAAGCAGTAAATTCTGCTTAAAAAAAAGAAAAAAGAAAAAAGTTTTAATTGTTCAAACTTGCTACAAAAAGATATGAGCTTCTATATTTAATTAAGCTTTAAAGCAAACATAGTGCTGCTTTACACCAGATTGTATAAACAGGCATTAAGGAGGTCACAAACTCCTTTTAGGGACTGCTCTGGTTAAACAAAAAAAAAGGTCTTATTTAGGACCTATAGACCGGTTCACAGCAGTTCAAAGGATGTGTCAGGATGAGAGTGGGTAATAGAGGGGAGGCAATGAGTTGGGTCTAAGGAATGAAGTTATTGCTGCTTTCAAGCATCTGAGTTTCTGCAGGAAAATGGACTAGTAACTACACAGTTGCTTTGGTTCCTCACTACTTGGAGGAGGAGGAAGGACTTGAGAGGTATGCAGTTCATTTCCAGAAAACGTATCATTATTATTTTTTAGGGAGATTAGGAAAGGAGCTTTCAAGTCCTTCAGGGTATTCAGGAAGAATACCGAGCTGGTACCAAGCCAGTCTTCCTATGTGCCTCTAATTTCTAATGAGTATAGAGGCAGGAGGATTATAATTTCAATAAAAGCTGCAGGCCATTTTCTTCACTTTATCTCATCCATTTTAGATGCTTCTCTGTGGCATGTGACTCAATTAATTAATGTCACGCAATGAGGTAAGTTAACCTTAGCTTGCCAGGCTGAGTTCTGAGCTTTATTTTCAGTTTGTTGTTGTTGAGGGCTTTAAGAGGCACTGCGAGCATTCTGTGTGTTGATGTCCATGATTTGCAATAGGTGCTTGAGAAATAAACTTCTTTTCCCAGTAGCCTGTATTCTTTCTAGTGGGTCCTCTTATGCATTGCTATTAAACAGATACCTTGTATTTCTAACAGAACTTACCGTTTTAGTTTAAAAGTCTTGTGTTTTTTATTTGCATTGATGTCACTGTAGCTCTGGGGAGAATGTTTGCTCCATGCCCCAGAAAAATACACTTGACAACAACAACAACTATATTTACCTTTACTGCGTAAATATGGCTCTTCATTGTATAGTAAATGGAATCCTAGCTTTGAAAAAAAGCTTTGGACTACAGAATAATTTACTCTGCATACTAAACATCGCGAGGTAAATCAAAGTAGGCATGAAATAGAATGTGACTATAAGCTTCAACCCTTTCCCTGGATACCTTTTTGACTGAACTCGGTAAGGCTGTGAATGCGAGACATTTTGCACGGCGCTGAAGGAACGCGCTCAGTTCCTGACAAGGTAGGGCTGCTCATCACAGCTGGCAGCCATAGATATTCCAGTCTGGAGATGGTTTGGCTCTTTTGAAGGTCATTTAGTTCTCTCTTGGCAGGGTGAAAAAAAAACCCAACAAACACTTTTGGAACTGCGTTTGTGAGGGAGCAAAGCTGCAGAAGGTCAAAAGTCCTGCAGGTACCAGGACAGTGCTTTGGCCCTAACAATTTGGAATTTTCAGCCTGTTTTGTAGTCCTAGTGGAGAGTTGCTGAGACACCTAGCTGGTGAAATTGCAGCAAATACTAGCAAAGACTTGCAGACTACAATTGTATTTAAAAAACCAAAACCAAATCCAAAAACCAAACCATAAAAAATAATAGTAGCTACGAATATCAGTTTGTGGTCTGAAATTCATGTTATAGGATTTACTGCTTTGTCATTTTGGCAGCATTTGTGACTTCCACAGATTTCTGTGCCATTCTTAGGCAGAGTAGCTAAATAGCAGCATTACCTGTTAGCAGCATCTGCCATCAGTACCCAGTATTGGGTGTGTTAACTGTATGACAGAATCACACGTGGTAAGGAACAGATGAGCTGACCAGTGAGACTTGCTGGGGATTGAATTAATGTTTATTTGATTTTATTTTCATATTTATTCAACCAGCTGTGCAGCCACATCCATTTAGCTAATAAGTGAGACAATTCTTAACTTTTGGTCACTAAACATATATTGTAGCCCAGCTTTTATCACTCTAACCAAGTTAGTGGTTGCTTGCTCTTCTCACTGTCCTCATCATTAATATCAGTTGAAAGTATGCTACAAGTCAGGCAGAATTTGAATATAGAGGAGGAAAACTATATTTTGAAAGTAGTCAAAATTTGAGAGTGAGAACATGCAACTCAGTTCCTCACTCAGCATCTGAGCGTGTATTGATTTTGTCCTGTGGCAGAAGTGTGGAGAATGACTTTTGTAGGGTTTGCCAGTATCCTTGTGAAATACTTCCTTTTTTTTTCTGAGTAAGAAGTGTATATACAGAGATTATAGTGCAATTTGCAAGAGATACAGACTTTGCTGGCCAAACCTAAGCCTAACTTGGGAGGACCTGTTGATCCAGAGACTTGATCTGAAGGAGGTTAGTTTTCAGGCAGCAGTAGGAGTGTTTGGTAAGGTGCTTCCAGCTGGGAGCTAATTAGAACCTGCTGAGCCTGCGAGGGTCTCTGCTGGTCAAACACGACACATCTCGTGTCACCATCACACTTCAGCAGTCCTGTCGCATGTTCCTTCACCTCAGAAGCTCTCTCACATCTGGTTGAGCTGTGGGAAGGCTGAAGGCATTTTCCTTCAGCTGTGCTTTTCAGTCTCAGGTATCAGCTGTGGGCCCTGTTACACTCCTCGCTGCTGCCTCCTTTTGTTGCTTCCCCAGCTGGGTTACGATGGCAAAGGAAAGGCTGCTCAGTGGGAGAAGACAACGTTGCTACAGGGACTTTGTGTGTGTGGGTGTGCAAGCTTACCAGGTAACACTCATGAAAGGAGCAATATGTGATATGTCTGTGCCTATGTTGTTGTCTCCTGAGCCACCAGCAAGCTCGGACAGGATTCACTCCGTGTTGGTGCTGCCAGTTCCGAGACATTGGTGGCCACTTCTGTAAGTTCATTGCAGCCTGTGATGTTAAGGCGTCCTAAAGGGAGCCTGGGCTGAGGTCTCTGCTGAACGCTGGGAATGGCAGGGAGAGCGACCACAAGGCACCCAGCCACATGCTCTGTAAGGTGTGGGATATGATGACTGGCAGGGAGTGCTTGGGATAGACAGCACTGCCACAGGGCTTTCTCCTGCTACCTATGAAAGCTCAGCTGAAGCCAGAAACTGAGTCTTGCCTGTGTCTGAGCAGCCCAGATGGTAAGGCTGTTTGGGCAGAGGTGGAAAATGCAGTTTAGGAGACTCTTATGAAGTTTAGTGCAAGGAGACAGTTAAGAAGACACAGCTAAATAGAAGCTATGGGGGAAAAAATAAATAATTTGTAAGACACATGAACTGCACTGTGTGGTTTGAGTTTATAAGTCTATATGGGACAGACAAAGTGAGAAGTCCAGCAGAGTTGCATTCAGTTTGCAGACACTGCTTGCTTAGTCACAGCTTGGAAATTCAGTAGGCAGTAATGCTGATAAGGATTTCTGGAAATACGGCTGGTTTAGAGCCTAACTGCATATTTGGAAGTCTGACCTAACTTTGAAAATGCAACTCCCTACAACATACCAATAACATCTGCAAATGTTTCCAGTAAGGTTTGAAATAGCTTTATTCATTACTTGAAAAGCTCTGAGGATAGTCAAATGGTATTCATCAGATAAATTATTCAAGGTGTTCCTTGTAAAATTTCTTGTAGGTTCTTCGTGCAATTTTTGAAATTATTGACTTGCCAGCTCTAGCTCGTTTGGTGGCCCAGCTTTTCTTAAGTATTGGGTGAGAGCAGCTTTGTGCAAACATCAGTGGCCATCGTAACCATTCAGTTTACAGCCAGTCAGCGCCTGTGAAAACTGCAGATTAAAGACAATCTGTTCTTGCATAGCTGGAACAGCAGGAATTGACTCGATAGGTGGTTGAACAGCTCTGAGCAATACTAAACTGTAATGAATTTGTTTTGCTGCAAAGAGATGAAGGCTCAGGGCTACATCTACACAGAACATCCATGGAGCAGAAACTTAGAGGAGCAACACAAACCACCCAGAGACAGAATGGGATTTGTGTGCATGTGTGTTTTTCCTTCTTTAGTTTATCACACAAAGCCAGGTATTATTTCAGCTGGTTTGGGAATACACTGTGTGAATTTTCCTCAAGTATTTTCTGTGGATTGGCTTTTGTCAAGTCCAGTTGCTTCTTTTTTACTAAATCCTTTTGAATATGAAATGCTTCACTAGCGTTTTCTTTTCTCTTGCTTTGCGCATCCATTGGTTTTAAATTTTGGGCTTTTTCTGGTGAGGGTATTAAATTTTAGAGAATTTTTGCAGGATAATTTGCTCAACTGGCCGTATGAGAGAAAATAGCACTGCAGCTTTTAAATGAAATACATTTGAAATTTGTGTGCACATTATGTTCAACTTAATATTTATTTTAGTAATATTAAATATAAACAATAGTTAAAACATAATTTAATTTAAATTTTGCTTTATTTTTTTCTCCCAATTTTTTTGGGTTTTAGTTGGTTAGGCAAATATATTTCCTGCTCTACAAAACTGAGTTGAAAAAGCAAAAAAACCCACACACTTCCCTTTGGAAAAAGAGATAACTGACTACCCCTCCTGCAAAGGCTGGGGCAACAGCTTAGAGTCACAGTGGCTTTACTGGCAGGGGAGGTTGGGGGCAGCAGCTCTGTTCCCACTGTTTGCAGACAGAGCAGTGGGAAAAGGGACTCCAAAAACCCAGTGGAGTCCGCTACACTTCAGGTGAAGAGGAGCAAATGCTCCACCTAAAAGGAGCCCACTAGTAAAAAAAAGAAAAAAAAATTTGGATGTATTTTGAAGAACTTCTTCACAGTTCAAATTAAAATGAACAGGATAAAGGTTTGTCTTATTATATGATTCTCAGCAGCCTTAGAACAAGCCTCTTAGAAACTGTATATGAAAAAGATCCAGGCAGTCTACAAGTTAATTAAACACTGCTCTAGATTTTAACTTAACAGAGAAATAAGCTGCTAGATTTTTTTTTTCTAATTAAACATAATTTTTGTGTTTTACTTATGCAAACTACATTATCATATGTAAGCAGCTGGGACTCTTTTCTTAACTCAAAATATTAAAATTTCAAGTATAGCAATGTTTTAACTTAGTAAGACTAAATCCCAATCCAGCCATAGATTTATGTTAATAATTAAGAAATTCCAGGCATTTAACATATTAGGAGTCTGATACAGCAAAAGCTTTAGTATCTTAAGAATATTTAGAAGACAAATGAGTATGTTATTCCATAAATATTTTAACGCTACATTATGTTTTTTTTCTTAATAGTAAAATTTCCTACAGAAAAGAAAATAATTTGTGAGGTTTTATACTGTGAATATATATGATATTAGTTTTACCAACCTGGTTCAACTCGTGTAACACTTGCGTTGCTTCATAGCTATGAGAAAGTCTAATGAGCATGATTTTCTGTTGGGTTCTGTTCCACTTAATTATTTTGTACTTCAGTGCAGAGAAAAAGAAAGGTGTCTCCAAAAAGAAGTCATTACAAATAGATTATGGATGTAATGCAAAATTTCTTTATAGTCAGATTTCATTCAGTTCTAGTCAAAAAGACTGTGTGGAAGGAATGTTTTTTATTCCCTATATCCAGTGGACTTAATTTCTTTCTGACTTTGGTGCCTATGGTAAATTATTGGTGTTTTTTTCCCGTTGGAATAAACAGGTGCAAATGAGCAGAGATAAATCAGCTGCCTGTAAATCTGATATTTTGAACAGAAGAAACCCAGTATGTTTAGTAGATCTGCATAAGACTTCTGAGTTCTCCATTAGGCAGCTTCCACTAATCATCACCCTTTTAAAAACTCTGAGCAGAACTTCAGCAGAAACTGGATATTAATGGCTTTACTGGGCTGCGTTATTTTTGCACTTGTGACTCCCTGCTAGGAAAGGAATTGGAAGAAGAGCAGAAAAGCAGCGAGAAACTCTGGTCTGCAATGAGCTCCTTAGAGTTGTTTCCTTAAAACTGTGGCCTCAGTGCACATGTACATTTACCACCTTTTTGCAGAGTTATCCCTCTCAGCTCCCATCAGAGTGGGATAACAAATCCACAGCCCGTGACTTGAACCCCGCTGTCAGTGGGCAGTGCCTGCAGGGAGCTGAGCAGGAGGACAGTGTGTTCCCCACCACCTGGGTTGCTGAGCAGATGGGTTGCTGAACGCTGGGACAGTTGGCATGAAGAGCGCTTGCAGCTCAGGGTGAGGCAGCATCTCTTTCAGTGCCTACAGCAACCCCCAGTTCCAGAGGAGGAAAGTAAGATCCGCATTCGGTGATATCTGAGATAGGTGAATATGGTAACCAACCCTTATCTTAAATGCATTAAAATGGACACTGAAATAAACTAAAGTCTGCTAGGTGGATGTGCTGTAGCTGGAGATACAGTGAGCTATAGCAATTCAGGTAGGGGGTGAACCATGGTGGTTTTCAGTTCATTTCCACATATGGTAGGTAACGACTTCCTTCCCAACCTTTGTTTGGATAGCCACTGAGGGAATCCATAGTGAGTCCAGCCCCCAGTGGAAGCGTGTTCACCTTTAAAATGCATTTTAAGTGTCGGTGCTGCAAAGGGCATCAATGCACAATAACATTTTTGCTGGGCATCAGAATCAAGTGACTGAATAGCAGGATAGGCATTGTGAAGGACAAAGGTAACATTATATTACTTACATTTTTTGGCAAGTTGCCATTATTTCATCTCCAGCTTTAAAGGGAGTAGAGAGAGATCTTCTGCATATTTAAATGCAGGACACGTTAAAATGCAGGCTAAAGAGAGATGCTCTATGCTTATTAAGTATAACTGGGTTTTTGAAACATTTATTGTGAAATGTGAGAGGACGTTATTAAAAGTACCCATTTGTATGTCATGGGTAATTAACAATAATTATCTTCTTAGTGGTCAGTTAAAATCTAGATGACATAAAGGAGAAATTTCTTATCTATTTAAATTAAAAGTGCATTAAAACATATTTTGAATATTAACTAATTTGACACATAGCTATATCTGTAAATAGTTACTAAGGTTTTACCTAAATTATCTGAGCTTAAGGAGGTACTATCTGTTCAATAAATCCTTGGTTTAATAATAATTAAAAAAAAAAAAAAGGCACTATAATGTCATCTAAGGAAAACACAGTTCTGCTGACAAAAAAAAAAGGCAGCTGGGAGACCTTCATGATACAACTCAGTTTTATGCTATTTGAGAAGTGGACTCAGTAGTAAAAAAAAACCCAGTCATAGAGCAAACCTAACTGCATGACTCAGGAAACGTCATAAGAGCTTAATTCTCAATGCTTTGCAAAAAACCCTGGCTCTTGTCATGCCTGGACAACTGTTCTGGATATCAACAGTAGAGAGGAGCAGGTTTTTTCCTGTGTTTCATTCTTTCTGATCCATGGTTTCCGGCTTCCAAGCAAATTGCTTAATTAGAGTAACTTGGAGACTTTTGGCACTTCATCCCTCTGAGTAGCCTGGGATTTGTCAGGTCCCTGAGATCTCTCACTCGTGTCTCTGGTCCGAGTGTGCCGGTTGCCCCAGGAGCCAGGAGGACAGTGATAGAGGAATTGACCTGGTGACTGCCTTAGCCTTTACCCAGGGAGATGGATGGAGTGGTTGTTCTGACTCTGGTGGTTTTGCTCATGGGATGATTGCTCAAAATTTCCTGAACCTGAATTGGAGTTGTCAGACTCTGTTTCCTGGCAAATGAAATTTTAAGTAGTTGGTATTTTCTTTTCTATTTTCGTACCATCTAAGTCAGGATAGTTGTGTAATAATATGTAGAAATGTTCAATTCTAAAAGATCTAAAACCAAAACTGATTTACTGAACTATCCATTTTCCCAGCTCTGATTAAGGGAACACATCCAATTACATGAGTATATTATTAATGTTCATCTGTAGTGTAGTAGAATTAAAATTGCAATGCCTCCCAATCACAGTTTAAACCGTGCAGTAATCAAGCATGAATTTAGCAAGTTCATTTTTCCATTATGCTGTTTTCAACACAAAGTTACCATATTAGCATATGGTACCATAACATTGCAGTTTGAACTGCAAGGAAGAAATGCTTTATGATGGGGTTGGTGAGACACTGGCACAGGTTGCCCAGGGAGGTTGTGGATGCCCCAACCCTGGCAACATTGAAGGTCACGCTGGTCAGGGCTCTGAGCAACCTGATGAAGTTGAAGATGTCCCTGCTCATTGCAGGGGTGGCACTAGAGACGACCTTTACAGGTCCCTTCCAAACCAGACTGTTCAGTGGCTCTCTGATGGGCGTAGGAAAGGCATTTGTGTTATGTACAAATGGAGGTCACCTTTGAGATGCCACGATTCATGCTCGGGACTGCACTTACCTTTAATCGGCCTTAAAACGGAACAAAACAGGATGTGACTGAAAATCCCCAAATGGTAGTATTTACTGAAATGAAGAGTAGAAACTGCATATTTAAAAAGCTCACTACTTGAAATTTCTAATGTTTCTAATGCTGTCTCCCTCTTGACTCTTACCCCAACAGACCATATCAAGACAGGACTAACATTATACTGCTGCACTGAGTTCAGACCTACAGTACAATGTCCAAGAGTCTAGCTCTGCCAAATTCAAGTTTTTCTTTTAAGTATGTGCTGCTGTATATAAATATCAGAGAGGACAGGGGGAAAATGAGTTTTGCTCTGTTTTCCTCTGTTTTTCTCTGTGACAAACAAAAAGTCTATATAAAATGATGCCCTGTAAGTAGCAAAAAGGCTTATCTTTGGGGGGGGGGAAATAGTGTCCTCTGCAGTGTGCCAAGGTTTAAAAGCAATTATTTATCATTATATAACTTCCTTTTCCCCCCCTTTTGTTCCTAACTCAATCTATCTTTTTATTTTTTTAATTTCACTCGTTTAGATAAAAATAGGCAATACTGTGAAAATAATCCATCCTCTATCTGTCATTCATGCTTTCATGATATGCGTTGCATTGGTAATTTTACCTACTGTGAAATTTTTGGTTTTAGCTGAGATTAAGTAGGCTTCAAAGTACTTTCAATGCTAATAATACAGACCGTTCCCACATAAGCAATCTGCTCCTTTGTGAGGATTTTTTTTTCTTTACAATTTTGTGATAATATAGGTCTGTTTTTCTCTGAGTCACTAGTCTGCTCTTGCATTATGCCATCTCTGAAGAATCTTTTCCATAGTGGCAGCCATGCACAAAGGAGAGGGATGGTCACAATTCAGAAGATACACCTGTATATGAGACAAGAAACATTAGCTTCATATAGAACCTTTGGCTGAAAGCCAGTACAAAGTTAAATCTGCAATGCTTTATTTAAAGGGGAAAAAAAACCATAACAAAAATTTAAAGAATGGTGTTTTGTACTTAATGGACTAAATTTTGCTCTACTGGGGAAAAAAAAAATCTGTTTTTGCTTCTACATTGTGCTACTAGACCATGACTGTTCCCTTGGAGTTTATTCTCTGTCACTTGCTAATGTTGGCTTAAAAAACCCCAAATGCAGGCAGGTGTTAAACCATTAAATACTAAGTGAAGACATGCCAGATTGCATAACTAATGGCAGTGTAAATTGAAAATAATAAGTTAGGGAATGTAAGTTTGTATTTTAGGCCTTTGCAAATGCAGACTTTGACTTACTAAACACTAATGAATACTTATGGGCTCATATATTGTTGAGTATTTTTACAACCATGAGTATGCATCATGAACTACATAAGTGGGTATTTTATTGGAAAATAGTAGCTGGGTGTAAAAAATTTGGTATCTAAAAAGAAATATTTTTTTTTCTAGTTTTTCCTTATAATTAAACCCACAGTAGTGTCCCATGTTTTCATTAGGATAAGGTGAGACAGGAAAAAAAACAGCTGCCCGGAGTTTTTTATATCATTTTTTGAAATTAACTTTTTAAGGTCTTAAAGTTGCTTGTTTTGGGTTGGTTTGTTGGTTTTCAGGGAAGGCAGGCATGAGTGTCCTTCTGCTCCTGAGATGTTCCCCACTCTGACTGTGAGCCTGAACCATCTTTCCTGTAGCAGTGGGATCCCCTCTTGGGTCACTGGAGCAGCTGCTGCCTGAACCCCCTCTAGAACTTGTAACTCTTCCTGTCCTACCCTGGTTGCTACTAGGAGTTAAATTGTAGAGGAATTGTAGGGGAAGCAGCATAAATGTGGGCTCCTCATTCACTCCAGCAGTGACCGTGAACTCTTTTAGGAGCATTTGTCCCACGAGTAAGTGGAATTTAGCAGATGGAAATAAGCAGCTGTGTGAGTGACAGTGAAAAGTGGGACATGGTGGTTGTCACTGATTCTTATTGTGCGGGGAGGGACAGTAGATTTAACCAACCATCAGTATCAGTCTATTGCAGAGAGGTCAAGTAATTATGAATTACGAAGGTGTTATGTCAACATCAAAGTTATTTTATCAAAGCTCACCTATGGACATTGTAACGGTGGTGTAAAAGATGTCTGTGTGGGGGTTATTTTAATTTGTTGTTTTAGATTTAGTTTTTGTTTCTTTAAGGGAAATTTTGACGTGTAGGAAAAGTTCAGAAAACCTAAGAGCTTAGGGATTTTTTACATCTTCCAAGAAGAGCCCCAAAGTTTTCATTAAATTCTGGCATTTCTTCAAAAATATTTGTTTACTTGAAATTAATTTTACTCTACTAAGACAAGTTACAGACAGAGTATTTTTTAATAAGTTTTTATGAACTCAGTGTAACACTGAGAAACTTCTTGTGGCTCATCTTCTCAGCAGGTTTGAAAAACACTCTGACTTCAAGGATCCAGAATGATTTGCATCAGTGAAAATAAGCTGATTTATGCCATTCAAAAAAATCGGTAATCCTGAAATAGGCATAAAATAGGAGTATGATGTATGACTGATTACTGGAGCTATGTAAAATTCTGACTACAAGGTTGTGACTGTAGAGTGTTTTGGCTTTCTTAGTGGTTTTTTAAGGATACTGTCAGCACTTTTCTAGGTGGTTTCTGAAGAAACAAGTGATGACCATAATGAATGCTTGGTTTTTGAGCCACTATGGCAGGGACTATCAAGAAAGGCTTCTGTCTAGACTCAGCCATGATTAATGACTCAAAAAAATGATAAAGGAGGTAATAGGATCAGTCACAACAAAGACTGCAGTTAAGGTCTTGTCTCAAACTTAAAGGCCTGAATACCTGAACAAGAATTTATAAATTCAGGAAAGATAGCTTATCAATTACATTTTAATTTATTTTGGTACATGATTTTGCATGTGTTCTCACAATTTTCAGCATTATCTGGACACATTGTGATGAGTTTTCAAACTCTGCTTAACAAGGGTGCTATTATATTAACCGTCCCAGAAAACAAGAAGCCCAAATCCCTAAGGGCAGGAAGTAGTTGGGAAATGAGAATTATTAAATTATTTGCTCCTACCTTCATGTTTTTCATTAGGGGATTACTATTTGTCTGGTATACATAAAGAAAATTATATAAAAGTTGAATTTCTAGGTGGTCATAAAAGTTCCCTGGCTTTATTACAAGGATACCAAAACCTTAATTCACACATTTCTTCAGTCCTGATGGGCACTGACAAAACCTGACTCATCAGACTGAAATAGCACTGTAGGAACATACATATTTATCCACCAGACTGTGTACTGGGTACTTTTGCTGCTGTAAGCCCCTTTGTCCCCTGGGATTGCACTAATAGAGATGTAATAATATTTTTTCCTGGAATATGAAAACTGCAAAACCTGTCACAGGAGCAGATTGGTAGTACGATTTCCTGACGAATTCGTTGCAGAGCAGGTGGAAAAAAATATATATATTCCAATCACAAGTAAGGAAGCTGTTCTTCAGGTTTTCCTATGGTGCATATGCATAGGATTCACATTTTGTTTTCAGTTTGAAAAAACACCTGATCAATGAAGAAGTTAGGATTTTAGTGTGTTTAAATGTCCTTGAGAGGTTAATTACTGTGCTGAATACAAGCTTTATAAAAAGAAATAAAATTACAATTAGGGAAAAAATGAGTGATTTGTTGTTGTTGATTTCCCTCAAAAAAGGTGGTCTGCAAATTGCTGCTAAAATGCTGTGTGAGAGAAGAGTGTATTTTGTAAAGGTCATAGAAAACCTTAGGGTAGTTCAGGTAAGTAGTCGAACAGTTAGGAGATATAAGCCTGTAGGAATAGAGGACTCAGGTGCTCAAAAAGCCGTTTATTATCCACTTTTCATTGTTTAAGCCCAAGAATGGGCTTCTCAAGCAGATGCTGTGCTGTTTCAGGGTTTCACGAGGTCTATAACAACGTCAAGCACATTTAAATGTTCTGTTGGGTTAACTGTTCTGCTCATGCAGCCCTCCTGGTGAGCACTCCTTGTTCAGATGTGCTTCTAAAATTATTGTATGTTTTTAGCTTTGGAGAAAACTCACAGGTCTCAGGGGATCTCGCTGTGGATTTTGTAACATTACATTTCCTCATTTTACGGACAGACTTCATTCTGGTGATAATTCTAATAATCATTCTAATTTGTTATTTTAAAATGATTCAATTTAATTTCTCTTTTTTTTTTAACTTTATATAAGTATCAGGGACTCGTTTGTATGCAAGCAGATAATTTTGTTTGACACAAGTTTCTAAAAATGATGAGCAAAATTATTTATTTTTTTCATAAAGTTATTTAGGGATAAATCTCGGGCATCTCCAGGATAAAAACAAGTTAATAGCTATCAGTCTTTTCCCTTCTCACTCCTCTTGCACAGGCTCTGCAAGAATCTTACTGATAATCTCACTGATATTTATTTCTGGCCTGTTCTTTCATGGGTGATAATTCCAGAAACAATGGAAAAGACATAGTAGAAACAGATGAACAGGCATCAGCTTGGATGGCACTGCTGGCAAAGTAAGCAAGGCAATTTTTAGTACATGATGAGAAAAGTGCACCTTCTTAATGAGCGCCAGAGCTATGCAGAGCTCAGTAAGTGAAGGGGAGCACAAAAGGAGTGGGTCATAATGAATTTACAGATAATTACTGTATATTTTGGGCTTGCTCCTTGCTTTTTTTTTTTTTTTTTCCAAGTACATCCTCCATAGCCCTTGGCAAGCCTGAGTGCAAATCTGTGTAATGAACAGGCCTGATTCTCCAGTGCCCGTGGTAAGCTGGGGGTCTGTAGTCAGCCCAGAAAACAGGGTATCTGTTTGCAGGCATGTAAGGTAAAACACTGAGCACATGAGACACTTACCTGTTTTTAATGTTCTTTCAGGCAGCACACGGTTTTGTAGGCATTTCCTGCCAAATCTCTTGGAGATTTCTGTTCCAGAAGTCTGCACAGCAAAGGACAGCCAACCACACAGACCTGCGCAGGACAACTTGGAGAATTTTAGCTCCTGGGTTGTGACCTCTTTGTACTTAAAATGGGACTTAGACATGAATGTGCTTTTCCCACATATACCAATTCTACGCAGAGATACTCTTAAATTTAACTTTGCTAAATGTTATGCAAATTCAGTACATTTTAACTTTCACAATCTGGAATAAAAGAGCTATGCTTTACTTCAAACACACATTTTGCATAACAATATTAAGTTCCATATATTATCTTAAAATGCAAAATGTATAAATCTACATGGCTGCAAGAGCATCAGCAGAACGTATTACTCTGTTAAAATGAAAGCATAGTCCCAGCAGCCTATATCATCTATATATTAATCAAGCCCACTGATAGCTTTGTTTCAGAAAAAAGAAGTTAACTTTAACTTTTTTTGCTTTAATTTATGAAATATGAGGATATATTAAGCAATAATGCACTCTAGAAGACAGCATTTAATACATGAAGAGATTCACGTTTTTATCCTACTAGGCTAAAAGAGAAGCCATAAAATTTTCAAAGTTATAATGCTGCAGCAGAGATAAACTCCTAAAATCATAATTTAACTGTTTGTCAGTCAAAAAAAGCAGTTACAGTTCAGTAATCAGATCCTAGTTCTTAATTTTTTCCTCTTAAAAAATGAAAACCTCAAAGTTTTCTTCAGTGAGCAGACAAATTTCCATTAGTGTAAGGAATGACTCAGAGGGCAGAGGAACACATTGATTATGCACCAAGTGCTTCTTATGGCTCTATCCAATGTGGAATTCGGCAGTGGCAGGGCCAGAGGGCTCTCCTAAGTGGTGCTGAGAAAAGCAGCAAAGTATTTGATTAAAGCAAATAGAATTTTTCTGTTCTCCCTCTCCCTGCCTCCAAAGGCAATAGGATTTGCCAAAGAGGGCAGTGGCTACGGCCATAAATGTGGAAAGGGTGAGAGCTGGGGCTGTTCAGGCTGGAAAAAGCCCCATAGCAGCCTTTCAGTACCTAAATGAGGGTCTACAAAAGTGCTGGAGAGGGACTTTTGACAAGGGCATATAGAGATAGAACAAAATGTAATGGCTTTATACTGAAGGAAGGCAGGTTTAGATTATATATTAGGAAGAAATTCTTCACTGTGGGGGTGGTGAGACAATGGCAGAGGTTGCCCGGAGAAGCTGTGGCTGCCCCATCCCCAGAAGTGTTCAAGGCCAGGCTGGATGGGGCTTTTATCAACCTGGGTCTGGTGGAATTGGGCCTGGAACTTGGTGATCTTTAAGGTCCCATCCAACTCAAACCATTCAATGAATATCATTAACGACTATTGTTTGGACATGTTTATAGTTGAAGAGCTGTATTTTCAAAGATGTTTAAGCTTTTATTCACTGAAATTATTCTCAGTAGTGTTTTCTGCATCGTTTGTTGAAATCCATGGGACTTGCTTTATTACTGCTGAAGTAAATGTAGACAAGTCACCTGTGTGCTTAACTGCGTGTTTGGGTGCCTAAAGACTTCTGAGAATATAATCTTAAATTGCTTGTCTGCAATAACAGGAGAGTTTATGATAGCCTGCCATCATTTACCTGCACTCACAAACATAATCTGTTCCCTACCCAGCAGAGCATCCTTTAAAATCGACTGAATAAATCACCTATGCCTAAATAATTACATGTTCAGGTTGTAAACCATTAAGGTTTGTTGATTTATTACAAACCTTTAGAATATGATGTTCTGGTTTTGTAAACATTCCCAGGCATATCAAGAAGCACTGCTTCTGGCAGAGAAACAAGGCAGAGAAATGGTATTTCCATGGTTTTATCTTTTTTACCAGGTTCTGCAAAGTGTATGTCCGCATGAATAATGATGTCCTATTCCTCACAAAATGTTTAGGAGTGTTGTTTTCCCTAATTGATGGAAGCATAAAACAACAAAATTCTTTCTACAGGTACTTTGGTAATAGCAGTGGGGAAAACTGAAGTGGTTGTCTTTTGCTCTCTTATGTAAAATCCCATGGTGCCATAAAAGTTTCTCAAACCAAAGGGCAAAACCTTGTGTTAAAAGCTCATGGATTTTCCAGTTCATTGTCCAGATTCTTCTCACAGAAAAAAATTGTTTGGTTCCTACTGTTTTTTCAAACTTATCACTGCCATAAATGGTTTGGCAGTATCTAAAGTTAATATATGTCTTGCGTGTGTGAATATCATCTCTTAAAAAGAAGGAAAAGGGGGAAATGAAAAACATGGGGTTTTTTTAAATGCCATATTAATTAACTTGAACTTTTAGACTCTATAGCACATTGGTAAAATGATGTAATTTACTATTAGTGTGTACTGTCACCTATTGACCACTCATTCTGAAGTGAATTTTTGGTATGTATTTGTAGGAAATTAGGGGCTTTTACTTGTTGTTTTGCAGAGTGCATGAAACTTTTTTTTTGTACATGGTTTCTTAATTGTTCTTCATGTGCTGCGTGCATGAAACTATGGCTGCACATCAGACTGAACAGACCTGTCTAGTTACTGTTTTCACGTGATAATAAGTGTGTCATAAACCTTACAAAAGGGGAAAGGACAACGTCTGTCTTCTCTGCGATCACTCAGAAAAGTAATTTCTAGCGAGATTGACTGAAAGGACTGTTTGATAAGAGGGTGTTCCTCCCACATTGCATCTGTTCTGGGTATCAGTGTATATATCAGTATCCAGGCCAATACTTTGGATAGCACTATTTTAAGTTTTAAGATTTCAGATACTCCAAAGCGGTCTGTACTCGTAATCTTAGACTGGTGAACTCCAGCCTAAATGTCTGGTACTTCAAAGCTGTACTCCCCTGCTTCCTGAGTCTGAAATGGTAAGACAGGCATTTAACTAAAGATCTTTTAGGTTTCTTTGTTTGTGCTGCATAGGCCAGTAGAATTGTTTGGGTTTTTTTTATTTTGTGGTTGCTCACTGTGGTAGATTAACCTCGAGAANGACTGGTGAACTCCAGCCTAAATGTCTGGTACTTCAAAGCTGTACTCCCCTGCTTCCTGAGTCTGAAATAGTAAGAGACATTTAACTAAAGCTCTTTTAGGTTTCTTTGTGCTGCAGAGGCCAGTAGAATTGTTTGGGTTTTTTTATTTTGTGGTTGCTCACTGTGGTAGATTAACCTCGAGAAGGAGACAGTTGCCTACCCAGCTGCTCTTTTGCTTCTCCTCCTTTGTGGGACAGGGAATGAGAGTGCAGTGGAGATGGGAGAGTATGGTCAGCACATGGTGGTTTCTCTGTACTTCACCCTTTTGCTTTTTCCCCTCATCCAGATTGGGTTCCTCATGATTGCTGTCCTTTTGGGGATGTCTGTCTGCTCCATCCTGGTCTTTCCAGGGGCTGCAGGTGGTGCCTCCTCCATACTTGGCGCACCTCCTTTCCCTCCTCCTTTTCTCACCTTGCTCCTTGCAGGGCTGTTTTTCACACTTTTTTCCTCCTTCCGCTGTGCCCTGCTTTGCACTTTCTTACACACCTTTACGCCGAGGCTGCCTCTGGGATGCTGCACCCAGGATGTGCCCACGCCAGCACTGAGATCTAGGGATAGTTCTTCAGTACGCAAACAAACTTAGCAAAATGTATAAATGTACAATCCCAACGAATTCCATGTAACTTGCTCAGGACCTTGTACAAATTGCAGTGTACACCCACCACCTACCACTCTGTGGTATCCACTTCTCTTTAAAAACATTTCCTAAAACCTCAATCTAAGATTTCTACGCAGGCTTAGTAAACGTTAGAGCCTGAAGTGGTGATCTCATGGTGTAATTTGCACGTGTAGCTTTTCATCTTTAATCCCCCAAGCCCTGTGCTTAGGGATGGTAAGCGTGGGCAAGCATTCGAAAAACCTCCAAACAGTGGGGCATGAGAACAGAAACATGTGGGGCATTTGTGTCTGTTTTGTTGTTGCTGAATATGATGAAATAAGGGAGAATATAGGACAGCATATAGAATTAATTTTTTCTATACTTTAGACAGAACTATGTGTTTAACAGGTATCAGTTTGGGCAACATAATAAAGAACTAGAACCCTTTCGTTGGACTATCTGGCAGAGGAATGTGTTTAACTTACGTTGTCAAGGTAACCCCAGCAGCATTTGCCGGCCCCTCGAGTGCTTTATTTTCCATTCTTTAATATTTGCCTGCTTTGGTGAGCAGAGTTGCACACCCCTCTGAGTGTTGCCAAGGGCCATTGCTGAAACCCACCCGTTAGACCCCTCCACTGCTTTGAGGTCATCTTGCAGCTGTAAGAGAAAACCTCGCTTCGATTTGCTTTCCAAGCGTGACAGGTTTGCAAAGCCCTGTCTAAAACAATATTTAAAAAGTTTGCTTGATGCTTGCAATGCACTTTGAAGGATGGGGGAGCAATTTTTTGTGGCTTTAATTCTGTCTCGCGTGCTTTCTACCACGAGCAGAATGCTGTTGGGCTGGACAGCACGCAGAGCACACAATTAGAGTTGGGTTTTGAAACACTTCTCTGTCATGCAAGGGGCTCTGCACGCACCAAAGCTTTGCTGATAGAGCTGTAGAAATAATTTCATCACTGTCCGTTTATTCACTATAGTGCACTAATTCCCCCTCTGACTCTTAACTGCATCTTAAACTATATGTGTCCATCAATTAGTTGCAAAAATACACTGGCAAAATTTATTATCTTTCTCTACCAGTGTCTTTGCATTTTCCATCAGAACAGTTGCAGTCCCTACATTGGATTTCACAGTATGGTGACTGTAGCTGCAGAAACACTGCGGGGCTCTGTTTGTGAGATGTCTCATGAATTGAATCCCATGGTTCTGTCTGCAGGGGGTGCCTAGCAATGAACCAGCCCCTCTATATTAAAATAAACTGAAGTACGTTTTCAAGGGCAGCTGCCAAATGGTTTTCCTTTTTCACAATTAGCAGCCAACTTCTGCTCCCCTCCAAGGCTCGAGCCTCTTATTTAACTCCATCACTTAACTTTGATTGTTTCAAGAGGCGCAGTAGTGTGAGTGTGCTCACTTCTCAGCTGACTCTCCTCCTGAAGCTTTTACAGGTTTCTTGCCATGGATTTTGCGTGAATATCCATTCTCTTTATTAGGTAACATATAGAGCATGGTATGTAAGCCATTGCATTTTGTGAGTAGGATCAACAGGCGTAGTTAACACACTTTCTTAAATACCGGCAGAAATGCACAGAAAGGGTCTCCAGTGGCATTTCAATTTGGATCAGAACCGTGCCTTAGCAGTGAGTCCCTCAAAGTAATTTCCCGTTCTATGGTCTTAGTTGGGGTTAAACCACAACAAGCGGATGGACTGGGTTTCTTGGGTGAAAATAAACTGGAAGATGTACTTCAGGAATAGCCATAATCCTCTCTGACCTCCTACAGTGATTCAGTCAACAGGATAAGAACAGACCTAATCGGAGGTAGAAAAAAAATGCAATAGACGTGGTCGAGACCTCAAGTGCTGAGCAACAATAATTTTACTCAATAAATCTGCATAAGATGACTCAGCCAATACTAAGTCCCATGGGAATCAATGGTACTTGTGTCATTTCCCCAAATGCTGGGAGAAATGACTTAATTTCCTGAAATGACCAATAATTTGCATATCCGAGAGTACAAATAATAATTTAAAACTTTGTTTGTATAGGTTTGCTTTTCACTATAAATTTTTAATGAACTCAGTTTAATTTCTCACTGTATGAGAATCACTCTAAAATCACAGTGTCCCTTGCAAAATTCAAATATTTCAGATTCAATAAACTAAAATCAACAAACAAACAAAAAACAAACAAAAACATGTGTTATTTTGATACATTTACCTGTAGTTTTAGGGCGAAAACAAAACTTGAAAATCAGGTAAAGTTTCTGTAATTTTATGCAAACTGATTTGGCTCAGCTGGAATTACAGACAGCGTTACAGGTCTTCTATTAATTAATTTTGTTGTTGTTGCTGTTGTCTTTCAAAGCAAAATTTTGACTAAGAGTAGTGTGCTCCAAATCACAAAGAAGTACACTACTTCGGTGACAGCTGGCCTGCCATTTATAATTAATATTGGAACAGAAGTAAACCAAAATGACTACTTTTCCACCTGATAGAACTTGTCTTCTGTGTTTTTCTCTTTAAACCTCTTTCAACACACTGTATCTATTGGCATATCCTTCTAAAATCCCTTTCAGTGCTGTGTTTTGATCTCTTTACCTGGTTGATCCCGTTTTCTCGCAGTGTA
This sequence comes from Grallaria varia, assembly GCA_013396735.1. Lineage (NCBI taxonomy): Eukaryota > Metazoa > Chordata > Aves > Passeriformes > Formicariidae > Grallaria > Grallaria varia. Next base: position 124,278 of record VWZG01005803.1, on the reverse strand, counting down.
ATTTTATTTAATTGCACAGTGTTCTCTTAATTAAGAAATAATTAAAGTGGAGTTTCACTGAAAATATCTGGGTCTCACCTTATTTCCTGTTTTGCCTAGGAAGACAATCTGTTGGAGCAGCTGTGTGAACAATAACACACACCTCATATTAAGAGGTTAATCTGTTTGAACCATAATAAAAGGTATCTTAGTACTACAGATACCCAGAAGGATCTTTTCCCTCTCTTCCTTATCTCTTTTAAATCTCTCAGAGAAATGACAAATCTCTTCTTATATTCCCCTGGATCTAATTTACATACTGTCAGGACTCTTGACTGGTCCCTGGAATTGACACCTGCAAGAGAATTGAAAAATAATCAGTTGAACTATTAAAGTAAGTGGGAGAAAAAAGAAATGAATATTTGTGAGGAACATGCAAAGAGCCTATAGAAAAACAGAAAATGTGGCAGCTAAGAATGATGCATTTCTTCTTTCAATAGAAGTACATAATTATGACTATTATGTCTGAAATCCAATTAGATATTTGGAAAGAAAATTCTGTCCAAGACTTTCCATCCTATTATCTCTATTCAATGCGTAATATCTGTGAACAGAAAATAGTTCAGCACAGAGTCTGAGTGCCCACGGCTATCTTATAAATATATATATATATATAAAATATATTAAATATATATACATTTATACGTATTGTATATTACGTATAAGAACCTTTGGTACACCAAGTCAAATCATATTAGTAGCAACAGCAGACTAGTGTTAATTTAAACTTTCATTAGTTTGCTGCCAGTATCTCTTCAACTTCATCATTCCCTGACAAGCACAAGGGGAAATGATATGCCACTTTTCATTTCCCAAATATGATACATTTAATAATGAAAGCAGTGTTTTTAAACTCTACCATTTGAATGGGAGCTATTAAAATAGAACATTTTTAATAAGAGTGAGGTGCAAGGTTCTACCTTGTGCCAGAGCTGACCACTCAGAAGTTAGGGTGAGGAAAATGAAATGTGTGAGGATTAAGGATGTTTTAGAGAAAAATAGCCAGACATAGGTGTGAATATAGATATATATTTGCACATATATTCTTGTCATATTTCCACTGTGTACTCTTGAAAAGCACTAAATATTCAGAAGTAATTTACTTTTTTTGGGGGAAAAAACCCAACAAGTTTTGAATTACATATTTGAACTATCTCTGGCAGTTGCTAGTTCTGCTGGTAATTATTGAAGACTGAAAAACTGTTGTTATGTGCATGTGTGATAGATTCCCCAGAGACAGCATGGCAAATATTAAACCTGCTGTATGTGCTTGATCTGAACCATAAAAGCAAGTGTATAATCAAATAAAACAGGCCTATAAAGTGTATTCACACTTCAAAGCTTGCTATTAAAGTGCCTTTTGTTGGAGTCAGTGTTTATTTGGCTTCAGTGATTTCTGGAGCAAATGTGCTAATTTTACTCAAGGCTTGATCTGTCCCTTTCCAGGAGCCCAGTGGACCTTTCTGTTGTGTTTCCCCGTGTGTGGAGCAGGGAGATATTTCAAGGCTACAACTACACAGGCATGTTATCACAGTACAGGTGAGTGTCTGAACGGCACAGAATTAGGCAGCTGGTGGTAATTCTTTGACTGACCAGTTCCATAATCACAACTTTTGCTGTTTACACTGATTTTGACTGGATGGAGTTAATTTACTGTACAGTCTGGGGGGCTGTGTTTTGGATTTGTGCTGGAAGCAGTGTTGGTAATACCAGGATGTTTTAGCTGTTCCTGGGCAGTGCTTGCACAATGCCAAGGCTTTTCTTGCTGCCCACCCTGCCCTGCCAGTGAGCAGGCTATGGGGGGCACAGAAAGTTGGGAGAGGACACAGTTGGGACAGCTGACCCCAAGTGACCACAGGGATATTCCATACCAGATGGCTCATTGGCCAGGGCTGCCATTGCTCAAGGACTGGCTGGGCATCACCATAACCATTGGTTGACAGTGAGAGATTTTTTTTGATTAATCACTTGTTTTTCTTGGGTTTAGTCTTTTTGTTCTCTTTCACATTTTAATTTGTCTTTTTTTTTTTTTTTTTAATAATTATTAAACTGTCTTTCTCTCAACCCACAGTTGGGTTTTTTTTGCATTTTTGCCCTGACGGTAATTCTCTCTCCCATCTCACTAAGTGGGGAGTTAAACCATGATGCTGTTATATGTATATGAGCCTGCAAAAAGATGATTCCTGTGAAGTAGCTGAGATGTTATAAATTCATATCTCCTCTTGCTTTGATGTGATTTGTGTTACCCTCCTTTAGATGCACACATACACTAACCTATTCCTTGTGATGCCAGATGCTGGAAATTAGACTCTATTGGCAACGTTAAAATATGTCACAAAGAAGAGATATTAATATAGTCTTCACTTATCCTGCTACATTCCCCTTCAGGGTTTACAGCAGTCAATCTCCATGTGTTCCCTTTTGCTGTGGATAGCATATCCCCAAATAGGAACAAAACCAATTAATTTAATGTTTGGAATTACCTGGATTCTAAAAATGAGCAAGTATTTAGTCCCATAAAGCCACGAAGAACAGCAGAAGATAAATACAGTCATGGAGAAAGGGTGATGAAGGGCTGGGTGCACTGCCAGATTTCTGAATGACATGGGATTATTTCACAGCATTGGGATTCTCGGGTGCAGTCACACAGCAAGAGAAATCTTTATGTAGCATGCAATGTCTATAAAACAGTCTGTGAAAAATTTCACATTAAAAAAGTCAGATGAAAAGAATAAATAGAATTTGAAATAATCTTGAGTGTAGGCTGTATTGTTCCATCAGGATCTTTCATTGGTTTTGACAATAATGTGCTCTTGTAAAAATCAATGGAATGATATAGCAATGTACTTGATATAGGGTAAGTATTCAGTATAAGTAACAGCAATGTTCACATTTTCAATGCACAAATACCATTTCAAATTGGTGTATTTTATTGCATTTTGACTTTTTTTTTTTTTTTTTAACAGTTCTGTAAAGCACTTACTCACGTAACCAATAGTCAAAGCATGTCATTTTACTTCTTTTATCTTCCGGTAGAAACTTTTGGAAATCTAAAACAGTATTTTTCATTTTGCAGTTCTTCCTTTTGCAGAATAATTTCAACCTCCCAAAACCAGGTGTTTTGCTGCCTGAATGACCTTTATGGGAAATTCTCTGCCCACTTGGTACAGATGTAAATTATTACAAAAATTATTATACGGGGAAAATCACCTTAAAAGGAAAATAAGTTAAAGGGTAAAAAAGGAAATAAGAATAAAAAAGAGCAGCACATGCTTCCAAAATTGGAGCAAATGATAGTACTCTCCTAATCTCCTTTCTTTCACAGCTATTTATCCTCAACTACTGTTTCACTTTAATTCTTAATCCTTAAACACTGAAAAAAAATTAATAATAAAAAAACCCCAACATTGATTTAATTGGAATGAGAGTATATTATTTTTTTTTTGAGGTGTTTTGAGTTCAAGTAATTCTGGGTCAGAATTAAGATTATTGGCCAGATCAGTATGCTTATTTCTTAAATCCAATGAGGTCTGCTCGTATTATGTATTGTTTCATTCTTATCAATACTTCCTTGAAGCGCTGCTGCATTTAAGTGAAAGAAAATGGGTTTGAAGAGTAGAATATAATGTCATCTACATTAAAACAAACAAACTCGATGTGAAAAATGCTTGCTTATGGAAATAATTAGTTTTCTCCTCCAGTTTCACAAAAATCATTAAACTGTATTATACATTCCACTTAATAATTTTTCTTAACGCTACAAAATGTATTTAATTCCGTACTAAAGGATAAATGGTCAGACTCACATATATTAATTCAGGAACATCTGCCTGCTTGCAGATAAGAGTCAGGGGAGGAAGGCAACTGTGTTCATGTTCTTACTTGAAAAATAATGCTTTCCCATATTGAGAAAAGAAAATATACTGAAGTAGTAGTTATTAGTGGATGGACATTATTTCTCAGATGTCATTGTGTGGAGGAATACTCAGGTGCTTTCAATCCTTTCTCTCTCAGTCCCCAGTCTTGAAGTATTTTGGAACTGTTGATCTTTCAGACTGCTGATAGTCTAAACTGAAGAAGTATATGAAGTGAAATGCAAATGACCTCCACATTGTGTTTGACTTTTGTTTTGGTCTGTCTCATGGGGTTTTATTTATTCATTTTTTTTCTGACAGTACAAAACAAACTTATTTATACAGAGTCCTTGTAAGGTAAGGAAAGAAAAAAATAGAAATATATGTAATCCCAGAAAGGAATGTTCTATATTGTGAGTTTAAGGGAAAAAAAACACCACATTGTGGTTGTTTGGTTCATATTTTATTTTGTTTTTTTGTGGGTTTTTTTTTGTTTTTTTTTTTGTTTAAACATAAACTGCAACCCATTTTTGGCCTCTTTTATGGGATTGTTAAACACTGGTATGAATGGGGGGGCGATGTAATTATTGTACACTAAGGCTACGTTGGTTTCACCCGAAATGATTTACTTGGCACAAATGGCACTGTATAATGAATGTATGTTGAATGTATAATGCTTTTCCTTGCAGTACTTGTTATCAGAAGTAGTCAATGCCAAAATTTTATTTTCACATACAGTGTATTTTATTCTAATTACATTAAATTAATTTGTCCAGAAAAAGAGAGATAACGATGTGGGGAGAATGTGAATGATAGTCTACAAACATGCAGAGAGACAAAATGGAATTAGTTTGGAATTTTTTTTATGATTGTCCTTTTTAATAGCTGGGTGGGGTGGTGGCTGAGACTGTATTTTCAATTACTCTTCAGGTCATTAATGTTGATTACATTCTTCTCCTAACCATAAGTCTTTATTTAATGAAAATGTATGCCACCCACTAAGCAGGCATGTAGTTAAGGAACAATGCAGCAGGATTTGATTGCCCTATTAACAATAATCATCATGAGACTTTGGGAGTAATAATTTAATGACTTCTTGCACTCTTGTGCTACTTTTTGGTAGTGCTCATTTAGCATGTACTACAGTGATATCTCTAATGAAATTTAAACTTGCCAGCAAGTATTATTAGCTAGAGATAGGCAGGTATTGGAACACCAGACCTTGGCAGGGCTCCAGCAGTTGCCATTAAAATGTGGACAAGGAAACTGAATTTGAATAAAGCAGGGTGGCCTCTCAGAGATAGGTAGTTAAATAAATAATTTGCAATGACTGACAGGGCTCATGTGGAGGACATGGTGGAAGGGGAGGGACATGTTCTTTTGTTTGGCTTTGTCTTCCTCTCTATTCCCAGTCACTGCCAGCCTTGTGGACAAAATGCAAGGCTCGTGGCATAGAACTGGAACTGACCCAATGAATGAAAATGTTGGGACACATAAAGATGCCCTTCTATGGATCTCAGTCTGGCTTAAAAGCAGGTCAGCTGCCAAACTCTCACCTGATGGGTGCAGCTCTGGTCACGCCCTGCTCCCTGAAGAATTCCCTCTTCTGAACTGACCCGTGGAAATTGTTTTGCTGAGGCAAGAAATGAACTGTCATGGAAGACCTTTCGTTCAGTCTTATATGAAGAGCTACAGTCAGGGGAGGGAGCTGCTGTTGTTGCTTGTGCCGTCAACACTTCTTTGAGCCAGAACAGGGAACTCTGTGTTTCAATTATCTGCCTGCATATTTGCACACATTTTCTCCTCGCTCAGCTGATTCTCTGAGCTTTGTTATACATATTCAAGCTAGAGAGCACACTCAGTAAGGTTGTACTAAGCGAGGACCTGCCACTGACAAATGTCACCGGCAGACCCGCAGGGTACTCTGGCCATCCAACATGGGCACTAATTGTACATTGAGCACTGGTGTGTGAGGTCAGCAGCCTGATTGCCCATGAAACTCAACAGAACTCTTTTTCAAAACTTTTTTCAGCATAACCCACACTTCAGTTAGATCTTGCTCGTTAGCATCTTTGATTACACAAGTCCAATAACTAAACTCTGTCGGTGAGTGGGTGAGTGCTCCTGCTTCCTTCCAGTGTGAAGTTTAACTTTACTGCTGAAATTAATCTGCGTAACACCGGATTGTAGCTCTCAAGGGCTTTTCACAAGGCCAATAACCTCATCTCAGCTCAGAGGCAGCAGCTAATAGATGAAAGGCTGTGGAGAGGTACCTTCCTAGAACTTCACTGGCAGAACTGCTGATCAGTAAACCTGGTGCATCTTGGCTGAGATCAAAGTATAACTCACTGGCAGCACTGGCTGAAGGCAAACCTTCCCACTTAGAGTTGAAGGATGGTTTAACAAGCTGTTCTTTATTATATTCCACTAGTTGCTAACTGACTCAGAGCCTGAAGTTCATACTTGGTTTGTCAACACTGCGTCAGCAGATCATGTTGTAGAACAGAGGAAATCTAAGCTTTCCTGGAGGGCTTATTTGCCCTCAAAGAAAATAATGGAGATTTAACTGTGTGATGTTAAACAAATTAATTTTCATCTCACACATAATTATGGACAAACCTGATAATGCATGTATAACACAAAAGTAAAATGGAAGACTTCTGTTGTCCGAAACAGTCCAGAAGGAATACCCAAATTCCCAGTAAAAAGGGAATTTAGTCTGCCACAGGAGGTCAAAGTGAAATGTTTGTGGCTGTCCTGTATCTCATTTATGTTAAGATGATTGTGTATTTGTGCTTTGCTCTGTACTGGTGACAAACCCTCACACTATGTACGTGCTGCAGGAATCTCACAGCCAAGTGCAGTGCAGTGGCTTCCTTCAGTGTTAGTTTCTAAAACTGCTTTCACTGCTAACTCGTGTCCTTAGAGTGTATGAAGCAGTTGGTAAAAATTGAGTTTCTTGACTTACACTTGGTTATAAATCTGTGGATGACGTAGATTTTTAGAGGGCTCCAAGTTTTATCACATTTGAAACATACATTTAACGTATTTTTCTGTTTTTACATCTGTAAATATTTAAAGAGAATGTAAGAGAAATATAACATATAAATACAATATTAAGAGAATATAAGTGAGTAGAAGAGATACCACGTTTATACTTCAGAGGACTTTTTGTATCATCTCTTTCAGCTGCTGTGGATAGGAATACTTCCAGAGTGAGAACAGAAGGAAAGTTGTAAGTAGTTAAAAAGTAGTCATTGTGTCCTAGGAGATAGTAAGAATGTATGTATATTCTTGTTAGAGCTTCAGAGTATATGCCAACTGTCTCTACACATGTAGAGAGTATCCAATATAATTCGGTATTTAATGTAAATACAGAATTCTGTATTTAATGTAAATATAGACACAAAAGTAGATATCCATATGATTAACAAGGTTAGATCCAGCTCTGCACTGAGGCTTGCCCTCAAATTTCTTCAGCAGGCAAAAGTGACCACAACCCTCACCCCCTGACCAGACCTCCTGTTCTGTGCAGCACTTACAGCCCAAATGATTTCAGGAACCCTGAGGTTAATTGAATATACACTGTCCCATTGTCCCAGGGAAGAGTCAGGAGCCAGTGGGTGCTACTGGAACCGGTTCTGGTACCAGGGTACTGTCGTTGGGTTGTTACCCCGCTTGTAACTGGATGGGCACCTGCCTGCTGAGAGCAGAGAGCGACAGTCTCCGAGCGATAAGAACAATCCCAGACAACAGTCTTGCCTCCATGTAAGGGAAAAAAAACTTGCTCTGGGAAATGGCTCTTGGGAACTTTCCAAGCTTCAGGTGATTAGAAAGGCAGGTTTGGTGCCTGTTCAAGTAACCTCTTTGTCACAAGTGGCTCTTCTTAGCAGAGGTCAAGGCACAGACCCACTGATTTTGACCGAAACTGGAGTCTAGTCCTTCAGCAATGAGGTTAAAGTTTGAGCTTAAATATCACGCTTACTTTTTTAGGTCCAGGTTTCTGGTTTTGAATGATTTAATTGTTGCTGTTCTCCAGTAATGCTCATTTCAGTAAGTCACACCTTATCTTCTTTGTCTTAAGATCTTTTAAGAGGAATAAAACTGACCCAAGCAGTTGTTACCTGATTGCTGTCTGGGCAAGTAGTAGGAAAAAAGTTGCATTGTTTATGGACTATCTGTATTGTATCACAGGAAATTTGAGGACAAAATGTAGTACTAAGCAGGTACAGTGGAGAGCAGAAGGAAGTATCAGACTGTACAGAGCTTTCTAATAATACACACCACAAAACTTCTGTGTAACTTTGCTCACAAAATGTTACTCTTAAAAATGAATAATTGTGAGTGCCAAAAACTAGCTGCTTTGCAAGCTTATGTCTTTACAAGAAGGAAAATTCAATTTTTAAATCTTGTGGCTGCAAGGCAAGTGTTGATACAAGATTAGATGGGACCCAAAAAGTGCAAAGAAAAAAAAAATCCATTCTAGATGCTGTCTTGTAAGGCAGTACAAACCATAGCAGAATTGGAAGACAATATACCAGGAGGTGTTATGAATATTGATCAAAAAAAATGTTTCTTTATATCCTATAAATTCACACAGTACGGTTTGACTGTCATACAGTGTCAAAATTAAAGTCAGCTTTAATAGACACAGTATTTCACCCTTGATGCTCAAACCAAACCTGATGTTTTCTTCTATTTGCAAAACGTCATCATTTCATATGAAAGAGAAAGGGTGTTGCTTTACATTTTTTGTCATGTCCAGGTAACAAACTGATGACTTGTGGAGTGATTGTGGTCACACAGTAGCAGCTACAATGCTGCAGTTCTATTTATCAAGCTAGATTTCAGTCACTTCAGTAAAATTCTGGTTTATTGACTGTAGTGGGAGAGAGTGTGTGCCTTACTGCAAAAAACAAATGTAGTAATTTCTGTAAGAACTTTTTATCTTTTTTTTTTTTCTTTCTATAAGTGTGGTTCTACGAGACTTATTTCTACGCTGAAGTTATGATTGCATGGTTTAATTATCTATGTAAACATTCCTTACTTAGAACCTCTTATATATATCCTGTGTTTTACATATGTTTTATATTTCTTTGTATCTGGTGAGGAGATGTCAAGAGTTATTTAACCCACTCTAGTGTGGTATCAGATGTTTATTATATAAATTGTAATCCATTTGTATCTTAATAGTCTTTGTTCTACTTATTCATATAGTTGGTCTTTTATTTTCTCCCACTTTAACGAATTCTGTGTGTTAAGCTAAACTTTTATGGGAAAATGTGTGTCCAGGCATTTTTCAGCTGCTGCCACAGAGAAAAGACAGTTTGAAAGGGTACCATTTCAATCTGGGCCTGAAAATCTTTCCTTACGTTGTTCTTTGTCTTCCATCTTTCATATCAGGCAGAGACACCTTTGTCAAGCACCAGGAACTGACCTGTATGATTTCTTTAGATTCCTGCCCTCTCTATTGGCAACTTATATGGCTCACTAGAGAGTGTTTTCTGAATATCTAAGGCATATATCAAATAGCTGTATCTAAATCTTTTCCACAGGAGAACTCTGACATTAAGAAAACTAAAATCTGTTTTGTCATACAATGTTAAAACTGTTGCTTGACATTTACAGGATTGTTTGGTACAGATCTTCTACTGGATTTAGGTTGGGTTGCTTTTGGAATAGTGTTTGAAAGGGAAATAAAATCTTCAAGAGAGTCTTAGAAGTTCTCTCGGAAAGTTAAAGTTTGTCTGATAATTATTCATTGTAAATACTTTGATTTTAATTCTTGATATTTGCCAGAACTTCTAAGGCATAAGAAAAGAATGAAAAGGGGCTTAGTAATTTGGGGCATTAGGGTCATAATAACACCGATGGTAATATGATTAAAAAGCAGGAGGCTTGGTAGATTCAGTGAATTAGAATTGAAGACAAACCTGAGAAAGTGTGATATTTCTTGGACTTCAATTCCATGGAATAAACATGCAAATTTATTTTACTAAACTTACCTCAAAACTCTCCAAACTGGGGTGGGAGGTAAGAAAGAAATGCAAAAGACAACACAGATTTTTATGTGATTAAGAAGTAAAGAGTATGCAGCTGATTTTAGGGTGTTTTCCTTTTATGTTTTGCTTTCTTATTGGTTCTGAATTCTTTGAGACAGAGTGGTGATTACTGCTGTCTTACAGAAGTATGTAAATACTCTATATTCTTAAACTTTGCAGCTCCTCTAATTTATATTCTATTTTGGTTGTATTTCTAACATCTCCAGAGACTTAAACAACTTTGCATTCCTGTTTATATGTCGTTTATTTGGCATATAGACATGGGAATACTTTTCTGCAGGAGCTTTTTCCTTCAAATTTCTTCCCCTCGTACTGCTGTTGGAAGAAGGGGTTTGGAGTTATTCAGTTTAATTAGGACTGGTCAATTTTTTGTGAAAATCATCATGATTCACAAAGACAATGTGTTTTTGGAGGCTCTAATAACTAAGAAATGGATGTCTGTCATGAAAAGGATCAATGTAGATGCAAGAAACCATTCTGGACATACAAGGAGAAGTTATTACGCCTTGAGAAATAACTTGGATGAAGGACAATAAAAGAGAGAACCCAAGGTGAGATGGGACAGAATTAAATAGGTTTACAAATATATTTTCTCCCTACCTACTGTGTCCTGGCAGCAGAAATTCTTCTTAAGATTTCTTCTCAGCCTGGGAACAAGGTATTGATGAGAATGGCAGCAAAGTCCCTTCAGCACTCTCCAAGTTCTCAGGAAACACCTCCTTGCTGTTTTCCAAGCTGAGGTCCAGCTGGGTGTTTCTTCCCAGCAGGAGCAGCACAGACTGCAGGATCCACACCCGCCTGGTGTGTGCATTCCCACTGCATCCCCCTAGGGGTGTGTGTGCATTCCCACTGCATCCAGGGATGTGTGTGCATTCCCACTGCATCCCCCTAGGGGTGTGTGTGCATTCCCACTGCATCCCCCTAGGGGTGTGTGTGCATTCCCACTGCATCCCCCTAGGGGTGTGTGCATTCCCACTGCATCCAGGGATGTGTGTGCATTCCCACTGCATCCCTCTAGGGATGTGTGTGCATTCCCACTGCATCCAGGGATGTGTGTGCATTCCCACTGCATCCCCCTAGGGGTGTGTGTGCATTCCCACTGCATCCAGGGATGTGTGTGCATTCCTGCAGTATCTAGGGATGTGTGTGCATTCCCACTGCATCCCCCTAGGGATGTGTGTGCATTCCCGCAGCATCCAGGGATGTGTGTGCATTCACTCTGCCTCTCGACCCCACCGTGTATTCCAACAGCTTTTCCCATCTGAGGATATCCTCCTGTTTAAGGAAGGTTCATCCTGCAGTTTCTGCTGGAGATTCCACATGGCCCAGGGGGCAAAAGCTGAAACAAGGTAAAATATACACATACCTTGAGAGGAATATTGCATAATAAGGTATAAACAAATGAACAAAATGGGTTTGAAGATGCAGTGCACAGGAATTTAGCTAGCCCGTTCCCACTTGGAAAAGGAAAGAAAATGCAAGAAGAATCATGTGACCAGGAACTTCCATGTTGCAATGCTTTTGTTTGAAGTTTTGGCCTTAGAGGGTGTAACTGTGCCGGGTCCTGCACTTTGGCCACAACAACCCC
>VWZG01005803.1:76837-112499 GCA_013396735.1 Grallaria varia | reverse complement strand
AACTGACTGGAGTTGGACCAAGGGTTGGACTTGATGATCTCAGAGGTCTTTTCCAACCCAATCAATTCTATGATTCTATGATTCTATGAACTGGTCTTTTCATTCAACTTTTAAAGAGTAACCCTTTCCTGATTCTTGCTAACTTTGGTGTTATATATATTGTGTAATGTAAGGCTGGCTGGAATTTCAGATCAGAAAAAGCAGTAGTTTGCTGGAGCCACAAAAGGATGTAGCCTAGCAATTTTTTAAATAATTTTTTTGAAGGGGATTTAATGACAGTTTTTTTCCTAAGCCCAGAAATTTCAGAATGGGTAAGTTGTCACTTCTCCTGTTTTCTATTTTCTTGACAGAGCTTATATGCTGGCTTTATTATTTCTTCTCAAGTCCTTAAGCTATTTAACATTCTGCTAGCCTATATCTCAGAGGTGTTAGTGATAGGATGTTGCTGTCAAAATAATGATGAGATTACAGAGATGAGTAGATACATGGTGGATGTCACACAAACTTTCTCTCCAAGCAAAGAATTGGAGCTAGAAGAAAGAGAATAATATGTGTATAACCCTTAGGGGATCTCTCTGGTCACTCCTCTCCTCCTTTTATTTTTTCATTATCATTGACATTTCTGAAAATGGTGCCTTGTTAAAGACTTTGGCTTTTATCAGCGGTGTAGCAAAATAAGGCTTCCCCGAGGGATAATGCATATGAAAAAAAGGATTTATGTGACACATTGTAATAATATTGTTGTGATGGCATCTTGCAAGAGGAGGCAGACTGGAGTAAAGTACTACAGAAGTTATTTAAGAGTTGGAATCTAATGTCTTTACCCACTTTGCCTTCAGAGCACGTTGTCCATAAAGTAAAGTGCTACCTAGTAAGTAAATCAATTGCCACCTAAGCAAGAAAGGATGACTTTGTAGCTAGGATGGCCAAGGAACTTGAACTGTGTTCTTAATTTAGCCACTGTCTTCCTGTGAAACCTTGGAAAAATGATTTGATCAGCCCCACAGATGGAAAAGTCACATTATAATGTCTCAGAGGTTTTTGCATGTTTATGCTAAAAACATGGCTCTGGTGGATGCCTATTAGATATTATCTGTGCCTATGTTTTCATCAATTAAATCCCCAAGTTTTTTTGGGGACTTTAAATATGTCCCAGATGCAACAAAATCTTAAATTGATGTACTTGTTGCAACCTGTCAAGTTACCAATAGACTGCTGTCTGTTCTTTTCAGCTCCAGAGCATAAATAGTCATCAGTTTGTATGCAAAGGGCAGTGTCTTTGGGGCAGTCTGCAGCTCCCTGCCTTCACTTTCTCCACAGGCAACATACAGAGTCTGATTTGTAAATATTGGCAGAGGTTGCTGTGTGGAAGGATCTCAGAAATCCACAACTGGTTGGATAAAATTTATTATTAACTAAAAAGATCCTGTGACACTTCTCTGTAGAACTACAAATGGCTTAAAATAATACATACCCAAATTCAAGACTTTGCTGCAGATCAGTGCAACAGTCATCCACTGCAGGAATAGGTCTATGAAATAACCGTAATGGCAATCAAATCTAATGTACACATGAAAAAGTGACCTATGCATAAGTCTTTAATTCTAATTATATTTTTTTTTTTTTTCCACTTTATGGTCATTTTTTTTGTTTTGTTTTGGTTTTTTTTTTTTGCCAGAGATGCTAGGGGTACAGTGGAACAAAATTAAATCTATTTCTAATACATCTTCAGACACTCAATAGGGTAAATTTTGAATCACAAAATAAAGGAAAAAATTAAAATAATAGTATGCTTCGTTTCCCCCGCTGTGGATGGTTTTTTAAGTCCAAAACAAATGTTAGCTTGTTATAAGAAGTGACCAGTCAATCACTGGATATCACCTTTTCAACTGAAATGACTTCTTTTATTTGTGTTAAACATATGCATTCAGTCAGTAGATTCTCTGCAGCAGATCATAAATTTAATATGAAATAATATTAAAAAAACCATGCACAGTGCACACAGAATATAAAAAACTTTGTGCAATTACTGCTGAGCTTTTTTATTCTCCGTAATATCAACTCAGATGAACCCAAAAATTCTCACTGTGTTTTTTCTTCCAAAGTAAATAGGGTATGATTTTGATTTGGAGGAGTTTCGTCATGGCTGTTTATGTTTTTTTCCCTCACTTTTTCATTCCTCAGCCCAGAAAGTGGCTTTGTTTTAATAAAATGCAGTTTATTATTGCACCTTACCAATAAGGCAATTAAAGACTTAAGGCAGGAAACTTTATGCAGTTCTTTGGACATAACCCCAGAGGTTCAGGTGATCTGAATTATGTTCTTGATTTGAGCAGTCATATGCCACTATTCTTTGGCCACATAATTTTTGTCTCTTTTGCCTTGTAGAACTTTCTAGGCTCCTACTGGCTCTCTGCTTTTTGGTATATGTCATCTATTACAGTGGGGAAGATCTTATTCAGCATTTTGCAACAAAAGATGGTGGTAAGTCTTAGTCCTCAAATGTAATAAATCTAAAGAAAGGTGCTGATTTTAAATGAGTCTGCAGAACTATCCATGTATCTTAGCTTAGGAAATGGCAATATTTTTATAATCTAAGGTCCGGCTGTTTTCTTTTGCATCCTTAGAGCTGCTTTACTGCAGTCATTTGCAATGTAGTGCATTGTATGGCACAGATTTCCCTTCCTCCTTGTCCTGTAACTGCAGACTTCAGCTTCATCAAAACTTTCCCCAAACTGGAGAGCAGAACCCACCATGCTCTAAGTCTGTCTTCTGTACAGACTTGGTGACTGTCAGGCTGCCTTCAGCTCCGTCTGCTGAGCTGTGCTTTTTCTAAAGCTTTGCTGTCTAAAGAGATGCAAAGATAATAAAAATAGTGTGGCAAAGCTACGGAGGCAGACACATCTCTCCCAGGCAAGGAGGCTCCATTAATACATTTATTAACAGCTAGTCATGTGCTGCAACCAGGGTGACAGCATTCTAGAGAAAGAGCAGTAAGATATTTCTCTTCAATGGTCTAGTTCAGTTTCTCGCTCCGAAACTGTGTTTTCCTTGGGCAGGGTTGTTGCTACATTTGCAGCCTCATCAGTGCACACCATTCGGTGAAACGCAGATGAACCTGATGGGTTGCTCCTTCAGCAGAAGCTGGCATGTCCCAGTTTTCATTTCATGAACATCATTTCAGTGAAGATCATTAATGGAAAGAGATGTGATGAATAAAGATGGTGGTAGCAAAAAAAAAAGTTCTTAATTAGCCTACTAGATAGTCTCAACCATTGCAAATACTGTTAACACGACTGGATCACACACATGAACCTTGCAAAACTTTTAAAAGTTATCAAATTTCATAATAAATATTTGGTTAGGAGGACAGAGTGATCAGTATTTCAGTGGCAGGCATTGAAGTCTGTCTCTCTTCTGGGGAGAAATTGGTTTCTTTCAACAGCTCATTGTGCAGTAACTAATGAAGTAGAAATGGTCACTGTTGAGCAATATTTTCTTAAAGTAATTCTTTCCTTCCCTGGGCCATGCCAAGTTATTATCTGTATCAGTAAAACTATCTACAGGGATTTTATAGGCTTAGAAGAGCTGATGATATTCATTAAAAAATCTGCTACTGTCTTTTCTTAAATCTCTCTTTTAGTTGATTCACATTTGTCATGAACTATTTCAAACAGAAGATTTTAATGATGATAATAGAGTCGGGAGCAAGGGAAAATGTTTCAAAACATTTTTGTTTGAGAATATTTGTCTTGTTCGCAGAAGGTGTTTGAAAATACCTAACTTTATATAGTAAAATAGCTTTGCATTGAATATTATGTAATTATCAGACCTTATAAATTGCATTCTGAATCTCAAAGAGAACACTTGCAGAAAGGGACTCTAGCCATAATCTCGAGATCCAATAGAAATTATGTGTTTATAAGGCCAGATATCCTTCCTCACCGTCTGGCATTAAAAACACCAGGTGTAGTCAAGACTGAACTGTGTTCAAAGGAATTTTATATAGTGAGATGACTAAAAGACAGGGGCAATCTACAGTACAAGGGTTGAACTTAGAGGGAACTTTTCTTGTTGAGAGGCTTGCTGAATAGTAGGCAAAGCAGGTTAGGAACTTATTTATGGTTATTGTCACAAAAGGGTTTTGTTTGTTATTTTTTCCACTTCTGTCCTCAGAGTTCACTCAAGAAAGTTGAGCGAGAAGTGCCACATCTAAAAGCTCCTGGGAGGTCTGGTTTCACACCCCAGAACTTGCAGGTGAGGAAATATTTTGTTTATTAACATTTCTTCTATACGTGTCTCAGACAGTGGGAAGGGCTGTGGTGCAGTTCTCCAAGTTCCCTTCGTGGTGATTTAGCATCAGTCCTATTTCCACAGGGCCACTGTTCCCCAAAGCAGCAAATACGCTCCTTGGACTCCCTTATAAATGAACAGCCCTGATCATTCCTTTCTCAGCCTCTGTTCCTGACACTTGTTCTGCTCTCTGTAGAAAAACTATTTTTTCCTCCTCTTTCTTTATGGACAGACCATACTGTGACAGCCAGGGGTGTCTCTCCATTTAGGTCACAGAGAAATAAAATGGACCGGATCAAGTATAAACAAAATACAAAGTCAAAGAAATAAGTAACATGCAAGCAGAGTGTGTGCTATTGTGGGCTACACAAAGACGAGGTCTGAATAGAAAAAAGTTTAATTTCATTGGAATGTAAAAAAAAGATATCAGAGAAATTCATTCAAGTGCCAAGCAGAGGAATAAATATTTTCAAAGACTAGAAGCCTGGCCATTTTAAAGCTAGACTTATATTAGGTTAGTAATCCTTTATTGTTTGTTCCTTCTCCAGATCAGGGTTCTTTTGTGATGACATAGCCTTTGGACTGTGATTCGCATTGAATGCAAACGGTATGGGGTTGCAGGAAAGAAAGTAACCATACAATGAATTGAAAATTAATGTTATATTCCCTTTAGTCATATGTTGATCAATCATTGATTGTGGCAGTTTATAGTCATCATAAGATTTGGCCTTATTTTAGGAGTTTTTAGCAGGAGCTCAGATGCTGAGAATTCTTTGTTGAATTGCACATATTGTAAATGCCAAAAAATACTAAGAGATTAGTTGCTGGAGTTAGCCTATTTAAATTTAGAACTACTTAGTTATATTTAGTTATTTATTTAGTTATGTTTTTCATTCCACTGTTGCAGTGCTTCACTTGTGACTGTTTTCATGTGTTAGTGAACTTTGAGTATGAAAATAAGGAAGAAGAGAAACAGATCAGTCACATTATTGTGTCATATCTGTGAGATTCAGAAAGAATATAACATGAATAACATACATAAACAGTGTGGAGTTCATTATTTACAAAGCTATTCCAGCTTCAAATTACTATTGGTAGCTACAAGCTAGAGATCAACTGCAGATCAGCTGTCTTCTCTCTGTCTTAAATTATTCATATTGCAACCTCTGTCATTCACTCAAAGTTTTATGGGTTGGAATAAGTATTTTAAAACTTTGGAAGCAGAAATATGTATGTAAAGACTAGTGTAATACCTGTATCTCAGCAAAGTTCAGATACTCCAGCAACAGCAAAAACGCCTACCATCAGAAATGGGTGACAGAAATCAATGTGCTTTCTTCCTTTTTCTAGGCTTTGACTGAGAGATGGGTAAGTAAAAAAAACCAAACAACAGTAACAGTGGCAGATTTCACAGGAACTGATGGTACTGAGCCACTCTAGAAATCAGATCTTGAACCTAGACTTGAAAAAAATCATAGTATCTGCATGTGGCAAATCCTTGTTTTGTAAAACTTTTTCTGTCAGTGCTGTTGAAGAGATTTCTGCACGTGAAGTAAAAATAACAGAACGCTTTAAGTTTGACCTGCCTTTTTAATAGCACATCATAGGAAACCATTTTCAGTGCGTAGGAAAAGGTAAAATCAGTCTTTTGAAGCTCGGGGTGAAACTATGCGTTCATAATCACCATCCATTGGCATTTTATTGATCAAATAGCTCTGTCTGTATAGATCTGGAGCACTTCTGTAACAACTGTTATCAGAACTAGTTTGGGAATGTCAATGGATGTGTCTGGAAGTTAAAATGGTTTGCATATGCACAGATACAGACAATGGGAAATGCTGTCTGGGAGCTGGAGTGTCTCTATTAGCATTGAGTGCTGGATGCCCTCTACTCCCTGCAAGGGAGACCTTCCCTCGGGAAAGCATCCAGTCAGGAAAGTCTCTGAACCCTGGTCTTGATAATAAAAGTTCTGGTGAAGTAACCTCAGTCAGTGGTTCCAGCCACAGATAAAGCTTCCTTCTTTGGGGTCTGGCTTGCTCTTAACTCAGTTGTTCCAGATGATGGCATTGCAGGGTGAGTAGATGACTGTCCTGAAGCTGATTTCCAGTGAATATTCCTCTGCTTCAGGCACTGGCCAATCACTGTTTTGGCTACTTTGTCCCCTGTCTCTTTTCCTGAGAAGCTTCTAGAGACCAGTTGTGACAGAATTTCCTCTCATCTCCTTCCCAAGTGATGTGTCCGGACCTCCATCCATGGTGCCACTGGGTGCTGAGCTCCTGAGGAAACACCACTTGATCTGGTAGGAGCAGAATGGAACACCAAAATTAGGGTGCTCCCCGATTGGGAACTCGCTGGCCTTAGTAATTCCTAGCCCATGAAATGGACCAGAAATTATTCTCCAACCCTCAAGTTGAGTGGCACAACAGCTGCTCTGTCCAAAAAGCTAAATTCTCTGTTCTTCAAAACAAAAGGGCCCCTTCGGAGCTGCTGAGAGAAGTCACTGCTCCAACACCTGACCTGTGCTGGTCTCTGTCCAGGACAGTGCTGGCTGCCCTGGGCCAAGACGTACCAGTGACAACAGTATGGGGTTGAGGTGCCTGCCCTGGCCATGTTCAACTTAGTCACAGATAGAGACTCCCTGCCTAGAGGTGCTCACAGGACAGCCTGGCTTTAAAAACTCGTTGTGTGAGTTATGGCTCTTTGCTGTGTACTGTAAGACTGTGCAAAACTCACTGTAAAAATGTAGCTCTCTGCTGATACTAGAACAGAAGAATCAGCTGCCTAAACCTTCTCTGCGAGCTGCTGGACCTCTGACTGGGCTCTTCTCTGCGAGCTGCTGAAGCTCTGACTGGGCTCTTCTCTGCGAGCTGATGGAGCTCTGACAGGGCTCTTCTCTGGAAGCTGCTGAAGTTCTGACTGGGCTCTTCTCTGCGAGCTGCTGAAGCTCTGACTGGGCTCTTCTCTGCCGTTCATGCCCTCTTACCTTCCTGCCCACGTTTTGGTGCAGGATGAGCCCAATATAGTGGAGTTGGGCCACATGTCACACAAACCCTCCCTCCTTTACAGGTCCTCAACACCAGCCTGGCTGCCGAAGCAGGCTCTGGCTCTTCTGGCTTTATGCTAACAGGCAGTATTTTTTTCCCGTGCTGGATAATTAAATAATGCCTGGGGCTGGAGAATAACACACTATCTGGGCTTTTTTGCATACCCTCAATTCTTCACACCAAGTGTTTGTGAAATAATGGGGATTATTATGGAGCCATTTGATTTCATGAATTGTTCATACTGATGGCAAAGCGTTCCCTAATTATATAATAAACATCTGTTCTGCTTGATTAAGTACCCTCAGAACAGAACCATTTCAGAGAGTCTTCTTTCACTTGCTTAACCAATACAAACATCTTAATTTTACTGTTTTATGTGGTGGCTGCAACGTTTTCTGGCCTTCTTTTGACAAAACTAAAATGACAGCAAGGAAAATAAATTGCTGAAATGAAAAGGTGCTTTGTAAAGTCTTTAAGCTGACCATTGAGCTGAAGCACAATATCTCAGTAAGAAGATTTAGAGGCTACCATGTAGTCTTATGGAAAATTTTTATGCTCTTGGAAAATTTAGGTTTGATTTGTATACTTTCCTGACATCAGTAACCATAGCTAAAATGGTAGTGAGTTTCTAGCTGTAAAAGCCCCCAAAAGAGAAGGGGTCAATTCTTTGAGTTTTGAGCTTTCTACTTTCAAAGACTGGAGCTATGAGAGAAAGAGAAAAAAAAAAACAACCACAGGAGCTGTTTACAACACTGAAATGCATCACACACTGTTAGATCAATGGAGTGCAAGGGCTGGAATTTTTTGTATGGAAGCTTGCAACAGCCCTGCTAGGACAGGTCACTGCTGCAGCAGGGTTGGAGTATTTATTCTTTCATGTGCTTCCCCAGTAAAGTCCTCAGTGTCCTGAAAGCAAAGGGCAATCAATAACTCATCAGACATAATGTAAAATGAAACTAATGCTCAATCAATTTGGTACCTTAACCATTCCATGGAAGTACCAATTAGAAATAATAATAGTTAAAGTAATTAAACAACGTTTGAAAAGCACTTGAGGATGGGAACTCTTCTGTTTTCACGAGTGGCATATTCTAACGGAATCTCTTGTCAATAGCTGCCAGAGATGCATTTCTGCAGATGCTAAACTGGGTTTTTCCACAAATAGTACCTCTAGCATATTGAGTTTCTTTAGATACTACAGCAAAAGGTTTGTCATCTTCATTTAAATGCATTTCTGGTGTTCCTAAATCTGTTTTTTTTACATGCCTACATGTATGAGAAACACAGTGAAGACAGAAGGTATGGCAAGATCTACTTCATGAAAACCTATATGGCTTAGGTTCAGTTTGCTCTCTGCTTCACCTGTGCAATACCTGTGAGAATCAATTAAAGTTTTTGTGCTGCAGATGAAGATGATATATTGGTCCTATTTATTATTATTAATTTATTTTTTACATCACAGCTGAGGGATTTTAAATTTAGAAGTTCAACTCATTTTTGTTGCTCATCTTTCAAGTTTTTCTTTTAAAGGAAAATCTCCCAGAATCTCTAAGGAGAAGAAGCTGAAGTGTAACCACCTTGATTATTTTGTCTCTTGAAGAATTGGTGGGGAAATGCAGTTTTCCTTTGCTATGACATAAGTGTGGGTTAACCTGAAATTTTTTAAAAAAATCTTTCTCAAAAGAATTGGAGCTGTGGATGAAATACATCATTTACTTCAAGGTTTTTACAGCTGATTGAAAATATTCTGTCCAAATACATTGCGGGAAAAGAAATATTTTCAAAGTCAGGAGTTTTTGGACTTTGTTTTGTTGTTCTAATATTAATTCTCTGGGGATATCTGTCATTTTTCTTTTTAAATCAAAAAGCGCAATGATAAATCTATTTATTTTTCTTTTACATAAAAATACTCTCATTTGGTTGGGCTGCCATGAAGATGTAGGACAGCTGTGACACAGTCGCCTGGTCTCCCTCATGTCTTATGACACAAATTACTTACTGAACTTCAAATATTAGGGAAAAACAAATCTCTGTGCCTCAGAAATACCAGTTACTGTCCTCTGGTGTAAGTATGGACACTGATCTCATTGGACTAGTGCACTGAGAACATCATCATCATCATCATGGCTAGGCTTTGCGAACTGAGAAGATCAGGTGGATTCCAAATCCCCTGAGACAGGAGACTCAGCTGTTTAAAATGGAATATCACACGATCAAAGACGGCTCCTTTGGTGGTGTTGCAAACAGCAAGAACTCCATTGCACCTGCTTAGGCCAGCCAGGTCCACCGTGAGTAGAAGGGTTCTATTCATTAAAAATGGAAATCACAAGATAATATTCAAGTGCACATTTTACTACAGCTATGCTATTATGTTTCTGCATGTGCAACCTATGATAAATATCCTGTTTACCACAAGGAGCTTCCTTAAATATGGAAAAGACTGAGGGGACACACCTGGTTCCTGTTGGAGAGCACTATTTGAATTTTGCAAAGTTGTTAAACCACTGTGGGCAGTGCCTCTTTCTTCACAGAAAGAAAGAATGAGAATTAAACTGCAGTTTAGTGAATCAGGAGCACCTCAAAGGTTTGTGTTGGGTCCCCGTGTGTAGGGGGTAGGGTTGGGGTTATCACAGAGGAAATGGAAGGTCAGTAATAATCACTTTTGGATTTTGCCTCTCTGACTCCACACCCATCTTGTCCATGCGGAAGCAAATCCGGAGCAGACTGGGAGTGCCTTGCACTTTGGAATAGGCAGCTGCTTAGAGACCATTGCTGGGAGGTGAGAGATAGGAGTCACTATCCTGAGAGCAATCAGGGCACACTCCTTCAGCCTGAGAGGTGAATGCTTTACTAGAGAAAACATCCACACAAACTTTGGTCCCTGCTGACATATGTGCGGGTGCTTCCTATTTCCCTTTCTGAGATGCCTGTTTTTCCTGATGGACTGCATAAGAATCCTGTATTCTGTAATATTACAACGCTTGGATAGCTTCCTAAAAGGTCTGCTGTTTCTCAGACAGAAAATACATTTTATTTTTTTTTTTGTGTTATGCAGTAAGGAAGATTGAATAACTGCAGTGAACTTAAAAGACACTGAAAATCTTGTATTGAAGAAGGTGGAGGTTTTTTTCAGAAGGCACTATCAAAATAGAAGCTTTCTTAGATGTATTTATTACTGCAGAGAAAATGAGGTGTCAAATAGCCAGAGAGTTCTGATAGCTGTGTTTTATTTTTGGAAAGCATAAGAACTGTTATTTCTATAGTTTTGGGGTTTTTTTGTTTTTGGTTTTTTTTTCCCCTAGGCTTAAAATGTGTTGCCCAGTGAACCTTCCCTTCCCAAACTACCTTTTCTGAAGCACTGCATATCCCAAAACGTAGATTTTGATTAAAAAAGGGGCAAGGTGTGATGTGTGGGCATATGGCTACTGTTCCATATATAGAATATTACCCTCAGCAGTGTTAACATTCCAGCTGCAGAGATCACTCATGCATATGCATAGTCCTCCAGGAACAGAAAAGGCAGGATTATTGCGTGTGTCTGAAAGTCTTAATTAACAGATTTCAGCAAAGTGAATGGTAGGTAAAACTTATTACAAGCATCACTTTAGTAGTATGTCTGTGAAGAGGTAGGATATGCAGAAGGTGGACTGTATAATTACTATGGTCTAGAAAACCTATAAAAAAATGTTCTCCGGTTTTTATTGGGTAGAGATATATGACTTTTTTTTTTTTTTTTAGCGAAATGAATACCAAGCTGCACTGGATTTCAACCTGCCTGGAAGCAGAATTTGGACTTTTCTTCTTCTTCTGATCCACTTGGATGAATGGAGTCAACCTCAGAAAATATGAGCTTTTTTAACAGATGAAGTGCAGGAAGGCATTTAATTAAATTAAAGCTCGGAAAATGTTAAACCTACGAAAGGAAATCCTTTTTCTAGGCTCCATGTAATTTCATTGCTTCTTGAATGCATTTCAGACATAGGTGTGTGACTCAGCTACTGTACCAAACTAACCAACAGGCAGATTTGTCAGCTGTTTTGCAGTACCTGCAGTAACTGCTCGAGTGCTTGCAAACCCCCTCACTGGAAGGTTACCCTGCCAAACGTGTCAAATTTCTACAGGTTTGTATCAGAGGAACCGAGCATTGGCAGGTCCATTCCAGCTATTATTGTGGAGGTCCGTGGCACTACTCTGCTCCATTCCTTTTGGTTGCAAGTCGTGATGGGCATCCTCCCTTCCAGCTGGAAGGGCAGGATTAGCAGAGTTTGTATCACTAGTTGTGGTTTATTGCCAGGCAGGGTAAACCTGGCTGCCAGATGGGCTATTGGAAGGGCAAACAGAATTTACCTCTCAGCTACCAAAGGTTATCAGGCAAGAAAAGAGCCCATTGTTGTGTCTTGAAGGTTTCTGTCTCGCTGCTGACAAGACCAGTGCTGTAGTCTTATCTATTTGTCATGCTTTTCAGCAGATCTTGTGCCCATGGTGATAGAAATCCCATCACTGTGTGGGCATGCTGGATGTTTCTTTGCCTTTTTCTTCCTGTGGAACACTTAAATTTGAGGCCCTAATTCTCCTCTTTGACTTTTTGGCAGCCACTGATTTTTCTTTCTCTTGCCTCTCTCCTTTACCCAACAATCAAAAGTGTGATTTTGTAAGGAAGTTCCTGCTAAGAACCTCTTCAAAACTCTAGTTCTGGAAGCAGGAGCCCTTCCTTGGTGCAATTCTTACTCATTAACCACATGTATCATATGACCCCATGTCAATGCTATATACAGATAATTGACGACATAGGAATTTGATGTGAGGGTAAGACTGTATATGTGAGACAGTCGATGTCCATATATATATGGGATATAGATTTATGGATTCAGGGTGGTCCAAGGTTGTGGTGGTGCCTTTTTAAATTCATCTTAAAACATTCATTCACAAAAAATGTGCATGAGTGTTCCGCTGTATGCTAGAAGATTTTCCCACCAGTTGAAGGTTTCTCTGCTTTAAGGTTGGACTTCAAGTTTTTCCAGGCTGCAATCCATCTATATCTCCCACTGGAAAGATCTTTCTCCCAGTGCAGATTTCCGTGGAACTGTCCTGAAAAACATTGCAATAAAATACGCTTCTGCATGCACAGCTTACATGTCTTTCACTAGGTTTTTTTTTTTTTGCACCTGACTGTATAATGGAATTCAGCTTTTTAGTGAGGGGGCCTGAAATGTTTCTCACCTTTCAAACATTTTTCCTGTTCTTTCTCTGGTATTTTTATTAGAAATCTCTACTTAGTGACATGCTGTTTACTGTCTTGTCTTGTTTAAATGAAAAGATATTCCACATATGGTACTACAGAGTTGATTACTATGTTTATCTAGGCTTCAGTTTTTGAATGGCCTGCAGATGCACCCAGGAATTCCAAGTGTCATGTATGTGTGAAAGCATTTGGTCAAGACAAATTGCTTTGAAATGCACTACAAACAATGATCCCAAAAACTATATTTCACTGTTTATCTGTGTATGTGACAACTGTGCTAAAATAATCTGAAAGTGCTCCTCCGAGTGAAGTTACTGCCCTCAATACTCCTGACAAACAAAACAATTTCTTTCTTTAGTAGCACATACTGCTGTTTTATTGTGTCTCGTTCTTGGAAGCAGGAATGCATTTTGAGGGCATGACACCGCAGTGAGATCCTGTGGCGCATATGACATTGTGACAAATGGCTACATTGCAGCTTAGAATATGATAAA
Source organism: Grallaria varia (assembly GCA_013396735.1). NCBI lineage: Eukaryota > Metazoa > Chordata > Aves > Passeriformes > Formicariidae > Grallaria > Grallaria varia. Next base: position 99,426 of record VWZG01005803.1, on the reverse strand, counting down.
GACTGTGGCGCTGTTCCATGGCCAATACTGCTCAAAGAAACAGCAAAACAACCAAACAAAAACCCCAAATCCAAACAAAAACCCCTTTCACTGGAAAGAAACAGGAGTATAGTCTCCAGAGAAAAGTCTAGAAATCTTCAGGGGGGCCTCTTAACCCTTGAAAGTCGCTCAAACCCCTTTTCACACCACCCTATTTCTTCCCACCCCAAGAGGGAATCTCGTTCTCTGCGTCAAACAAAATTCTCTGCGGTGGTACTCTTGATTTTCGGTTGCACAATAGAAATGCAATGAAGAGGAGCATTCCTGATGAAGTTAGAAAACAAGAGTCTATGCTGACATTTGTGGAACATCATTGCCAACAAGCATATGTAAAGATTTACTGTTTATAGCAGTGGTAAGCTATGATGCTGTGCCTCTGACTCATGGGAGCTATATATTTTGTTCTTTAATGCTCATTAGTGTTGTAGGAGGCTCGGATTTTAAAAGGGTTTGCCTAGGTGGGTTGTCATTTGGTGATGAACATAATTGGTGCAGTGAATCTTCCTGACAGCTCACAATCATAATTATTTTCAGAATATCAACAGCAGAGCTGTGAGGCAGGGTTTATAGCGTTTAGCTGGTGGCTTGTGCAGCGGTGGGCTTTGTTTCGCAGCTATATCTACCACACCAAAGCAATTTTCTATTCTCTCACCTTCTGTGGCATTTTCCATCTAAAGTCTGTTCATACTGCACGCTGCCAAAGCTCTGGGACTCGCTAAGATTGCATGGGTGTAGCTGAAATCTGCAATTTGGTGGCGACGTTTTTAATTATGGATTTCATAGCTATAGCATCTCTCTATAGAAACCAAAAGTTTAATTACAGGAAAGCAATGCTAATTAGGGAGGGAAATACTACCGCATCACAGTAAATAAATGCAACAGGGGAAAAGTTATTGAGTTTGCTGGCTACTGCCAAATGCTCATGAAGGTTTCCGTTTTCCCATGGTGGTCCGTGTTGGGATGCGCCTCCTGCCCTCAGAACCACTGCTCGTCCCCCAGCAGCCAGAGCCCCCCTCTGCACTCATGGCACTCGATCCTCGTGCTTTTTTTCCCTGGGGAATGAAGTCGTTGTCTGAGCTCATCTGGAAGCTCCACAGGGTTATGGTCATCAGGAGGTGCATCACACGCATCTTCAAGACATGGGTGGAGAAGTCCGTGCCAACCAGTCTACAGCACAGAGCAGCTGCAAATATTTGAGGTGGAAGCTTTTGCACCCAGAACATCTCTATGTTACATGTCAATTACATATTATTATATGTTATATATTAGAAATGAAGTCTTAATTTGATGGAATAGAGAAGGTCTTTAACAAGTGCTGCAAAGATTAAATCTTTCTACCGTACTTGAGTACAAGAACACCATAACATTTCTCAAGGAATTTCTAGGTAGGCTGCTTTCTCAAGTTTTCTGTAAGGAAATATCCAAACAATTAGAAACTACCTGCTTCATATTCAGAAAAAAACCCCAGGTAATTTCTAGTTTTATGTAGAATGTAGTATGGGGTGAAAATTATTAGTCCACATCAAGTTTTCCCCTCTATCTTCAACCCAGCACATTCATCTGTATTTTTTTATTTCTTTTATTTTTCAACATTTTCTACTGTTTAAAAAAGCCTTCACAATTGTGACACGTTGCTCTTACTGGATTGATTCTTTTCTTTTTTCCTAGCAGCAAAAAACCATGTAAAATTACAGTATTTTTTATATTGACTAGGAAATAAAAACCACCCAAACCCCTCAAACCAAACAAAAAACCCCCCCAAAAAATAATTGTTTGTTTTCTATTTTGGAACAAGTGAAGAATCCTGGATTGTAGAACTCCAATGGAAACAGAGGCTACAGTCCTAAGTTAGCTGAACTCTCTGAGAACTCACTCTCTGTGCTACCCTTCTAGTTTTTATCAGTGCCAGCACCTTGTGATATGTCTGATTGTCCTGCATTCATGGGCGTGCTGTGAACCAGCAATGACTATTCAGCAAGCAAAATCCCTTCTTCAGGAATTGTAACCAGCTTATGAATACAATGACCCAGAACAGTCTATTCAAACCCAAACTGCCCTATTTTCAGATGACAAGAAAAAATAGTGACAAAAAGAGGCAACATTGTCATACAAAAAAAAAAAGTAATAACCCTCCAACTCTCGACAGATTTACTTAAAAGCAAAAGATGCCACAGAGAAAAGAGAAGACTATGAAAAATCTGGATATATAAAGGACCCAAAATATTATAGACAGTCTGCAAAACCACAATAATTTCATCAGTTCTTGTCTGCTGGGTTTTGCATTGGCACATGACTTTCAGGACTCTGCAAGCGTGGTGTTGGAGTGATCACAGTGCACGCTTGAAAGATATTTCAGCAGGGATAGCAGACACCTGAGAGCAGACTTGGAGGTGGGATAATTTCTTGTGGCTCTAATGCATTTTAGCTCTGCTGATTTACATCTGCTGAGAATCTTATCTATGGGAATTCCCTGATGCTCAGTGCTATTATTCTGACACCTGCCAAAATGTCGATGGAGAATGGACCATAAAAATATCACTCCTTGATAGAAATGAGTGTAACTTTAAGATCAGTCATTTGTGTTAGCCAGATTTTGTTCTCATTCTAATAGAACTTTTAAATATCTGTTTCACTGCCAGTACAAATGGCTGAGCATTAACTACTGCAAATGAATGCAGAGCTATAAAACTTCAGTATAATCATCTAATTTATTTCTTAATTTTCCATTGGTATAGAACCAATCTTCTATTGAAGAACATTGTGGTGTCAATTGGGTGCTATATATTTGACATGTAGAAGAGGAATCTGCATTCTTGAGAATGCCGACTTACGAAGATTTTTATCATCACTTTAAAAATACTTCACAAAGAAAAGTAATTCATTATTCTCTTTATTTTATGGCTCAGGAATAGAATGTTTAGAAAGGTGAAGTGACTTTTTCAAGATATTCAGTGAGGGGAAATAAAATATTGTTAACATGACAATGGTATTTTATAATAAATGTCATTTTATAAAATAACAAAATTCCATTACCTTCAGGGAGGCCAAATTTGTTTTTGGAGTCATAGATATAACTCATATGTCTAGTTCATAACCTTATTTGCAAGGAAAGATATTCTCAATCTTATACCTAGCATGGAGCACACATTTTAATAACAATCTCATAACTTCCCTGGGACTGCAACCAACGATTTCATTAAAAAACAGGGTTTGAATTTGAGTTTGTATTTTTCAGCTGTAAGAAGAGAGGACTTACAGAACACATAACCTCAGGGTTCCACAATCAACCACTGGTTCCTGTGCAGCTGTTTGAGAGAGACCCTGCTGCAATTTACCGCTTTGCAGTAGCATAATAAGCTGTGGTTTAGGTGTCCCCAAGGATTCCCAAGCAGTTCTTGACCTTTTGTCACAATTTCTTTTTTCCTGGTGAAGCGGTTGTTGACTGTGCCACAGAGATTGTTTCTGTAAGCACCTACAGTCGGATAAGAAGGAAGAAATTCTTCTCTGCAGGGGTTGGCAAGCATCAGAATGGGCTGCCCAGGGAGGTGGCAGAGACACAATCAAGAAATGACTGGACGTGGCGCTCAGTGCCATGATCAAGTTGACAAGGTGGTGGTCAGTCAAAGGTTGGACTTGATGATCTTGGAGGTCTTTTCCAACCTTCACGATTATGTGATTCTGCAATAAGGATGTACAAACATGTTGCTGTGGATAGTCCTAAACTTTGGCAACTATACAAAACGGGACCTGGAAACAATGATTGACAATCAATGCTGTGTTCTGCTGCCAACATCTGCAAAATCTTCAGAAAATGAGGAAGGATTTAATGGAAAGTAATGGGTAACCTTTGGAGGCATGCATTTGAAGGACTTCTCCCACGTATCGCAGCTCAAGAGGGAACACAAATGTCACTAGTGAGAGATGGCAAATGATCTCTAGGAAGTTATGAACATCAGCGGCTTGTTGTGGCAGTGGTTCTAAACAGTTCTTCAACCTGGTACTTGTAAAACAGCATTAGCTTACTTGCACATTGATTATCTCTCACAACATACTTTTATTTGTCTGAGAAATATCTGCCCCTTTGAACAGCTCCAATGGCTTCTAGGATATGTCTGTTCCGGAGGATTTTATTCAGGGTATCTGAGCCCAGAGTTTCACAGCTTTATGGGATTTTTTTCCTCAGTGGAATCGTCAATGAGAAGGTCTCAATTTTTTTTTTTTTTTCAATTCACTTCTGAAACTCACTTTCTGACAAAAATAATTATGAAAGAGATATAAATGCATCATAACCAGCCGCTTTGTTAACAAACAGATCAGTATTTTTACAGTAAAATGACACAATTAGGGAGGAAAGTCACACATTTGGCCATAATTGGTTGGTATGTACTGGTTATGCAGGGATTCCCACTGACTATGGGTTATTCAATGGCCATATTTTATTTTTATTTTATTTTTATTTTCAATGTACTTTTGGCAAGTGATTTTTTTTCATGAAGGTGGAAATGCACTTTTTGGGCCCTCTTTGGACTTACCTACTCACCTCTATCCCTGCTACTCCATTTTACCTTCTCATTGCTCCTACTGCTTCCCTTTTATTCCTTCCATTGTGGATTTGTCTGCCAGGTTTAGCATCCTGGAGATAAAACCAAATAAACAAACTCAGCAGGAGCTAGCTGAGTAAACCTGAAGTAATTCTACCATTTCTGTTTCATCTTCCCTTGGCTTCTGAATTTCAGAAGTGCTAGAACTGGTGCTAAGTCTGATTTGCACCAAACCTGAATGTGAGCATGGAGGTGGTAGAATATAACAAAAGACCCACAAAAAACAAAACAAAAAAAAAACAACAAAACTAAAAAACCCACCACCAAACAAACAAAAAACCAAACCAGAATACCAAGAATTGGCGTAAATCTTTCTGCAAGTTACAGATGTAAGTCTATATGAGGTCTATATGAGGTCTGGGGATCACATCCACAGATGTATAAACCTACGTGTCTCTTTTGCTGATCCATACAGAATTTTACCCAGTTTTGGTTATGAACTCATTTGTTGTTTCTGCCTCCTGTATTTTTAGAGCTACAGATAACATGAAAGTATTTTAGGCTCTTCTGTCCCTGCACACCTTCAGCCTTTGTAAATAAAGTGTCTCTCTGCAGAAGCAAGGGAGGCACACATGGAAAACTTCATTAGAAGTAAATTTTATGTGTATGTTCTTTAGGTTCTTTAGAAAGCTATAATTTTATTTCATTCTATTAATTGAGGAAAACTGATACCAGATCACTTAGACATGCTTCCTAAATTACTTGCTCTTTATACTTGCACTCTCCATAGCTTTTTTTTTTCCTGTTAAGTTGCAGACTTAGTTACGAGAAAGACAATATAAAAATCTCATTCTAATCACAGTGGATTTTGGTATACTCCAAACATCTTACAGATCTTGTTACCCTGTTAAATGTGTTTTATAGTAAGTGAGCTCTGTATACAATACATCATATAAAATATATGGGGTGTTTTCACTAAAGATGGAATCAATTTTCAGCTTTTAGTGACTTGATAGTATGTTTATTACATTCTAATATTACTTTTTGTGTTTAATCTTCTTGTGATCAAGTTTTTGGGTTTTTTGGGGGGTTGTTTTGTTTTGTTTTGTTTTTGTTCATCTCCTTGATGTCTTTTTATTACTAATGGTTAGAAATGTTCTCATTAACAAATTGTTTTCCAGGGATTGTGGTGTTTTGGAGGGGCTGAGTTGGTTTTCCTAATTTTCTGTGGATGAATTGATAAATTCTTTCAATGGAGATGATGTAAATTAAAAGTAATTACACTGATGTCTGTGGGTCATTACATGGAAGGGTAGGGTGGATTTCACCGTGCTACTCCACAGCTAAGAAAACTCAATTCTGTTGTTAGCAGAAGACGTATTCCACTATCTTTCACAAGAGAGAGAACATTAAGACCAATTTAATTTGATGACTATTTCCTTTGGGCTTGTTTGAGACATATATATAGATTTGGTTTTATTCTAGTTTCTTCTGTTTTAGATATATAAGCAATATCACGTAATGCCTGTTTTTTCAGTGATTTAGAGTAGCACAGTCTGTAGGTCAGAATTAAAAAACAAAACCACAAATGTTTAAAAAATCTTCAGAAACAATCTGATTACAGCACAGTTCCAGCCTTCTCCCATAGGGCTCCTCATCAGCAATATTCATGGAATATGTAAACACTTCACCTTAGAGTAGGGAGGAAGCAATCCCTGGTCAATTGGTCCACAATCATCAGTGCACCATAAACAGCTGGTGGTGAATAACTCTCATCCTTACTGAGAATTGCAGCATCCACAGAACACAGTGCTTGCCAACTGCTGGTGTCTATCCCTTTGTTAAAATATAAAATAAACATTTTTTCAGTTACAGTGATGCATCTGTGTGTTTGCAACCAGTTTCTCAAATTAAAATGGACAGAAAAATGTGAAAATGGAACGGATTAAAGATCAGTAAATATTCTGGCAACTCAGTTTTAAAGGGAGACGTGAAATAATTATTAAAAACATACGAGGGAAGAGCAAACCAGAAATAAGGGAGTTTTATCTATGGAAATTGGAAAGTTTGAGAAAATGGAAATAGTCAGTAGGACCATTAGAGTTGCAAGGGAAGAAGAGAGGAAAGTGAGATAAAATACTTTCGATTATAGATAATAAAATCAAATATTGTTATAAAATTGTTAAATAGCTGTTGTGAGCAAATTCTCCAACTATTTGCAAAACACGTGCCCCAGTTTACCTGGGCTAAGACATCTAATACCTTTTGAGATGTCAGAGCCCTGAGCACCTCAGTAGGCTTTAATGGCCATGACGAGCCTCACCTGGGACCATCACCCACACCCCACCCATGGGCCCATTTCAGCTGAGCCCAGGGCTCTCATCTGGCTCTTTTTGTGCCCTGCTCATCCATGTTCCCTCCTGGCTCAGCCCTGACCCTGACTCTTGCTGGGAGGACCTGGCTCGGCCCACCTTGCTCAGGTACGGTACCACATTGGGGAGGCACCACCTTTTGCTCCTGTTTTGCTCTCCCCTTGTGGAGCAGCATCTAAGATGGGATGACTGATGGTATTTCAACCATCACCAGATGCTGGCTTGCAAACAGTTGATTTGACTCCTAATTGTGATATGTTTACAGAAATTTTTGCTTTGAATTTGGTCATTGTTATGATTGAATGCTTACCGCATCCCTCAAGCAGAAATTTGCACTTTATTTCAATGTTTTCATTAATGGAGAGTTAAGAATTATTTTGTGTTTATGGCTTTTTGCAGATGTCTTATTTTCTATTTAAGTGTTTCTACTGTTGCAGTTGGATATTTGTGGTTTTCCAAATTGGTTCAGAACTAAGAGAGAAGAAAATGTCTTTATTTCATGGCAAGAGTGGAGGACATGAAAGCAGAAGCAAAATATGGTTAAGGATATAATTTGCTCCTGATACCACTTATTTTTTTAAAAAGAAAAACTTAGACTTGGGGTTTTTTTATTGGTTGTTTTGTGGGTTGATTCTGAAGTCTACATCTTCATAAGTAGGAGTGCTATAGCTTTGTTTTACTTTTAGACTGATTCAGAATGAGTCAATGGTAAGCTTCCCTGCATTGTGGCAGTTCTTAGCCTTCTTGATTCATTTAGCCTATTTTATTCAAGGTGTTTATATCTTTCTCATGGTGACAAACAGGAATTTCTCAAGCAAGTATATGTGCAATTATATGTATATTTTTATCCCTTTCTGTGAAGTGATAAACTATCTTGGGAAGAAATCAGTAGTTTTCTCTTTCTATAATTACAGTAAATTTAATAGGTTACCTTTCTTAGTTGTATGTGGTCCTGATGAGACTCAAGTGAAAAAGTTGCCGTTTATTTCTGTCCAGCAGTAAAATAAGCTCCAAATATGTCTTTCTAGTTCAATTTCATTTCCCTAAGAGTGAGCCAGGAAAAAAAAAAAAAAAAAAAAAAAAAAAAGCATTGTTTCGTATCACTAATGTCACTTAACACTTGCAGTTTAATTCTCCTGGGTTTTGTCACAAAAAAATTTATTCTCAAACATAAATTGAACCCCCTTGAAGAGTTGTTTGTTGGCAGGGATTCTTCAACCATTCTAGATAACTAGTTATTATGCTCATATGTATGAAAGACTGTCTTTCTAGCAGTCTCTCTGCCCTTTGAGGCAAAGCTCATTGTTCTTTGACCAAACCTCCCTAAATCTGGAGAAAACACTGTTCACGCTCTCAGTAAGAAACATTTTGCTCTCTAGAACAGCGCTGTCGTTAATCACCTCCTTCCCTCCCCTGCCCATGCTCGCATTCCTCAAAGGCAGTAATAGCATGGTGTTCAAGAGGAGAAACATCTATTTTTTTAGCCTTTTCTAATGTATCGTCTTTTAAATCTTACCTTTCTGTTTTCTTTCTCTGTGCTCCCTTCCATTTGTCTAGATTCTTAAAGTATCATCCCCAAAACCCAGACAAGCCGAAGTGCCGTGGGAAATAAGGAGTAAAAGAACGAGCTTGTGCTCTTACACAAGGCACTTTAATAGGTCACAGAATGAGACTTGCTCGCTTGTTTTCAAAACTTCATGCTGCACAAATGGCATGATCTGTACATGGGAAATGTGTGCCCTCTGTGTGGGGCTAAGTGTTGTTGGAAACTATTGACGAGGACTGAACGCAGAGCAGACCTCTGGAGAGCCCTGTTTGATGTCAGGCTGGGAAGACTTACCAAAGGATTGCCCGTGCATGCTTTGATTATGTTTTTTGGCCTTTTTTCCCCTTTTTGTGGCTGTGCACACGGCATATAATAATTTTATCTTCGCCATGTTTTCCCAGTTTTGTTGAGAATGTCATGTAGAACAGTTTGACTTCTTCCCCCTTACCCACTTAGACTGTCAAAGAGGGAAATTCCATCGACTTAATGCAGTTTGTTTCTTGTCGCTTTGTTATTCTTTCAAGGCTTTGTAATTGGATTGTTTAATTTTCTTCAGTATCTTTCTGGATACTGAAATGAGGCTGACATGTCTATGATCTTCTTATACTTTTTTTCTATTTCCCCTCTTTTAAAAGTTAAAGTTTTGTCTTCTGCTGACCTGTGATGTATCATCTACACCCCAAGTTGTGGGAAATGATTACTAATGACTTGGAGATTGCCTTTATTACTACTTCAAATTCTTGACAAAGGTCTGGTTACTTCAATACTTCCATCTACTTCAAATATTGCTTAATCTCTCCATAAATAGATGAATACTGGCTATAAATAACCATTTAAATTCTATTTTCAGTACTATGAATGACAGGGATATATTACTGAGGAAGCAGAGACTGAGTATTAAAAAGGTGTAGAGAGGAAATAATTTAGACTCTTAGGAGTTACTAGTTCAATTAAATCCTGTCATAAAAGAGTTATAAGCTAAGGTCATGTGCAAGAAGTTCTCTTTACTTAAGAAATAAATCAGGGTCTTTGGACTGAGACTTTTTTTTAAGAAAAGTTGTGCATTGTTCCTCTAATTCTTTTATGTTAAGTTCAGAGAGAGATTTAGCTTTGCCTGCTTAACTTGCCTCTGTCTGAGGCTCTTACTCAATAATTATGTAGGCTGTGGATTTTTAGGATCACTTTGCGCAGTTCAGTCTAGAAAAAAAGTGGAGAATATTGTACCTAATTAACTGAGAATTAAATAACATCTTGCAATTTGTGTATGATTTCTCTACTGAATTCAATTCTGTAGTCTTTTTTCCTACCTTCATAATGATTTTAAATCTAAAAGGATAAAATGCTTAATTTGAAATTCCAGCTAATTAAAGGAATTCTGTATTTTATTGATTTCTTGCCAGAAGAGAACAATTTAAAAGCAAGCAAGATTACACCAGGGGAAGCAATAGCCTTTAGCATGCTTGACAGGGTATTTCAGCATTTGAATTTAAGAGTTTTATGTGATTTTTACCTGATGCATTTTATTCTTGTGGTTTTATCTAAGGTCTAACCACTATGTAAATTTTAAAGCAAAAGAAACAAAACTTAGGTTGCAAATGCAAAGGAGAACATTCTACAAAGTAGAAACCAGAATAAACAAATTAGATATCCTACTCAATCTGATATATATTTTAAACATGTACTCATGATGATATTCTTAAAGGTCACAGATGATCTCAAACTGCAAGCTACCTTTTAGGTAAGAATGTTGATTATAATGAAAGTGATTGTAAGTGTGGTTTAAGTTGTTCTTTTCTCTGAGAAGTGTCTCTTGCTCTCTCCTCTTTCCTGTTAATTACTGTGTGCTAGCAGAAGAGAAGCCTCTGCTACAGCTGTGTAGTTGGTGACATGCTGTAATACAGTGTATGGAAAGTGGTTGTGAAACAGCATTTTCATATATGTATATATATACACACTTTGAAAATTGGCTTCACTTGGCCAATGCAGGCTTAGCTCCCTATTGTTACAATGGAGCTCTTACAGGCCAGACAAAGGTCATCTGTCAGTGGAACCTTTCAAGGATATTTCTGAGAGGCCCCTAAAAAATGTGAATTTAAAAAGCTGTGATATATGTAGTGTGTTTGCTGTAATTGCAGCTAGAAAGCAAAGGTCCTACAAAATACATTGAAGCTTTGGCAAAGTAAACTAAGGATAGAATGTGGAAGTCATGGATTATATACCCTAGACCTATTATGTGATTGTTAACATTTTTGTGCTTTTTATATTGCTGATTAATCGTGAGAAGTACTTTTCCACCTAAAGGAAAAGCTATTAATTATTACAAATGAGTGTTCTCAAAGGTACTTAAGGTAGGACTAAGGCTAGAATAAGATTTATAATTTAACAAAGCCTAGTTCTAGCTTTTTTTCCGGCACTTAAAGACAAAAAGACATTTGGATCTGTACATTGATTATTCTTTCGTAAAGACTTTTTTTTTTTTTTTTCTGTTAAAAAAAAAAAAGGTAAGCTCCAGTCTGAGATTACATTTCAACTGAAGACTGGAAAATTTTAGTCCTAATTTTAAGCTTAACTGTTTTGAACCAGATTCTTGATGTAATGTTGGACTACTTCCTATTTTGAGATGGGATTTTTTTTTTTAAGATATTTGAAATTAGTCTAGGGAAATAACTTTTAGTCACAAACAAACAAGATCTTTTGGTCCTCAGATAATTTCTAGATCATTTCATTTATCAAATTAATCTTTCAGTAAAATAAAATGAGTTCAAATAGGCATTCTGTGCAAACTGACCATAGTTACACGATCCTTTCATATGGCATTTTGTACAAAGCTTCTGAGTTTCCATACGTATATATATGGAAAGCATGGGGAATTTCAGTGCATTTATACTGATGCTCTTGTATAATTCAAAATTATTCAGGTGCACTAATGTGTTTGTATTTGCACAATCATTTAGGAGAAATAACAGGGAGAATAGATACTTTTTTTTAAAGGAAGGTAATATTTGAAACTGAACAGCAAAGTTCCACGCCAAGCCAGGACTTTCTTGCTGAACCCAACCATCCTGGTTTCTTGCTATGCACAGGGCTACAACCCAGCTACAGAAAAGGGAGGGTGTGCAGTGAGTCTCACAGACCTGCTGTAGCAGAGGGAACCCCATTTCAAAAAAAAAAAAAAGAAATAAATAAGAGTTCCTGCTCTACCATAACATATGGAATAATTCTTGTGAGGAAATCTGAAGCATGAAGCAATGGTGTGCACACTAGTTGAATTGGAAGCTTTGAGAAGACAACTAACAACTGTGAGTGAATCTTCTGGAGTGACCCATTCTTGTAACTACCAAACTACTTGAAACTAAAAATGTTATCTCAGCTGAACAACCAAATCCCATTTCTGCTAAAATGAACAGCAGAGCAGTTGTAAATACATTTATGTTTCTGGTTTAATTGAATTTCTTAGAAGAAATGCATAGGAAAATCTGACAGCTAGAACTAATTCAAGATGCCAAGTTTTTGTTTCTGTTCTACATTATATTGCATTGTATTTTTTTTTTAAAAATTAAGGAATCAATGAAGGACATAGCCAATATGGTGTTTCTGTAGAAACAAAAATCTCATCTGTACAATAATTAGAATATAGATAGATGTTCCAGATGGTACACATGCTAAAAGAAGGCTAGCTGTATACCAGATGGTACTATGACCGTACATAAAGCAACTGGATAATCATTGTAATATTGTGACATGTCATATTATATGAATAAATACTATGTTTTCCTGAGAAAAAAGGTAAAATAATCAGTAAATTAAACCACACAAGGCAGATGTGGCACTTATCCAGGAGTTACAGTTCTAGATGGACAGAAATGCTGAGCAGGAACTCAGAGGTTTTCTTTCTTTAATTCATTCCCCTTATGAAAAAGATGCAATTGTAATTTGAGTAAAATGTGCTTTACACAATTAATGTTAGCTTAGGCAACTTTCAAGTATTTGGAATAACCTGTATTTCTAAAATGGAAGCAATTCTTTTGCTCCCCCCAAGAATACTCAAGTATTATGAGCACTTGTATTCCTACGATATTTTTCTTTAAATGCAACAGACATTTTGAAAAAAAATGTGTGGCTGTAATATGAAAAATTTTCAGATCAGGATGGGAACTGTCATTGGCAAGATGGAGAAAGTGGAGTGACCCGCATTCTTATCAGCAGTAACTTGGTGTAACTTGCTGTGCAAGAGATGGGGTGGTTTGACTTACAGAAGTGCAGTGATATCAGCATGTAAGATATACACGAGGAATATGTTGCTGGTGTTGAGGACGTAACTTTAAACGTAAAATGTTTCCAGTATAAACACAGTCAGCTACAGCCTAACAGCTTCTCCTGAGTGAAAAGACAGGTCGCTTGTTTCTTACTTGAATTTGGTCATTCTGTTGTTCTGGGTTTGACAGTCACAAATAGACCTCTTTGCTATTGGTACATAAGAATGAAGGTGTAAAAGGAAAAACTTTGTGTACCAAATGCGGTTTTGTTTGTTCTTGAAGGACATGACAGTTATATTAGGAAAACATTTCCATGCTTCTTTGACCTACAACAGCCTCTAATTTATTAATAACCCTGCAAGAGAGTAGGCTGTATGTTTTGCAGGGAGCACTGGGATGAAGGCTGCTTTGGTCACTGAATCTTAGCCCTATATTTGGGGGCCATCAACAACAAAAAAAGAAATTTTAAACAAATAAAACAACAAAAAACCCCAAGCAAACTAATGCCTGCCCCCTGCCCAAGGTCTTAAAATAGATAATGTCAGATCATCAGGCTAGAAGGAACAGCTTCAATATCCAGTCTGATGTCCATATATCGCTCATAACATTGAATAGCACGCTGCCATTGATAAAGGCAATTTTTTTCTGGACAAAGCCTGTGTTCCAAAAGGATGTACAATTGTGAACTGAAGATTTTTGGAACCATGAGAATCCTGTTATCTTAAGCGATTTATTTGGATAACTATTTATTACAGGTCTAGTTTAAAAAAAAAAACAAAAACAAAAACAACAACAACAAAAAAAACAAACAAAAAAACCCCACCCCCAAAAAAGCAAAACAAAGAAAACTCTAGTTTATCAGTTGAATTGCCTGTTCCAATTGTCTGTTCCAAGGCCTACAGTGCCTTTGGAAGACTCTATAAAAGAGTCTGGCACAATAAACACTTGAAGAAAAGTACCAAGATTAGTGTCTATAAAGCCATTGTGCTGTCCACTCTTTTATATGGGTCTGAATCGTGGGTCATCTACCGCCGCCATCTGCGTCTCCTCGAACGCTTCCATCAGCGCTGCCTCCGCACTATCCTGAACATCCACTGGTCTGATTACGTAACCAATGTGTCTGTCCTTGAACAGGCAGCAGTCACCAGTATTGAGGCCATGCTGCTGAGAACGCAGCTGCGCTGGGCAGGGCACGTCTCCAGGATGGAGGATCACCGCCTCCCTAAGATCGTGCTCTATGGTGAACTTGCCACCGGCTGCCGCAAGAGAGGAGCCCCAAAGAGGAGATACAAGGACTCTCTAAAACAGTACCTCAGCCTTGGCCATATTGACTACCATCAATGGTCCACTCTGGCCTCCAATCGGGAGGCGTGGAGACACACCATCTATAACGCTGCTGATTCCTTTGAGAATGCACGCAGAATCAGTCTGGAGGAGAAAAGACCACGCAGAAAGAGCCGTGCCTCACCAACACCGCCCATGGAGACTTTCTGCTGTGCCTTTTGCAACCGGCCTTGCCTATCTCGCATCGGCCTCTTTAGCCATCAGCGCGCTTGCAGCAAACGTGGGGAGAGCCCTTCCCAAATCTTCGTTCGCGAAGCCAAGCCATGATGATGATGATGATTCTTTCTGTACCTTTCCCCACTTCATTTGCTTTCTGGACTGTCTTCTAAGGATAATTGCATGCAGTACACAAGTCACCTATCTTGTTTTTGAAGCAGAAAAGAAGCTCAGTCTCTTCTATTTCTCATTGTTAGGAATTGTCTCCTCATCTCAAAACCTTATTTCCAGACTCTGGATCTTTGTTTGAATGGTTCACAAATTGATCCATCTCACATTGCATGACTTTTTCTGTCCTCAGTTATCTTTCTCCTGGTTTCAAGCATCCACCACTGTTTTCAGGGATTAGTCTTCATCCTGATTTGATGAGTAACGGGATCTGATATTGATCTGTGTGGAAGGCCCTTAAACTGCCTACAGCCCTAGCACCAGGGAAATGGTTTTTGGTTCCTGGTGTTTCTCTCCAGCATCTGGATCCATTGCCTTTAGGGCTGCATCTGCTCTGCTTTGTAGCAGTTAGAACAGTTGCACAGACAGTGTAATTTCAACAGTAGTTACCGTGGTTTTCTGCTGTGTCAGTGCATGGTGTTAAAGATGGGTCTCCTGTGAAAAATGGAAATAGTTCAGTGTAGGTTTTGACCTCTAGTGCTTTTACAATCAGATATGTTACGTGCAGGGCACCTGGCATGTTCAGAAGTGCTTTTCAAAGTTATGTTCTCAAAAGAAAACACAAAGAACAGAATGTATAGATAGCTCTATTAATACTAATACTGTCAATACTAATGTTTCCTTTTCACAAAAAGATAACTTTTGTAAGTTCCCTTGCAACTACTTATTAGTAGTGACTTTCAAATCTTTACAGGTTGGAATGATACATTTTTTAAGATATCAAATTAAAATATCTGCCTATTTTAATTTTTTGGGGAACCTGGGCCAGTGACTTGCCTACAGAAATTCTCATAATACTGTAACTGATTTTAACCTGCTGATCCATTATCTGGATAATTGATCTACACAGGCATGTAAATTCCTGTTGAACATTCCTAATGTTTTAAATCTGGAAACTTGGACCAAAAGGACAAAGAAAGGTTTTGTCCATTATGAGAATGAAGCTGAAATATAATGGGAGTCCTTTGGTATATGATAGAGACAGTACCCATGGATGTCCTGAGGAAGGGATATAGGAATGGTCAACCACTGGGAATAACCATGTTTTCTTTTCTTACTATAATTCTGCCACTCTCTAGAACAAAGATAATTTGCTTTGGACACATGGTAAAATTCTCAATATCTACAGAAAGATATATATGAATTATACCTCAAGTAATTATGCCTCAGCTTTACTGGTCTCCATGTTGTAAACACCCATATTCTGTAGCCAAGAAAACATAACATTGAAGAAATATTCCTTTTAATGTGAACAAGTTTATTTTAAGTTAGGGAAAGAATAAACAAAATTTAATTAGTGAAGACTAATGGAAAACATCATGAATTTGAAAGAACAGCAATGAAAAAAGCTGACAAAATTCTTCTCCATTAAAATTAGCAAAACAGTTGTCCTTGCCCATCACCAGCAGCAAATGGCATCTTAGTGCTTTGTGTGCTCAGGGCAAGTGCCGTGTTACTGTGTACTGGTACTCACTCCTTCTGTACTTTCACTGATATCCATCAGAGGAAACAACTTTGTTTTGTATAAGACTATAGGCAAAAAAAATTACCTGAGCATCAAAAGCATAGTCCCGCCTCACTGAGAGTTTTGTTTCCTTGCTTCTGCCTGCTTGTCTTTGGTTATAAGCATTGACATGACACGATTTTTCATCTTGGCTCCCTTTGCTTCTAGGGGCTTAGAAAACAGTAGGAAAATCTATATCTAAATATCTACAGAAAGAGATATTTAAAGATTCTTTAGAAATACATTTAATATTTAACAACCATCTAGAGAATGACACACAAACTGAAGTCTGGTATTGTTATGTGAAAAAAAAAAAAAAAATCTGAATATTATCCAGAGCCAAAGGTCAGTTCTTTATCACAGAGAGAAAAGTACTGGAAATTTTGCAGAGGCTATTCAAGCTATAATGAGTGTTACACAGCAGTTTGTTGGGGTTTGTTTGGTTTTGATTTATTTTTTTTTTAAAGATACTATGATAAATATCCATCCCATGTTTTACTCGTCCTTGCGATCTCCAACAATGCCACACTGGATGACTTATCCCACTTTAAATGAAGATGCAGGATATTAGAGATGACAAGCAGGAGATACCTTTACCCTATAAAGTAATTAGCATTACCCCCTCTCCCTCCCACCTCGATTAGCTCTGTTTTTCCATTTGGAGAGCAGAGGGTGCCTTAGCTGTGCCCAGGCTGACACAGCCAGGCATTGCAGACCCTGGGGGAAAGGAGCTGCTTTCCAAACTCAGCAGCTGCACATCATTCTTAAGAATAACTTAGCAGTTTTCTCCTCGTTTAAACTGAGCAGGCTCCAGAGTTTGAGAGACTCAGACTGGGGACAGAAGTAATTTCTGTGTGTATGAACACATATCAGACAATTTAGGGCTCCCTTCATTCCTAACCTGCCAGTGAACTGCCAGTGCCAGTTCAAGAACAGTGAGTGCAATGCGCTGTTGGCATGAAATAATCAGCCAGACACTTACTGTAATAAGTGAAGTGTGTTCTCAATAACTGTGCTACAGTACTCTGTTATATAAAGGAGAACAATGAACTATGAGCCAATGGAAATGGGTTTTTTTTAAGCTGTTTCTGTGGAAATTTAACTTCAACATTTTTCTTTCAGTCAGATATTAGTAAATACTTATAAAGCAAAACATTTTAGTTCTTCCTCAATAAATAACTTGTAATATTAGAGCAGGCATATTTCATTCAAACTATCAAGTAGTTAGTATTCAGGTCTTGCAAAAAGAAAACAATTATCTTATTATAATAAGTTTGGCATTTACAGAACTTCTTGTAAATGGTTGTGAATGGGGAGACTTTTTGGGGTGACTTTTTTTCTGAACAGATTATTTAAATAAACTGGTGTTTTCTAATCAAACCAATGGTGTTATTAATATTGGCAGTCTCAAATAGCTGTTCATGAACTACCTTTGTTTTCTCAGATATAAACTGATGGCATAGGCGTTTAGGAAAACTCCAGTGTCTGGGATCTTCTACGTACTCTGCCCCTATTGCACCAGACTTGTCTAGAGTGAAACACAGGTATACTGAATTTACTTCTCCTGCTTTTACTGCTGACTGGTGCCTGATGGAGAAAAGTGGGATGTGTACTAGCACATTCCATCAGTCAAGAGGTAGAGGTATATCTTCCCTGTCTTGTGAACCTCCCACTATTGGAAAGCTATATGAAAATTTTTGGTAGATACTAAAAATTACATGATATTAAGAAAAAATTATGATTTTTTCAGTATTTACTAAACCTTAGTAGCTACATAAAATATGGACCCATTTCAATGTTCTTTGTAGATGTCAACTGAGGAGTCAGCTTAACTAGGAGACACACTAAAAAATCAACTTTTTAAAAGCAGCAGTTTATTTATAAAATGTACTAGTAGGAGGCATTTATTTATGTTTTCTTATCACTTCGCTTTAAACACATTGACATGCAATCATTATATGTTGCCTAATGGATTTGTTCCTCCCTCCCCAAAAAACCCAGTATGTTGACAATATAAAGTCAGTGAAATATATGATTACCAGGTGATGTTTAGAAATCTAGATTTATCTTCTGCTTTTTTTTAAATTGACACTTCCACTTTGAAGTCAATTAGAGAATATACTGATAATTTTCACTTCTGAAATGTCTGCATTCCTGACTATTCTTCTAAGCAGTAAATTTTGAGATATCTTTAATATTTTTGAAATCTTACTGCAAAAAAGACATTTTTCTGAAGCAGATGAGCAGTTAACCTCTAGAAAAACATCACTTCGAGTGTTATGTGGTTCTGAATGAGTTTTAGACTTCTGAAATAATCTCCTGTTTGGTCAAAGATTCTGTATAGGATGCAAATTATGGAGTTTCTATCATAGAAAGTGATACGAACCTGAAAACTGATGTGTTCCAAGGAAAAAAAATATTTTTATTCCAGAGATTGTGTGCATGTTTGTCAAATAATGTGGCAATAGAATGTGCTTCCAGAAATGAAATCAAAGACACAAAACATTGACTTTTATACACAGTCAAATGAGTAGTAGTGGGCTTTAGGAGGTCTGTTAGCAAGAAGAGGTTTATTAGGGGAAAGTGTTGTTTGATTTTTATTTCTTCTTTCCTTTAGAAGTTTGTTCAGGTTTTCCTTTGTGAAGGAACACGGGAAACCTGTCACGCTTTTTTGCAATATGTTTCTCTGCGTAAGTGATGAGGTGACTTCTATGAGTTATTGTTTTGATTTGAGTAGCTTGAACTCAACAAGAACTGTGTATGAATGTGTATGGCTGGCGAGACTTAGAAAAGGGATGTAATTAATTGCTTTAAAGATGTGGGTTAATTATTACAGATTTCTTAGTAACTATTATAAAAGCTTGTATGTATCCTCAGGGAATATTAATTTTCTGTCTTTTGCTTAAGAATGAAAAACTTCAACAGCAATGGTGGGAGGCAAGGAACACTTGGTAATTTTAAGTATCCAATATGTGTGTTAATGGGTAAAAGTACCTCCGCAAGCATTTAATTTTGAGGATGCATTTACCACTTATTGCCCTACAAATAAAATCTTCTGTGTTGTATCTGAAAGTCCAGGCAAGGAATAATTTTTGGTTTCTTGAAGAAAACAAAACTATGCTTGTTCTTTCTCTGCCGCTTTTAACTCAGTGAGGGCACACCTGAAAGCTTCTGAAGAGGTTCTCTGATGGATGAATCATAAGGATTCAGCCTCTTTAAAGCCTCTGGAAGAACCGTGGAGGAATCCTGAAGTCCCATGACCCTTGAAAAGGTCCCCGTGTATTTGTAACAGAAATATGTTGCGTGATATATATCACACACGTGAGCTTTGTTAAGCCACTGAGCTTTTTTTAATTTAATTTTCCACAAGAACAAGGGAGCAGGAAAAATAAAAAGTGATCTTTTGTTTGTAGAGGATGAGAGAGGAATGGGAGGCAAAGAAAGAAATCGTGTGGTTTGGAGGCTTTTGCAATTTTTATTTGCATGTAAGTATTTCCCTGGACATTTGAATCATCTCCTAATGACTTAATAAGGGTTTTGGTGTCCCACTTTGGGTTACAGTCTCTCTCGGGCTATCCTTAATTTGTGTGAAGGAAGAGAAAAGCAAAATAAAAAATTTGAAAAATAGTGACACAGGAAAGAATCAATTTATTTTTTGTGTGCTTTCCCCCTGTATTATCCCCACATAATATTGAGCCACTGAAGGATTATTTTCTTTTTCTCTACTGGAAAAATCTCATTAAATTCCACTTCTCTCCTATTTTTCATTGCAAGAAACTAGTACTTGCTTTTTTAACCGGTTTGTTTGACCTAACTGTATTCCAGCAGCCAAATATAATGAACTGATTTCACTGAGAATTTGGTCTCGGGACACAGAATCCTTTAACAACTTCCGTCTCGGGAGTAACAGAACAGTCACCAACATCTTTGCCCGATACTTTTGACAAGGAAAAAATAAAGGAGGGTTTTGGAAGTCAACAAAAAGGAGTTCTGTAGATTGATATTATTTTTTGATAAGAATCCAGCTAGTCAGAGCAAGAAACTGACTGGAATGGGTCTCCAAGACAGAGGAGTACAGCTGGCAATCCTGTTTCCTGCCGTGTTCGGTGCCCTTTAGGCTACAAACTGGAGGGTTTTTGGGCACTGAAGTGGTAGGCAAGTTATCAGAAAAGTCAGAGGAAGTAAATTTTTATACTAAATGAAAAAATACTTTACAGTGAGTATCTGATGGCTGGTTTGGGGTTTTTTTTTGTTTTTTTTTTTTTTTTTTCCCCAATGGTATTGCACTTATAATGCTGTCATATACAGTGGAAGTGATTCATTCCAGTCAGGGCAATGTTGCAGAGTTCTCTTTTCCACCTCCACCCTTTCTGCTGAGAGCTGCATTACTTGTGTCTGCTGTGAGGGAAACTCTCCCACTGCTGTTTGACTTCCAAGAAGAAGGGGAGCGATACCTCTTGCAGTAACTCCGTGGCTGACTCTTAGGCAAATTATTTTAATATTCTTTTAGCAGCTCATCCCTGCATAACAGTAACTAAGTTTTATGATGAAATATTTATAAAGTCTGAATACCAGACTGCTATGTGTGCTTACATTTTCTTGATCATTCTTTTGATGGCTGTCTCTCAGTATGCAAGCTCTGTTTTTATTTACACTGATGTGAATTCAGAGTGACTTTTCTGAGATGCACCAGGTATATAGTGCTGAAACCCATGGCATGATTTATCTGAAAGGGTGAAATAACAACAAAGAGCTGTAAATATTTGGTTAGTTGGACTGTTGCAGCTGATTCTTTCTCTTCTGTGGAGTGCATGTAGTGCATAATGAGGTGCAGAGGGAAGACATGGCAACTGTTCTCAAAGGATTTACGTAAATAAGAAGTATTGGCACTTTCCTCAGTGATATTAAGTTTCTGAGCAAAATGTTAAATTAAAAAAAAGTCAAGGAAATGGTGCATAAAATGTGTATGAATCAGGTCTTAGCTCAGTAATCTAACTCTTGGGGAACAATTAAGGCCTAGCAAAGTCTCAAGGCATTTATCTGTCATTTTTACTGGGACAAGGGGAATTAAGGAAAAAAAAAAGCTAATGGAAATCTTAATTATACATACCTAATTACAAAAATTTCATAGAATAGAAATGCAGAAAAGGGAAGCTTTCTAACACTAATAATGCTGCTTAGAAAATACCATAAACAAGGCTAAGAGCTTGGAAGGATCTGTGATGAAATCCTTTTCTAATCTGCTATAGGAAAAAGAAGCATAACTTTAAGGAAAAAACCCCCAAACCATCACAATTCTGCAACCATAATTTTAGTAAATGGAAAATGTCTTTACCTATAATGGAATCAATCACAATTTACCTTTCTTTAATTGCAGATACTTAGAAGTGTTTGTATATGAAGGACTCACATTTTCCAGGAACAAAGTAGTAGCAAATTACACTATTTCCACCAGTGTAAGATCCTGCCTCAGCTTCAATTCTAGTCTTAAGTATTCAGAAAGGTTTTAATTTAAATCTGTATAATCCAAACCGCCTTGGGTTTGAAACTGTGGGAATGCCCGTCTTGGAATCTCAGAATACTGAAAAAAATGGAGTATATCAAGAATGGTGACTGGGGGATAGAAAAGCAGCTAAGCCATGAGGGTTTAGGTGGGGAAGAACATGGGGCAGGAGAATTAAAAATTCTTTTCAAGTGCAGAAGGTGCCTTGGCTCCGTGATTCTAGACCCATCAAAGGTGGTATTGAAGCGGTTGCCAGTGGAGGAGCAGTACCAGGGGATGAGTGAGGGTGTTGGGGTGCCAAGTGCAGGACAGCAGCCTGGAGGAGAGGAGCTGGGCAGAAGGGCAGGTGATGAATGCTGGGCTGTCTCCATGGCTGCCTGGGGCAGGCACAGTCTGCCTGGAGGAGAGGGGCTGGGCAGAAGGGCAGGTGATGAATGCAAGAATGTCTCCATGGCTGCCTGGAGCAGGCACAGTCTGCCTGGAGGAGAGGGGCTGGGCAGAAGGGCAGGTGATGCATGCTGGGCTGTCTCCATGGCTGCCTGGAGGAGAAGGGCTGGGCAGAAGGGCAGGTGATGCATGCTGGGCTGTCTCCATGGCTGCCTGGGGCAGGCACAGTCTTTGGGAGTGTTTAGGAGAAGATGTGTCTGTCATTCCGTCTGTCTGTTCTTTCTGAGTAATTTAGGTTGGTACAAGAGCTCAGCCATGACGGAGCTAAAAAGCGTGGGTTTGAACAGCAAATAGGTGAGAAGAATGAGGTGAAATCCTGGTCTTGTTATAAAGTTTTTGTTTTTAGTATAATAAAGGTTAGATAAAAAAAGGTATAAATGGGTGTGTACCTTGGCAGTCCTGTTTGTGCAGTTAATAGAGCTTCATTGTAGGCTGCATTCCGTACTTCATAAGTGGCCAGCAATCCTGGCTGCAATAATTAATTAGCAGGTATGGGGTGGGGGGAGTAGGGGTGGTTTACCTTTGTAAAATCTTCTGACTCCTACTGGGTTTGGGGCTGAGACTATGGAAGAAGCTTTTTATTAGGCCTAAGTTTTCATTTTTGCCACTTAATCCTGTCAAGATGCTGAGTAAGGCAGGTTTTTTTTTTTTTT